>JAJKFI010000062.1:2759435-2803199 GCA_029204185.1 Lerista edwardsae | reverse complement strand
CACACACACACACACACACACACACACACACACACACACACACACACTTTGTTCAGGAGGCTGAACTGTGCAAAGTGTTCTGCAACCCACCAAAGATCAGGTTGTGGTCAAGTCGCTGGGTTAGAGTGTCAGAGGAGGTCTGTGACCAGCCCTGAGTATGGGGGTTAGAAGCTGGGTCACAGTCTTCACAAACAAAGTGGGGGGGGTAGGGAAGAATTTGAGGGTGCAATCCTACCTGCGCCCTTGGTTTCATGGTTGTGCAATTGCTGCCATCCAAGAATGCCAATCTGCATTTCAGGAGTGTCCTTTTATGATGTTACTGTGACAGCACTTCCTGCTTGATGATGTCACTTCCTGCCACAGCTTCACTTCCAGTTAATGACATCACTTCCGATGGGTCCCGGCACACGTGCCATTCTAAAAAGTGGGTCCCGGTCTAAAAAGTTGGAATACCAATGCTTTAAAGGGTTTAATTAACTGGCTAAAAAAATGACAGCAAGCTTAATAACAGTTGTATGCATTACCTATAGCCCTGTCCAACACCTGTGTGCGCAATGCAGCCTGACACCCCGCCTCTTTTAAAAGAAATACAGAATGCAACAGAAATCCAAACCCTCACTAGCAGTCCTACGTCTTTGATTGTTCAGAATGTGGAAATTTAAAAATCATAGCAATCAGCTCCAAGGATTAGCAGGCCTTCTCCTTAAACATGCTGAGAAGCCTTTTAAAAAAAGTCCAGGCAAATACCCTTTCACAGCCATTTAATGCCACTTGTCCCCAAACAATAGTGATTGATTTTGCTTAGTCCCGCAAACACAAATTATCCCGTAATCATCTTAGCCTGCAAGCCATGCTTCCGTTTAACTTGTTTTTAAGCGAGGGGGGAAAGGTCTGCCGTTGTAATGAAAAATGGAAAGAATTTAAGGCAAAGGAGGGGGAAAAACACTTTTTTCTGGGTTATGGGACATGCATTCCCTGTAATTATTATTTTTTTGTTTGTTTTTTTGTTTGCTTGCTCTTTACTCTGCTGCTGGGTTTAGTTGGGTACAAGAAGCCAGAATAAGATGTAAATATTAAATAAGTCATGCAGTTGCTTCTTTCCCCCCTAAATTGCTCCTTCAGGGTTCCTGCATGATGATCTCTTGATCTGTACGATCATTTGTTTTCATGCCAAACAAGTACACACAGCAGGGACACTGAAGACACGCCATTTCCTAACTACATCTAGTTTCCCACAACTGGCAGTTTTGCTTGTTTAGCATCCATCACTGCTGTGATGAAATTGCATGCATCATTACCCATCATTTTTGAATCGCAGAGAATATCTCCTCCAGCGGCTACAAAAAAAGACAAGGGCCAGCATTTTCTGGGGGCTGTTGTCTGTTCTGTCCAGGGACTCTCTCTGCATAGCTGTAGTGTTGTTTTCATGACCTTGGCCCCCTCCTCTGCTTCTGAATTGTGAAGAGCCTCCCTTATTTTCTAGGCCTTATTTTCTAGGTCTTATTTTCCATTGCACATAATGGCTCCAAGACTGAGAACCAGGTGTTTTCTTGCAGCTTTAGCCTGGCTGCACAGTTTGTGTGTGTGTGTGTGTGTGTGTGTGTGTGTGTGTGTGTGAGAGAGAGAGAGAGAGAGAGAGAGAGAGAGAGAGAGAGAGCGCACAATCCTAAACTAGAGTTAGGCCGGCATAAGCTAAACCAGCAAAGTTTGGCCAGCACAAGGGCCACCATAAATTGTGTTTGGACTTCTTTTGGAGTCAGGGAGGATAGCTCACATCTGTGTGCTGGGCTCTCTGACTCTGAGAGTGGTCCAAATATACTTTATAGTGTCCCTTGTGCTGGCCAAACTTTGCTGGGTTAGCTTATGCTGGCCTAGGATTGTGCCGTGTGTGTGTGTGTGTGTGTGTGATAATGTTTGAAACGTCAAGGTGTGGCTTTCCAGTTCCCTTGTTTGCTCATTGGACATTTTATTTCTCATTAGTCATGAAGCAATACAGTTTCCCCAGAAGGATTCTCTAGCTCTCCCTTGCATTTCCTGTAGTCATTATTTGCTACCCCCATACTGGACTTGGATTTAAGCGCCTTTGTTTCGTGGGACTTAATAGAACCAAGCCAATAGGAGGGAGCACAGCAAGCCCTTGGGGTATCTCCTGCCTTTTCCAATACATGCGCCCTGAGCAGTGGTGGAATGAAATTAACAACCGGTTCTATGTCCTTCAGGGCGGTCTTCAAGGCGGCCACTGCCTTACTTCCCCTCTCCCAACCTAAAATTAACAACAGGTTCTGCAGAACTGGGGAGAACTGGCTGAATTTCACCACTGGCCCCGAGTCATTCTTGCACACACCCCACAAATGGAGCCAACCTATCCCTCCTCCATGGAAAAATACTAGCAATGAGGAGCAAAACTGCCAGTGCCGAGGAAAATGTCCACAGCGGTGCTCCTAATTGCTCTGCATGAGAGCAAGTGAGCATCTCGAGGACTTCATGCTCTTTTGCTCGGGTCTGCACAAGCACCTGTCACCGGCAAGCAGCGTGCGCACTGAAGGCGGGGAGGGAAAGTTTTTATGCTGTGAAATTCTCTAGCGTCGTTCCAGTTGGTTGTGTAACTAGGGAAGAGGAGTTAACGAAGCAAAGAAAAGACCAGCAACAGCTGCTGGATTCGGCTGCGAACCCAGAGACTTCTGCTAATGTCTTCAGTAGGGGAACAGAAATTGTTGGCTGCCTCTCTCTCTCTCTCTCTCTCTCTCTCTCTCTCTCTCTCTCTCTCTCTCTCTCTCTCTTGCCAAGGATGGCTGGGACTGGATGGAGTGGGTATCAATTGCATCCAGCTATTACACTACAAAAGCCGAAACAGGAAGTTAAAGATAAACGTTCACCATTTGTTGAATAATTTTCTGTACTTCAAATAGTGGAATCATAGTGTTGGAAGAGACCTACAAGGTCATCTAGTCCACCCCCTCTGTTTAGCAGGCGCAGAGCCAAGGACACCCTGTGGCCTTAATTGGGGACATGCAGGCTGGTGATGGGAGCTTGGATGCGGCTCCACCCCAAAAACTCCCCAGCCAAACTCGGCTGGCGCATGCTGTTGCTAGCGTCGGCCCAGCGGCCGCAGCATGGGCTCAAGGGTGCTGGTCGGCAGGGGCGAATCTATTTGAAAGGGCGCCCATGGCGCCCAATGAAAATGCGCCCCTAGGGGCACGCAACGTCATGACGTCACATCGTGATGTCATGACATAGCACCCCGCCCCTTCTAAGAGACGCGTTCTGTTCGCTGCCGCCGGCCCTTTAAGGCCAGTGGCAGCGAACAGAACACGGCGGGGGTGCCGGGTTCTGTTCGCTGCCACTGGCCTTAAAGGGCCGGCGGCAGCGAACAGAACACGGCGCCCCAGCCGCGTTCTTTCTTGAGAAGCGGGAGGGGGCGCCGGGTGGCAGCGCATTCTCCTCACTCCGGCTGGGTCTTTAAGGTCAGCCGGAGCGAGGAGAATGCGGCACAGGGAGCGGGCGGGCCATGGGCACCGTTTTGGGGTGGGTGGGCGCCATGCGAACGGCACCCCCTGCAAGATGGCGCCCATGGCTCGTGCCACCCCCTGCCACCCCCTAGTTACGCCCCTGCTGGTCGGTGCTCTTGCACCAGTGCTGTTACTGTTGGGCAACCACTAGCAGCTAGCTTTGGCCCAACGTAGGGTTTGGATCATGCCCTTAGATTGGACATGTCCTGGACCACGATATGTTGATCAATGTTTCACTGATGCACACAAGAGTTCAGTGGTAAAACGCTACAGAGAAAGCATCACAGATATGTCCAATCATGTATAAGATTGTCTCTTTGCAGTGCTATACCAGTGCACACTTCCCCATCCGTAAGAAAGTGTGGTAACAGAGATGAAGGGCACAATCCTAAACTGGAGTTAGGCCGGCATAGTTAGGCCAGCAAAGTTTGGCCAGCTTGCTCCCAGGAAAAAGATATATAGGATTGCATCCTGAGTGAGTTCTTATTTTTTTTCCCTATTATGTGTTAAGAGCAGTGTGTGATAGCCCAATTCTGGCTGGTATCAATCTGATAAAAGCCTCCAGGAACTCTAGAAAGTCTTCCTATTAAAGCTGGTATCCAAGAACGATGGGAATCAGAAGATTCTCATCTCTAAATGTCACTATCTCACAGCAGAAGATGTCCAAATCTACTTTTCATGCCAGACAAGTTGTTACATTCTGTAGATCTGGCACTCCGTTCTTTCAGATTGTATTTATTTAATTCAGAAGGTCATTTCTTCGTCTTCACAAGTTATGTATTCTCTTCGTTGGACTCTGTAAGGTCTGGTGAGTTAACACATGTATGAACTGTACTGATGATGTGATAAAACTAGATGCAAATCGAGCCAGTGCTAATGATCAAAGTTTGATCTACTTTCTATGATCTACTTTAAAACACACACACACACACACACACACACACACAGAGAGAGAGAGAGAGAGAGAGAGGGGGGGGTTAACACTGTGGACTGTCATTGTGTTACAAAGCAATGGTACATTTTAGCACTTGGACCCAATTTTCAGAATGACTGTCTGTCCAGGACCCACTGAAAGTGATGTCATGGCCGGAAATGCTGTCATTGCGACACCAGAGCCTGTGTCTTTCCTGAGAATGCAGCGATAAGTGGGGTTATTTCTCAGCCATTTCCCAATAACAAAGTGAATCAGACAGAAAAAAGGGCTATTTAAAACCTTGACACAAGCAAAACAACCACTCAGCCTTCCCTCTTTCCAGCATCCCATCTTCCCCTAATTTCAATATGGCTGTTCTAAGTGCTTTGGAACTCACCTGAAATTGGCTTGCGTCCCACTGGTGGGTCCCGACCCACAGTTTGGGAGCCACTGGTATACAGATGAATGGAAAAATAAACTTTAGGGCCAACTGAAGCCTACTCAAGATGTGTCTGGGCGTAGAAATGAACAATGATGCATTTTCAGGAATTCATGGTACTCTGAAACCACAGCATCACCTCCATTCAGGCTGACAGTGTATTAATGGGGTCATGCAAGTCATTCCACTGCAATTGCTAATCTATTCATAGCTTACCATCAGAGGAAGGAAACCCAAGGTTTCCATTAAATAGCCCTTTGCTTGGATACTGACTTGCAGACTTTGGGTTATAGATCATGTCCTCTCAGCCCTGGGGAAATATCCAAGCATTAAGCGGACCAGACAAATGTAGGCAAAAGAGACTTAACTTGAAAATAGAATGAAATAAGCAGGTAAAGGTAACGGTTTCCCCACGACCGAATGGTCTAGTCGTGACCGACTGTAGGGGGTGCTGCTCATCTCCGTTTCAAAGCCTGTAGAGCCGGCGTTTTGTCCGAGGACAAGCTTCCGTGGTCATGTGGCCGGCATGACTCTACGCCGTAGTGCATGGAACGCCATTCCCTTCCCACCAAAGTGGTCCCTATTTATCTACTTGCATTGAAGTGCTTTTGAACTGCTAGGTTGGCAGGAGCTGGGACAAGCAACGGGAGCTCACTCCGTTGAGCAGTCTTGAACTCCCAACCTTCCGGTCAGAAAGCCCAGCAGCAGCAGATTAACCCGCTGCGCCACCACGTCCCATAGGGAAATAAGCAGGCATGGTATTAAACTCTGTCCACTCAGACTAGAACGCATCATGTTGGAGGTGAATGCCCTCTTTCTGAATACAGGTAAATGGCCGCAGGTAGATTTGGACCTGGCTGTCATCAGTACTACCCCCTCAAAACTGCAAGTGGCCTTGGATGAGTCCTCATGACGTAGCCTCAGTTTTCCAATCTTAAAATGGGCATAACAAGGACAGTGGTGAGAACCATCAAGCTATTGCTTATAAAGAATATAAACAATGGGTGCTTCCTCCCCCATGTGAAAGTCTCCAAAATGGGTTCCCTTTTGGCTTTCCCTAAAATGGCTTTAAAAAACAAAACAAGAACACATGACACTATGGGAATCTGAGTAGTTTCCAGGAGGCAGGAGTTTGGCTCCAGAGGGTAGAATTGCCTGTAAGAACAAAGATAAGATCTGAAGGTCACCGGTTCGAGACCACAGGAAGCTTCCTTGAGCTGTGAGACATCGAGAATGTGACCAATAAGCTGAGCTGAGCTGTCTCCAGCTACCTTCTGTGGGAGGGAACTTGTGCTGGGCCAGCTATTTCTTCGGTGAGAATGAAGAACCCATCTATCAGCCATTTATCAGTCAGCGTGGGAGGCAACTGTGCAACCCGCAAGGAAGACCAGACTGGGAAAGGTCCATCTGAATGGAGCTGTTCTTGAAAGATTAGAACCTCTTTGTTATTTGTGAAAACCCCGTGGAGTTTAGAAAAAAGTCTATGTGAACTGCTTATGTAAAGGAAAAGGAGCTATGGAACTCCTTGCCACAGGAGGTGGTGATGGCATCTGGTCTAGGTGCCTTTAAAAGGGGACTGGACAGATTTCTGGAGGAAAAGTTCATCGTGGGCTATAGGCCATGATGGGTTGGGCAACCTCCTTACGTTAATAGTAGTCTACTTCAGAGTGCCAGGTGCAAGGGAGTGGCCACAGGATGCAGGCATCTTGTTGGCTACTGAACTAGACTACTCCCTTAGGCACCTGGTGGGCTGCTGTGAGACACAGGAAGCTGGACTAGATGGGCCTTTGGTCTGATCCAGTGGGGCTCCTCTTATGTTCTTATGAGCAATCCAATGTCCAAGAAAGGTGGTATATCATCATATTATTGGCATCATCATCATCATCATCATCATCATCATCATCATATTGTTGTTGTTGTTGTTGTTGTTGTTGTTGTTGTTGTTGTTGTTGTTGTTGTTGTTACTACCAATAAAATTCAGATGTCATTTTGTGTAGGAAGGGCCATGTGTGGTACTTGTGTGAGCCCTCTCCATCACAAGTTTCCCACATTAGCCACTTAATTTTGGAAAGCATGAAGGGGGTAACGGATGACAGGGAGAACTCACAGGCAGGCACCCGACTTTTCCTGTTACGATCACGGGCTTTGTACTGTTCTCAGCAAAGAAAACTTCCAATCCCATGCTTCTAGCAAGAAATGGCATTAATGGGCTTCCGAGGTGTGGTGGCAAATGTTCAAGTGCAGGAGTTCATCACAACATCCAGGCCCCTATACCCATTGCAACGATAACCACAAAATGGTCCACTCTAAATGCTCCCATGCTTTCTGGACTCTCCTTTGCTTGGTGCCCTCGTTGCCCATCCTGTGCCTCTTTCAAAGGGACAACTACCCTGCCACAGAGCACTTGGTGCCACCAATTTCAGCCACTTCCATGTCCAGCAGAGACAGACCAAGAGGAGCCGTGCCGTGATGTCATAACGACATGATGTCATCAGGACATCTGGAGTTCCATTCGCAGTATGCACGCCATGGGTTGACAAGCACAAATTCATTCTCGGCTCAACCCACATCGATATGGCCATTGCCCATCAGCACACATTCAGCATCTCTGTAGCCATGTTGCCACTGTGGATTGTGCAGCTGTGGGCACGTTCCACCAACGACCAACCTGTCACTTCACCAAGCGCTCAACCTTCCACAAGCCCTCTCGGCTCACCCCTCCATAGCCTCACCATGTTAGTTTCTTTGTATAACTGGGCCATTTGCCAATGCCAGTCTCCCAGTGCTAAATTTAGAGTTGTCTGCCTTGGGACAATAGGCATCAAAGCAGGCACATGTTTTCTGAATACAAGGCAAACACTTATTTAATCAAAGGAAGCTTTTAGTGAGTCAGAATGTTGCAAAGCCAAGGCAAACAAATTTGTTATGAAATGGGAACAGTGTATCAACCAGCGCACGCTTTGATCTGTTCAAATTTTGTTTCCTTCCTCTCCCACCCCCACCCCCACCTCCAAGCAAATATCTAAAAGTGACAAGTAAGCAAATAAAATGGTTGCATTTCATCCACTGGGGTTTCATAGTCTTTGCATGCAAAATATACTGTGTAGTTTAGGGAATACTAGTTCCTGTGGCAGGGTAGGATAACTCTGAACTTGTTATGTCTGTTTCGCTTCTCTCAGCCAGAACCTGTGTGTGTGTGTGTGTGTGTGTGTGTGTGTGTGTATGCGTACGTGCGTGATCATACCACTCATGTATCAATATATTTCTTTCTTTGAATTTGGAATCTGACCATGAATTGTAGAAAAAAAAATGAGGCCATCTGCACACCCAGATGTGCACACTTAATTATCAAGGGATGACAACCATAACATCTGCTTGGGTCTCAGATCAATTTGAATAGGAGTAGGAGGTGGTGATGATGCCTTTCAAAGGGGACTGGACAGATTTCTGGAGGAAAAGTCCATCATGGGCTCTAGGCCATGATGGGTTGGGCAACCTCCTTACATTAATAGTAGGCTACTTCCGAATGCCAGGTGCAAGGGAGTGGCCACAGGATGCAGGCATCTTGTTGTCTCATGTGCTCCCTTTGGCATCTGGTGGGCCACTGTGAGATACAGGAAGCTGGACTAGATGGGCCTTTGGCCTGATCCAGCGGGGCTCTTCTTATGTTCTTATATTCTTAATAGTGGTTGAACCAAGATATCAGAGAATCAAGCATTGGGACTGTGTGGCCCAATAGCCACGTAGCCCCAATTTGGGCTGCAGGCACAGATCTGAGGAACCCATAGGGGAGGCCGCATCCCATCCCTGCCCTCTGCCCCAGGCCATCACACCTACTGACCCATCGCCCCCCTGCCCAATTCCTCCCTTCCGCCCACTCTCCACCCAGACTCGCTCGTGTACCAGCCACGTTCGGCTGGTACACAAACGGTGCAGGGGTGCCTTGGCATAGGGCCCTTAAGCCGACACTGCTGTTGGCACCAGTTGGCACCAGTGAGGCTGTGCCGATGCCAGCACAATGGAAAGCAGCCCGTCAAATGGCTGTCAACACTGATTTTGAGTTGATCGACTTCTTAGATGTCACTCTTTTGCCAACGCATTTGTGATCAGAGAACCTTCCAGAACAACAGGCCCAAAACATATGTAGCCTTTCAGTCAAAATGACAACAGGAATGCATGGAGCGCATCAGATTCATTTAAAAAAGAACATATCACAGAATAATTCAATAATACATAACAAACCTTTCAAGCAGCATCTGCACGATTAGCTACCCAATAAAGCATCAATTAACATTCGTTAATCCGCTGAAATTGCACTACAATAACCAAATAAGCAACATGAAAGCAGTACCAGATTTGTTTCAAGGACATAAGAACATAAGAAGAGCCCTGCTGGATCAGGCCAAAGGCCCACCTAGTCCAGCTTCCTGGATCTCACAGCGGCCCACCAGGTGCCCCAGGGAGGCATGAGACAACAAGATGCCTGCATCCTGTTGCTGCTCCCTTGCACCCGGCACTCTGAAGTAGCCTACTACTAATGTAAGGAGGTTGCCCAACCCATCATGGCCTATAGCCCACGATGGACTTTTCTTCCAGAAATCTGTCTAATCCCCTCTTAAAGGCATCAAGACCAGATGCCATCCCCACCTCCTGTGGCAAAGAGTTCCACAGATTAACTACCCTTTGGGTAAAAAAGTACTTCCTTTTATCTGTTTTAACTCTCCCAACCCTCAGTTTTAGTGAGAGCAAAGAAGCCATCTATCAGCCAGCGTGGGAGGCAGCTGTGTGGCCAACAAGGAAAGACCAGACTGTGAAAGATCCATCTGAATGTAGCCATTCTTGAAAGATTAGAAATTCTTTGATATTTGTAAAAACACTGCGGGGTTTAGAAAAAAGCCTGCCTATGTGAACCGCCTTGAAAGAAAGTTGGTAAATACTGGTATTATTTTTTTTCACTGGGTCCTCATAGCATTGCTGAAAATAGGGGCCTCTGTTTCCTTGGGGCTCCAAAATCTGGTATGGGGGCTTGTTTTCCCTTCACTAATTTACTGACACTCAGCATCGCGATCTAGCTTAAGACCCTAGAAGGATCTTGACCACATGCCTTGCCTTAATTGGTATACAAACCAAGTACAGATGTGTTTCCAGTGGGTTCTATATTGTCCCTTAATTAAACATAAAATTTGCACTTCTGTTGCAATGTCGGCTATTACAGGCACATTTAAGGTCAGTTTTGCAAGATCTAGTTAATGCAGTTATCACACCAGGTAGTGAAAAATAGAGCTGCTCGGACTGAGGAATAATGTTCCTTGGTCTGGTTCACATCTCTGCAGAACGTCCTAATAGCACATAATTTAGAAATGGAGTGGGCTCAATGGCAGTTCCCGGCACTCCCCTGATTTCCACTTCCTCCCACTATGCTTTCAACTCAGATTCCAGAAGGATTTTTCAAGTGAGAGAATGACATTCTTTGGTTTGGACCATGACAGCCTTGAGATCTATGTGTCGTGCCCAGCGCCGAAAAGACTGGAGCTTTTTAGCCTAGAAAGAGAAAACTAAGGGAAGGGGTATAATCAGTGGTGTCATCTAAATGATTTAAGAACAGGTACTCACTTTTGATTGGCACGTGTCGGGACCCGCCCACCGGAAGTGATGTCATAAGCCAGAAGTGATGTCGTGGCAGGAAATGACATAAAAAAGCCCTTTTTGAGGCCTCAGATGATTTTAAACTGACCCAACAGTTGCAACAGTATTCCACAGCACCCCCAGAACATGTGAAGGAGGCCTGGCATCATGTTAAAACCCCAGAGCAACTCATTTTTCAGTGGCAAGGAAAGGCTCCACTCGCTGCCTGCCTGCCTGCCTGGCTGGCTCTGAGAACATGCAGGCAACTCAAACATGCAGGAAATTCAAACGTTGCAGAGGGCGGAGTCGACGAGTGGGCGGGCAAATGGACGGGGCCAGCTGTAATCCTAGAAACCAGTACTCGCGTACCCCCGCGTACCCCCTGCATGACATCACTGGGTATAATCAACCTGTGTATGATACATCTGTAAAAACAAAACAAAACACATACAGGCATGCCTTGGTATCCACTTATTCGGAATCCACAGTTTCAGTTATCCATGGATACTAGAACATCTAATAAAAAGATAGGGGAACATTAAACAAATCTCTTTTTTTACCTTGCTGTAGTAAAACCACTGATGTTCCCCTACCTTTCAAAAGGCACCCCCTGTTTCCATGGTTTCAGGTATCCACAATGGGGTCCAGAACCCCAGCGGATACCAGGGCATGCCTGTACTCTATTGGGACCCACCTAGCTTTATGGGGACGCCTTTTTAAAGATAGGGGTACATCAAGGTAAAAAAAGAGATTTGTTTAATGTTCCCCTATCTTTTTAAAGGGGACGTGGCAGTGCTGCAGGTTAAACTGCTGCTGCTGAGCTTGCTGACCACAAGGCTGGCAGTTCAAGACCACACAACAGGGTGAGCTCCCGTCGCTTGTCCCAGCTCCTGCCAACCTAGCAGTTCGAAAGCACCTAAAAATGCAAGTAGATAAATAAGTACCACTTTGTTCCGTGCACCTTGGCGTATACTCATGCCGACCACATGACCACAGAAACTTGTCCTTGGACAAACGCCAGCTCTTCGGCTTAGAAATGGAGATGAGCACCACCCCCTACAGTTGGTCACGACTAGACCATTCGGTTGTGGGGAAACCTTTACCTTTTTATGTTTTAATGGGCATCCCAGCACCCATGGTATCCGTGGATAACTGTAATAGTGGATGCCAAATCAATGGATACTGAGGCATGCCTGTACTGCTTGAAAAAGTGGTTCCCAGTGCTAAAAGATTTGGGAACCACTAGTCTAGATTGTGAGTCTAGAGACCTCACTTCCTGCTATGTAAAGCACCATGCGTGCTGATTGCAGGACGGAAATGAATAAAAACAATACTGATTCAGTGCTGGGAGACTTCTGACTTTGCACATTATTGTTAAGCTCCCAGCCTTTAATAGGCAGCGGGGCTCTCAGATGCAGTTCACAGAGATGAGCAAAGCCGCAGCCACCTCTGAGCTATTTACTGCTATCCACAACCTCACCAACATCCTCCCCATCACCACAGACTGTGTGTCATGCATGCAGCTGCGACAGGTTTACATAGCAGATCGACCCAGCAGTTCAAAGCAAGCTTTTGTGGGTCAGCAGCCACTGAAGAAAATGCTGTCTGGCTGTCATTTTGGCACCCGGGGAGTTGTTTGGGTTGGAGGACAGCCGTGTGCGGGAGGCTCTGTTCAGTGTGTGTTTTTGCTTTTGTTGTGTTGGATTTTTTCCCCTCTTTGGCTGCTTGGTGACAGGTTTGCTGAGAAAGGTCTGCATATGCATTTAAAATAAAGGCAAGTTCCCTTTGTCTTTTGATGCTGGGCTGTGATAAGAGAGAAGAGACCCTGGCAGTTTGGTCCCCAATATATGCTACATGTTCAACCCACTGACACCCCACAGGGAAAAGAGATGTGATAAGAGTTTTCCCATCTGGGATGAGACATACAAAATTATGCAGGGGATGGAGAGAGCAGATAGAGGGATGTTCTTTTCCCTCTCAGACAACATCAGAACCAAGGGACATCTAAAACTGAATGTTGGGAGGGTTAGAATATTTCTCCGTCCAGCATGTAATTGATCTGTGGAACTCCTTGCCACAGGATGTGGTAATGGCATCTGGCCTAGCCTTTTAAAGGGGATTGGACAGATTTCTGGAGGAAAGGTCCATCATAGGTTACAAGCCATTATGGACATGTGCAGCCTCTTGGTTTTAGAAGTATCCTCTCTCGGATGCAAGGTAGTGGTGAGATAATACAGGCATCTTGTTGTCTCGTGCTCCCTGAGGCATCTGGGGGGCCACTGTGAGATACAGGAAGCTGGACTAGATGGGCTTTTCGCCTGGTCCAGCAGGGCTCTTCTTATGTTCTTAATGAAGACAGACCTGAGCATCAAAAGTATCTCGTGCTTTTCAAGTTGCATGGGGAAATTGCCAGTATTTGAAAGGCTAAAGAGATTGTTTTGGTAGCACCACTGATTTTAACTCTCCGTCCCCCAACACATCCACACACTTGTTTCAGATCCATGCTCAATGAGGAAATTAAATCCAAGGGATTTCATATTTGTATCCTTTCTGATCTTGTTTTTCTATGAATATGTGAAAAAGGAAAACATCACAATGCCATATATTGGCATGCTATACGAGGATGAACAGTGTATTCAAAACAGTTCTTCTGCTATGCTTGAAAATCCTTATTTAGAAAGAGCCCCATGCAGCTGACATCTTGCAAAGCTTCTCTTGTTTTCAAGAGCACTCCAGTCTTTGAGGGGGCACTGGGATAATCCTAGTGCCCCCTTTAAGCTTTGCAAAGTTTAGGGCAGTGGGCAATTTGACTCCGAACCCACAGTTGAGCTTTGCACAGTTGAGCTTTGCAAAGTCAATTTGACTCTGAACCCACAATTTGAGCTTTGCAAACTTTGGGTTTGTGGGTTCAGAGTCAAAACTGTGGGTTCGGAGTCAATTTCAGATGGGTCGCGAAGCATCTAGAGCAGCTATATTGAAAACCAGGGAAGATGGGATGCTGGAAAGGCTGTGTGGTTATTTTGTTTGTGTCAAGGTTGTAAATTTGCTTTCTTTTTCCCGTTTCACTTTGCTTTTGGCAAATGGCTGAGAAATAACCCAACTTCTTCTCTGGCGTCACAATGACGGCACTTCCGGCCATGACATAACTTCCGGTGGGTCCCAGACAGATCATTGTTCTAACAAGTGGGTCCCGGTATTAAAAAGTTTGAGAACCACTGGTTTAGGGTGCTCAAATGGACAAGACAAAGCAGCTCGAATTTCAGAATGTTTGCGAGAAGAATGTTAAATCGACTTGGGTCAGAGCCGATTGCAGAAGAAGCCTTTCCTTGAGTTTTGTACAAGTCATTTCGCTCATTTTAATTAACTTGCCATGGAGCAGGGGTCTCAGCGAGGCTTTGATCTTGCAAGTTCAAGTTCCGCTGAGCCTATCTCCCATGCCAATCACATTGGTTCTCAACGAAGAAATGGAACTTGAAATGAAACCTGCCAAACTGAAAAGCAAATTCAGAGGTCGGAGATCAAATGTATTGTTCCCCCAAACTTTGGATACCTGCGGCACAGGATTTTTTTTTTTTTGTATTAAAAGTGGATGTACACTCTACCCCGCATGAAAAAGTAATAGATGTATTTCTTGATCAAGGCCCAAGCAACCGAATAGAACGACCCTTGCAAATGTGAGATAGTTACTGCAAGTTCTTGCCTTTTGATGTCACTGAAGTTGGGCTTGGAAAATGAAGCATGTGCATTTCATCAGAATTTTTCTTCAAATACCTTTTCCGTCTTGGGTTGCAATCTGACGGGAGCAACTCCCTTTGTGGCTAATGCCACAAGAGAGATTTAGGACCACATCCTATTGGGGTGCTGTGCGGCTGGAACTCATGTTCCAGTGGTTCAGCATGATTTATGTTGCAAATGCTGGTATGTCACAGGGAGTGGTCAAACCACCACCACCGCAAGTGGCAAGTAGCTGTGCACCAGTGGGCTACCAAGCGACCCAATGCCATAAGCTAAGCCAGCAAAGTTTGGCCAGCACAAAGGCCACCGTAAAGCACTTTTGGGCCACTCTCGGCTTCAGGGAGGATGGCGCACATCTGTGTGCTGGCCTCTCTGACTCCGAGAGTGGTCCAAACATACTTGACGGCGTCCCTTGTGCTGGCCAAACTTTGCCGGCTTAGCTTATGCCGGCCTCACTCAGTTTAGGATTGTGCCCTCAGAGTCAATCCTAACCTGGAGATAGGCTGGCACAGTGAGGCCAGCAAAGTTTGGCTGGCAGAAGGGCCACTGTTAAGTGCGTTTGGGCCACTCTTGGAGTCAGGGAGGATGGCACACGTCTGTGTGCTGGCCCCTCTGACTCCGAGAGTGGTCCAAACGTACTTTACAGTGTCCCTTGTGCCGGCCAAGCTTTGCTGGCCCAACCTAACCCCAGATGAGGATTGCACTCTCAGAGCCATAGCCAGTGATGTCACACAGGGGGTACGCGGGGGTACGCGAGTACCGGTTTCTAGGATTACAGCTGGCCCCGCCCATTCGCCCGCCTACTCGTCGACTCCGCCCTCTGCAACGTTTGAATTTCCTGCATGTTTGAGTTGCCTGCATGTTCTCAGAGCCAGGCAGGCAGGCAGGCAGCGAGTGGAGCCTTTCCTTTCCTTGCCACTGAAAAATGAGTTGCTCTGGGGTTTTAACATGATGCCAGGCCTCCTTCACATGTTCTGGGGGTGCTGTGGAATACTGTTGCAACTGTTGGGTCAGTTTAAAATCATCTGAGGCCTCAAAAAGGGCTTTTTTCATGTCACTTCCTGCCACGACATCACTTCTGGCTTATGACATCACTTCCGGTGGGCGGGTCCCGACACGTGCCAATCAAAAGTGAGTACCTGTTCTTAAACCATTTAGATGACACCACTGGCCATGGCCTATCCAATTTTCCAGCACCGATGCAGTCACGCCAACAGGACGTGCTCTGCATCTTGCAGTGAAGTCATGGAGGCAGGGCCGGCCTTAAGCCAATGCGTCCAATGTCATCACCTTGGGCCCTGCCTGCTATTTAGCTGGTGCAAATCCGAGGCTCGCACCGAGGAGGCTCCTCAGGCCTCCCATGTTGCTCTGGATTTGGAGCAGGCCCACCGGCCGGGCTGCTCCAACACAACAAAGGATTGGGCTACCACAGCCTCCATTGGTGCAGCTGCATACAATAACATGGTGGGGGGTGGCAGTAGGATTGAGCAGCCAGAGAGACTTCCCAGAACCACCCTCTGACTCAGCAGGGAATCGGCATGATAGATAGCTGTGAAATGAGCACGGCACTTCCGAAGAGGTTGACATGGATCCCTGGGGCGGCGGACCTGCAAATCAGGTGAGCGAAAACACAATCCATCGGGGATGCTTGGGGGTAGATCAGGTCTAAAATAGACAAGACTAGCCTAGCAGATTCAGTGGCTCTGGCAACAGCGCTAAACGAAACCTTATACTTGACGATATCAGGCAAGGTCTCACCCTGTCTCCTTGTTCTTGATATAACTCTTTCCTGAATGTCACGCCGGCCTCCGGTTGCAGATCTTTTCAGATGCTCGGGCCAACGGGCTGCTGCTGCAGCAGCAGTGATTATTCACCCTTATTCCGGCAAACACAAATAAAATGGTTGGCATTAATATCCTTGGAGAAATCAAGTCCTGCAAGAACATTGTTGGAATGTCCCCACTGCGGCTTGTAATGCCGGCCCTGGTACCGTATTATCGGCATGTTTAGCAAATCTTGTCCCGATTTTCCCAAATTGACACTGCGGCAGTTGCTTTACTGCCAGCGCTCTCGTGTTCTCTTTTGAGACATCAATGCCCGTGCTTGCGTGCAAGAGCATCATATCACATGACACCGAGGGCCCAATCCTATCCTGGAGTTAGGTCGGCACAGTTAGGCCAGCCAGGTTTGGCTGGCACAAGGGCCACCGTAAAGCGCTTTTGGACCACGCTCTGAGTCAAGGAGGGTGGCGCACATCTGCGTGCTGGCCTCTCTAACTCCGAGAGTGGTCCAAACGTACTTTACGGTCTCCCTTGTGCCGGCCAAACTTTGCTGGTCTAACTGTGCCGGCCTAACTCCAGGACAGGATTGCATCCTGAGACCTGCTCCCTTTCATAACAAGACAAGTGACTTTTTAGCCTGCTGAATGGCTCCAAGAATGAAACAAATTGGAAGGCTTGAAACGTATTAACAAGGACCAGGTCTGAGTTATTATATTTTTTTTTTCCGTACTGCTGGAAGCTCAATTAACTAACTCAGGGATGATCTTCGATATAAATGATAACCTTAAAGACAATTGCGGTGCAGGTGAAGAACAGAAAGTCAGTAAATGACAGATCATGGGAGATTGGATTTAAAAGGGAGGAGAACGTTTTCATTGGCAGCTTTTTTAATATAAGGCATTTGTGGTTTTTTCCCATTACTGAGAGTGCAATCCTAACCCCCTAATCCCAGGAGTTAGGCTGGCACAGTTAAGCCAGCAAAGTTGGGCACGCTAAAGGCACACACATCTGTGTGCTGGCCTCTCTGACTCCAAGAGTGGTTCAAACGTTCTTTATGGTGTCCCTTGTGCCGGCCAAACTGTGCTGGCCTAACTGTGCTGGCCTAACTCCAGGCTAGAATTGCTCTCAGATTGCCCCAAGATGTGCTCTCTTCTTGCCAGCCATCTCTGGAGGAATGGAGAAGATCGCCACCCTAAGGAAGCCCAAGGCAACATCAGCCACCAGGGTGAGGAGAAGGTCACCTCTTCTAGTCCACCTAGTCTGGTCTGCCTCCTTGCTTTCAAAGACAATGGTTGAGCTCTCAAAGAAGCCACCTTCAGGCTGGCTCCTTGTAGCACCAGCCAGAGACAATACAGATTGCGCTCTAAGTGGTGAAGAACCACTTCCTTCACCATCAACAGAGACTTGACTGGCCCCCTGTTGAAGGTGTAGAAAGGGCCCAGAAAGTGGATGAAACTTTGGACTGATCCAGCACTCCTTCTGTTCGGGCAGCACAATCTTATACCCCCCTTAGCGCCGGCGCTGTGCTCTTGCGCCAGCCGGATGCTTTTGCGATCGTGCCGTAAAGCACAACTGCGTCGGCGCTAAGGTGCTCGGCCGGTGCTCGCGGCAGCGCCAATGCTTGACCGGTCGTGCACGAGGCGAGCTTCGGGGCAGCCTCTGTGAGGGCATTCCAGAGGCGTTCCGGGGGCGTTACTAGGTGGCGCAGAGGGTGGAGACCGCTCCTGTCCACGTTTCTCTGTGCCTGCAAAACAGTAGGCGCAGATCCGAGCAGGTCCATAGGGGAGACTGGCCTGGGGCTTATGCGGGTGTAATATAAGGGAAAAACCTCCCCTTGGCCTGCACTTCGCTGCTGCCGCCTCCTAATGGGCCTTAGGATATTGCCCTGCTGTGTCGGCCTTACAAGGCCGGCATAGTATAGGATTGCGCCCTTAGAGTCATTGCGAACAGGAATGAGATTGTAAAACACTCCGACCCCTAAAAACGCCATTGAAGAAAATATTGATGATGTGCACTCTGATATATTGCCAGCATTATAACCAGGGCTGGAGATGGCATGGACGAGATGGCAAACCAATTACTGATTGTGCTCCTCTGAAGATGCCGTTGACATTCAGGGACATCCTCTTCATACAAGCAAAGGAACAAAAAGAGGAAAAAGAAAGGGAGGTAGAGATATTTTGCGCTGCTGAAGCCCACCAGAACTGGCTGCAGTTGTGCGTCTCCAAACGTACCCATATGTTTTCCTTGCATCCAGGCTATATCTTTTCACTGCTATTGAGATGGTGAGGAACGTCCTAGAGTAGTAATAAAAGACTTTGGCTAGCTTAGGGGAACTGAAGTACCACGAAGAGCAATATCAAACCACAGAGGGGGAAATCCAAGGTGGGTTGAAATACTTTTGATTAAAGGGGAGGTGGGAGGGAATAGGAAACACAGATGCGCTCCAGGAAAATAATGCTGACGGGAGACATTGCGCCACTGAGAAATTACTGGTCGCAGCTGCAGCATTGTCTAGCCACGGAAAAACCCTGTGCAAACCTGGTAAATTTTTAAAATAAATGTTATATTTATAGAAAAACCCCTACCACTTATCACGGGAGCAGATTCAGTGAAGCGCTTGGAAGTCTCCTTTCAAGGAGATCCAAACAGCAAACTCCTATGCGTGTCTACTGAGAAGTAAGCCTCATTGTGTTCAACAGGACTTACTTCCAGCAACATGTGTATAGCCGTGTTTCTCAAACTGTGGGTCTGGACCCACCAGCTGGGAGGCAACTTGATGTCAGGTGGGTTGCAGAAAGCTGGGAGCTGCCATCTTGGAAGCTGCAGACCTTGCTCTTGCTAGATTCCTTTTGTGAGTGAATTTCCAAGTGATATATATAGTTCAGTTCCAAGTGATATATATAGTTCAGTGCTTGTACATACCCTTTTGTCCTCATCTTGCCTTCTGTCAGGGATGTTTCATGGTTGTGCAACTGCTGCAGTCCAAGAACGCCGGTTTGCATTCCAGGAGTGTCATTTCATTATGTCACAACGACGTCACTTCCTGTTCGATGATGTCACTTCCAGCTATGACATCACTTCCAGGTTAATGATATCACTTCCAGTAGGTCTCGACAAGAGCACCATTCTAAAAAGTGGGTCCCTGTCTAAAAAGTTTGAGAACTTCAGGTGCATAGGATTGCAGCCTTAAGCTAACGTAGCGATCTCTCCCACTGAAACCTGAAGCTCACCGCCTGTGGCGGCAGCTCACACAACACAGGGAAACATTTTGGGCTGATAGGATCTGTCTGTAATTCTTCCAGCCATAAACTCTTGCCAACTTCTCTTGGGCTGTGATGCTGCCCTGGGCTCCCACATGGGGGTGATGTTCTCCAGAGCTGATGTGCCAGAACAGAGCCTTTGTTTTCATTAAGGAAGCATCCCTGTCTGAAATGAGCTGGGGATATGGAAAGTGCAAAGCTTGGGATTTGACAGCGACTAATATCTGAAGCCCATTAATCATTCTCCTTGCAGGATGGGCAGGCAGCAAATTAGAGCCGCTGCTCTGCTTGCAGTAGGATGGAAGAGGAGGCTGCTCAGAGAAAACACAGAAAGGAGGACCAGAACCACGAGATGTTTCCTCTCCTTGCCTTGACGCCTAGTTATTCATTCTCCCTTCAAGTTGGAACCGGACTTGGCCCATATCAGAGGTAGCAATCCTAACCCGGAGTTAGGCCGGCACAGTTAGGCCAGCAAAGTTTGGCTGGCAGAAGGGCCACTGTAAAGTATGCTTGGACCACTCTCAGAGTCAGGGAGGCCAGTACATAGACGTGTGCCATCCTCTCTCACTCTGAGAGTGGTCCAAATGTGCTTTACGGTGGCCCTTGTGCCGGCCAAACTGTGCTGGCCTAACTGTGCTGGCCTAACTCCAGGTTAGGATTGCTCTCAGAGTGCCCCAAGACGTGCTCTCTTCTTGCCAGCAATCTCTGGAGGAATGGAGAAGATCGCCACCCTAAGGAAGCCCAAGGCAACATCAGCCACCAGAGTGAGGAGTGACGAGAGCAGAGGCGTCATCCTACCGGAATGGGGCAGTACCCCGTTCCGGTAGTTCCGGGGAGAGCGGGACAGCGTGTGGCAGACTCCGCGCGCTGTTTTTGCCCTCCCGCCCGCCCCTGCGCCTGGATAGCTCTGTAAGTGAGCAATTCCGGGCGCAGAGAGGCGTTGCCGGACACCGCAAGGGGGTAGGGAGCTACAGCTCACCCGTCCGTCGCGGCGTTCCGGATCCTGGTGCCAGCAGCGTTCCGGTTGCTGGCGCCAGTGAATGGCGTCACTGGATGAGAGGTATGGTCACCTCTTCTAGTCCGCCTAGTCTGGTCTGCCTCCTTGCTTTCGAAGACAACGTTGAGCTCTCAAAGAAGCCACCTTCAGGCTGGCTTCTTGTAGCACCAGCCAGACACAGTACAGTGGTTCTTCTCTCTTCTGCCCTGCTACTTCCTGCTGCGATCAGCTGGATCAGGGCATGCACCACCCAAGAAAAGTCATGCAAACAATACTCCATGCTGCAATTACAGCCCATCACTTCTTGTGGGTACCAGATTGTCATTCTAAAATGTTTGAGAACCACTGGCCTATAGTAAAGGAATGCATTTTCAGAAGTGATCGTGTTGTTCAGTGGTGTCGCCCTACCGGTTCGCTGGGCGGAGTTATCTCGGCTGCAGGGAGGGTTTCCACGGTGATCGGCAGCTTTCGCCATTACGCAATGGGAGGCAGCGAGCACGCTGCCGATCACCGTGGAAACCCTCCCTGCAGCCGAGATAACTCCGCCCAGCGAACCGGTAGGGCGACACCACTGGTGTTGTTGTCTCATGCAGTTTGCCGGAATGTTTGATCCATGAAGTTTATCTGGGAATGAGTTTTAGTCTAGGGGAACTGCAAGTAAAAGATGGCTACCTTTTGACCCAAAACATGACCCAAGGATGGACACATAAATCAAGAAGATACCGTAATAAGAAATTGCATATCATGTGTTAGTCACAACAAATCATAGAAAAGTGAGTGCATCCCTTTAACATTAGCCGTCTCCTCTTCTTTCTCAAGGGAGAAGTTAGCCCTCGACATAACAGGGCGATCTGAGGAAATGATGGACTATCATTCAAAATGGTCTGACGTTATATTTGCTGCCAAAAATCACCGCAGGAAGAGTGATTAAATCCATGGCTTTGATTTTTGCCAGAGAAGCATTCCCTAAAGAACTCATTATAGATAATGGGGTTCAGCTAACCTCAACAGAAATGCAGAAATACCTGCGCAGTAATCATTTCAAACATGGGATTCTTTCCTGGTATCACGTAAGAGCGAGATGGCCTGGTGGAGAGAACAGACAAGGCAGTAAAAGGCAACCTACAGCTTGTTAGTCAGCAAATGGCATCATGGGAGCAGTGGCATAGCTGGAGGGGGGTCAAAACACTCCTTACAGCATCATATGTGCTGTGTCAACAGTCCCTCCCCCTTGCCGGCGTAGCCAAACCAGATAGCCAGAGATGCCTCCATGCCAGGGGAGATGCCTCCACATCACCCTGGCCTCCCAGTATGGCTCTGGCAGTGTGGTGCTATAAATACTTAGTGCTTTGACCCAGTGATGTCATGCAGGGGGTACGCGGGGGTACGCGAGTACCGGTTTCTAGGATTACGGCTGGCCATGCCCATTTGCCCGCCTACTCGTCGACTCCGCCCCCTGCAACATTTGAATTTCCTGCATGTTTGAGTTGCCTGCATGTTCTCAGAGCCAGGCAGGCAGCAAGCGGAGCCTTGCCTTGCCTTGCCACTGAAAAATGAGCTGCTCTCGAATACTTTTGGAACTGTTGGGTCACTTTAACATGATGCCAGGCCTTTAACATGTTCTGGGGGTGCTGTGGAATACTGTTTCAACTGTTGGGTCAGTTTAAAATTGTCTGAAGCCTCAAAAAGGGCTTTTTTCATGTCACTTCCTGCCATGACATCACTTCCGGCTTATGACGTCACTTCTGGTGGGCAGGTCCCAACACGTGCCAATCAAAAGTGAGTACCTGTTCTTAAATCATTTAGATGACACCACTGCTTTGACCCCCTTCTAGCTATGCCTCTGCAAGGAAGAATTCCTTGCAGGACAGAAGGGCTACTTATAGGTAGTGGTAGGAGAAAACTGGTTTTTTGGGGCAGAGTTTGATCAATCAATCAATCAACAATCAACAGGTACTTATATACCGCTTTTCAACACGAAGTTCACAAAGCGGTTTACAGGCAAATAGTAATAATAAAGTTAAATGGCTCCCTGTCCCAAAGGGCTCACAATCTAAAAAAAGGCAGACTGCCAGCAACAGCCACTAGAAAGACTGCACAGGTAAGGGGTGAAGAGGGACAGTTACTCTCCCCCTGCTAAATATAAGAGGAACACCACTGGAAAAAGTGCCTCTTATCCAGTTGATGTTTTCCAAGTGCAGAAGAAAGTGGTGTTGTGTGTTTCTATTCAAAATTTACATTATAACTATAAATTATAACCATTTTAAAAGTGTACTAGGTCAGTGACATAAGTGGTATAGCATCAGCAGACGCAGCCACAATCATTACCCCTGCCCTGCCCCATTAAATAATAAATTAAAACCAAGTAAAACTGGGTTTTTTTTAACAATTTTTTTTTGAACAAAAAATGAGAAGTGTGGTGGGGTTTTTATTTCATCATCACATTTTCTTCTCACCTTTACTTATAGGACTTATGGCACGTTTGACACAAGGGGGCTTTCAAAGTCATTGCACAGCAATTTCCTTTCTCCAGCTGACTGATCAGGTCAGGTGACTGCTGAGTCATCGATCCAGGAAGTAGATATGGTCCATCTTGCAGGACCAGCATCAGCTGATGAAGGAGAAGGGTAAGTGCTATAAAAAGGCTTTATAGTGGGGTGCAGGCAGGGAATGCTGAGTCAGGTAAATAGGCTGCTGGAGTTTTGCTGTGTGGGCAGCTGTTAATGGGGTGCTCATTGGTGGGAGGGAGTTTACTGTTTACGCCAGCTATTTTTAGGGTTGCCAGATACAAACTGGGACAGAGTGCTTCTACCTGTAACCAACATTTATTAATACAGTTCTACCGGGGGAAAGTAAGACTCACGTTTTTAGACCAGAACTACTAGGCCCTGGTAGTAGTTGGTTACCCAGTTCAGTCTGCAGCATTCCCAGACCCCCAAAGGTCAGCTCCACCCCTTCTAGTTTACTGTGTGCCTAGCTAGGGTTGCCAGATCCAAACTGGGACAGAGTGCCTCTACCTTTAACTAGGGTTACCAGATCCAAACTGGGACAGAGTGCCTATAACCATTGTATAGAAGAGGGAATTTGGGCAGGTGCAGCTTTTAAAACTCTTCCATTTAGAGCTGCACCTGCCCAAATTCCTTCTTCTATATGATAGCTAAAGGCAGAGGCACCCTCTCCCAGTTTGGATCTGGCAACCCTAGCTAGGCACACAGGGCCTGCATCAAGTCTACATGTGTTTTGGCACTGTTCATAGGTGCAGTTTGCTTTGTGGAGTACAGCTGCAGGTTTGTAGCAAAGAGAAGAAGAAGAAAAAACCATGGCAGGCACATATATTTCTCCTGGGCTTTTGTTGTTGTTGTGAAAGCAAGTTCTTGGATCCTTGGGCATTATTAGAAGGAAAAAAGCAAAGAAAGAGGATTCAGTAGAAGAAAGTTTCTTTAGAAGAAGATAGCACTACTCAAAGTAAGGTTTCAAAGGGTGGTGGGGATAAGTGTGCTAGGGGAAGGGAGGCCCAATCAGGCATCTTCCCCCAGCTTTCAGCTGCCCTTCGGAGATAGCATTAGCCTATCTGACCCTGAAAGGGACTTTATAGGTCATCTACAAAGGTGGGGGGGAATTAATCTGTGGAACTCCTTGCCACAGGATGTGGTGATGGCCTCTGGCCTAGGTGCCTTTAAAAGGGGATTGGACAGATTTCTGGAGGAAAAGTCCATCGCAGGCTACAGGCCATGATGGGCAGTGCAACCTCTGTACTTTAGAAATAATCTGCCTTAGAGTGCCAGATGCAGGGGAGTGGCAACAGGATGTAGGCATCTTGTTGTCTCGTGTGCTCCCTGAGGCACCTGGTGGGCCACTGTGAGATCCAGGAAGCTGGATTACATGGGCCTTTGGCCTGGTCCAGCAGGGTTCTTCTTATGTAATGGGTCAGATATAGTGCACTGTTGTCAATTCTGAGACCCAAACAGCTCTTAAGGGTGTTGGGAAGAGGGAAGACTTTCTCTAGCCCCGATATCTAATCCTCCGTTAGGTGGTTGTGGGGATAGAGGCAAGTGCTGTGTAGAGCAGGTTTTGTAGAGCCTAGTTTAATTAAATTCAATATAAAAAGCCACCATTCATGGAGGAAAAAATGTGTTGGAGCACCTGAGACAATGGACCAAACTGAGAATAGTCATTACATGTTTAAAAGCCAGTGTGGCCTAGCAGTTAGTGTACTATGCTAAGACACAGGAGAGCTGAGAGCTGAGTTCCATTTCCCACTCCATCGTGGTGTCTCCTAAGTGGCCTTCAGGGTGTTGCTGAATGCTGGTGCGTCACCCAAAGCATCGTAGCATGACACCTTTGATGGAACCCACATGTCATAGGTTCACCATCACTGGTCTAGGATGTCCTCCTGTGATGGTGGGTGGCTATAATTCTGTCCAAAATGCCGTCTGTGTTTGACTTGTCTCTCAGTTGTGATGTTGGCCTTTCTCTTTTGCTATCTCTGTTTATTTGATTCATTAAGTGTTTGTCGATTGGGAGTTTAATAATCATTTTGATCTTATGATGGTCTGGTTTTTGCATTATAAACATGAGCTTTTCCGCTGCCTTCAGGAAAGGCGGTGTATACTATACCTGCATACAGTATGCACACATGTGCACGCATGCATGCATGTATGCTCTCTGTATACATCTATATAACTGTTACGTTTTCTGAGAAAACCCCCACCAACCATTTCAATAGGTTTAATAGCCCTTTAATTAAATCCCCTTTAATTTAATTAAGAGCCCAATCCTATGCATGTCTACTCAGAAGTAAGCCCTATTGTGTAGTAGGGCTTACTCGCAGGAAAGTGTGTATAGGATTGCAGCCTAAATTAAATTAACAGCACCATTCCTTTCCCACAAATTCTATGAATGAATCTGCCAACCGAGAGCTCCCCTTGTCCTTGTTCCACCAATGCAAAAAGTTTGTGTGTGTGTGTGTGTGTCTCTTCCCCCCACCCCCCACCCCCAGGTCAAAACTCCAGTACTTGTATTTTCAAAGTTAGAATCCATGATGAGTTGATATCTGCCTTGCAAAAAAATAATGAGTGGGATTCTTTAGAGCCTGTTTCCAGCCAGTGCAAACAGACCTCTGGCATAAACATTTAGTAATATAATCTGAAAAGGCGGATGGGGGGGGGGGAGACTGGCGCAGAAGCGGGAGGGGGGGGGGAAGCCAGCCTGTGTCTTTAATTTTCTTAGTGAAAGAAAGGCAGTCTGCATAGCAATGACAGCCTCACTTGTTCCTGCCTTTTTAATATGTGATCTGTTTTCTCCAGTGGAGGGCACTCCGTGTATCGCAAACTAGAACATTGCCACCAAGAAGCTTCGGAGCATCATCGCTGTCTGAAAAAGCCTTCTGAATGAGAGGGAGAGCGCAGCCTCTCAGCGCAGCGACAGCACACTTTCAGCCTGACCAGCTAAATGGATGAAACTCGCCTGTCTCGCTTTTAAGGAGGGGAGGGGAGGGGGGGCGAGATTCTTTCGGCGCTCCAGAGGCCTGCTGGCTCCGCACCGGGCGCACCAGGCACAGTGGGAGCGCTGGAGGATGGATCGCAGTGCCCAAGGAGGATGGCAAGAGGGAGCTGATTAAGAAGGGATGCTCGACGCCGGAGAGGTTTTCGCCTTTCTCCCGGAGAAGTTGCTCTACCTTTCTGGTCCTCGCCAGCTCTGATGTGCAGCCGGCCAATTGATGCTAATTGTCCTCTGGCGAAATGCAGGATGGCGCTCAGAGGTTAACGAAGAAGCAGCCCTCTCTCCGTCCCTCTGCACCCCCATCCCCCAGTCCTGTCTCTCCCACCCACCCACCCACCCCCAACCCTCTCCCCCCACCCCATCACCCCCAAATCCTTCCTCGTCCTCTCTCGGGAACTTTGTGGTTCCTTCTGGCATGCAGACCGTATGGCAGTCGAGCGGATGGCAGCTGGGCTGGGGTGACAGGGAGACTGTGATGTTTTGAAGACGGGGAGAGGGGGGGAGAAAGGACCGACTGAAAGGAGGAAGAAAACCAGGAGGGGGATAAAAAAAAAAAAAGGAGGACCAGCAGACAGGAGCAGCCCGAGCTAGAAGCAAAAGAGCTGGAGGAAAAAGGGGCTTCGGTTACGGATGACAAAACGATGGGTAAGGGAACTTTTCTTGTTTCTGTAGCACAGCTGCAGCTGTTCAAGTGGTGTGTTTGCCCCCCCTCTCTCTCTCTCTCTCTGTGTGTGTGTGTGTGTGTGTGTGTGTGTGTGTGAGATCATGTTCACAAAGCTCTTATCAGAACAAAAGCAGGAACATTCTAAACATCACTTGTGTATCCTTGTGCCAGGTGACTCACTAGTGATTATATTTTTAGATCATGTTTTGTCCCCCCTCTCCTTTCCCTTCCCCCCCACTCTTCCTTCCTTGTCTGTCCCTGCAACGTTTTCTATATCCAATTAATCTCAAAATGCACGTCCCAACCTAATTATTATAGAGGCTGTACATACATCCCGGAGTCACCCTCCTCTCCTGTTCATTTCCCTTCCCTATTGCTTTTCTGTCCACACACAAGTCCCCCCTCCCACCCCAAGGCAAGTTGCATCCACATTGAGGTTTCATCTGGTTCTTCACAATAAGTGAGCTTTGGGGGACATTCCGAACCTTAACCCTTTGCAGTTTGCAGTCAATGTGAGCAAGGGTGCAATTTTTTCCTGTTTTGTTTTGCTGTACTCCTTTTTTTTCCCCAGAAGGGTTGAATGGATAACTGGAAGACACCCCCATACTGTTCACCATCAAAGTCCCCCAAACACAAGTGCTAGCTGTCCACCTGTCATTTGTTAGTCTTTCCCCTCCTTTCCAGACCCTCTTAGCTGTGACATGTTTATATTTTTCCCTCCATCAGTAAGCTGGAACATATTTCTTTCAGGCTGCTGTAGCTACTGGCATAGTGACAATGAGGAAAGATCAGAATTTAAATGAAAAACAAAAACACAAAACCCTAGCCATTAAAGGGGAAAAGATCAAGGTAGATTCAAAAGCTCTTTAGACTCGGAAATCTCCCCCTCGTTCCTCTTACTTATTTGTTTTAAGCAAGAACATTTACACACACACACCTCTGCATGTTCTCCTGCACTCCATCTCATAATAACGTTATTATTTGTTAGTGGGATGATAAGAGCTTTCCCCCCAAAAAATGTCATGATAAATTCATGCAGTTGAATTGTCAGAAAGATTATGACTCTGGGAAGAGTTACTGCTTAAAGATTATTACAAGGTCTGAAAAAGTCATTCCCCCCTGGAAAAAAAAAATACCTGAATGAGCATATATGCATGTATATATAGGCTAAATTGAGTCATCTGCCCATGTTTTTTTGGAGGATGTGGGAAATGTGGACTGCCTGTACATTAAGGCACCATAAGTTGCCTGGCAAGGGAATTGCAGAATATTAAAATGGACAGAAGTGGAGACAAGATAGGGGGTACTTTTCTTGAGGCATGCACATCTGACTTTTTTTTGATTTTGTACTAGTGCTGCTGCCAGGTGAGCATGTCTGCTTTAATGAATATTCATCTGCAAGAATCCACGCACTCTGTCTCTTTCCCATGCACACAGTGTATGTCAAAAGACCTCCAACAGTGTAGAAGTAGTACAGACATAGATCTGTATCTGCTCTGATCATTGCCTTCTGCCAGAGAGCACATCGTGATTCTTGTTTAGGATCCTGTCTGAGACTTTCAGTACAAGGCACAAGACATGGTGTACGAGCAGGTCCGTCTTGGGAGACGTGCAAACATGAAGGACCCCTATCAGATGCAATCCATCTCAGAAACATTCCTGCCCAGTGCCTTTGGAGAGGAGTGTGTGTTTCCCTTCCCCATCACTGACTTTTTCAGGCTATCTGGATGCATTTTTCAGATCAGTCCCATCTGGGCTGTTCCCCGGTCTTGGCTGAGGGGTTCTGCACCAGTAAGTTGGTTTCAGAGACCCTTGTTGAGGGACTGTGTTAGCAATCAGCGTGCTAGCAGGGGCTGCTAGCCATCATAGTGCTCCAGCTCATTTTCTCTTTCCCCTTCCCCAGGAAAAAAAAAAAAGCCCACATCACAATGACTTGACAAATATGTTTATTGCTAAAAACCTCGGCAAGTTAGTGATAAGGCAGTTCTGGTTATGGAACAGTCTGATGCTCAGAAGGCTGAATCAAAGCAGGTGCAGGTGTGTGTGTTTTTTTTTCATTCTCTACAGAGGTCATAAATCACACCAAGGTAATTTAATAAAAATCGGTAGCATGGTGGCGTATGTGGGCTGGGGAACACGGAGGCGAGAGAAGGGACAGAACAGCAAGCATTGACATGCAGACCAACCAAAGGAACAGCAAGGGTACAGACAGGTTGGCTTTGATTTGCCCATCGTTGATATGTGCTCCTCGGAGACTGACTGACACATCATGCGCCTCTGATGTTTACCATGTTTGCTTGTCCTCTCCTTTGTGTCATAGGTTTGCATGTGATCAAGCAGCTGAGAGGCATGAGCGTGGTCTTGGTGCTCCTTCCCGCGGTCCTGTTGGTGGTGCTGGCAGGGGCACAGAAAGCCTGCCCCAAGAACTGCAGGTGCGATGGCAAGATTGTGTACTGCGAATCGCATGCGTTCCGAGACATCCCCCAGAACATTTCCGGAGGGTCTCAGGGCTTGTCCTTGCGGTACAACAGCATCCAGAAGCTGAAGCCCAATCAGTTCGCCGGCCTTCACCAACTCATCTGGCTGTACCTGGACCACAATTACATCGGCTCTGTCGATGAGGATGCTTTTCAGGGCATCCGCAGGCTGAAGGAATTAATTCTGAGCTCCAACAAAATCACCGTGCTGCAGAACAAAACTTTCCACCCGGTTCCCAACCTCCGTAACCTGGACCTGTCGTACAACAAGCTGCAGGTCTTGCAGTCGGAGCAGTTTAAAGGACTCCGCAAGCTCCTGATCTTGCACTTGAGATCAAACTCCTTAAAAACCGTCCCCATTCGGGTGTTCCAAGACTGCCGCAATCTCGATTTTCTGGATTTGGGTTATAACCGCCTACGGAGTTTATCCCGCAACGCCTTTGCTGGCCTCCTGAAGCTGACGGAGCTCCATTTGGAGCACAACCAGTTTTCTAAGATCAACTTTGCTCACTTTCCCCGGCTCTTCAGCCTCCGCTCCATTTACTTGCAATGGAATAGGATCCGGTCGATCAGCCAAGGTTTAACCTGGACCTGGAGCTCCTTGCACAACTTGGATTTATCGGGGAACGACATTGCGGGGCTCGACCCCGGAACGTTCCAATGCCTGCCCAACTTGCAGAAGCTCAATCTGGATTCCAACAAACTCACCAACGTCTCTCAGGAGACGGTCAGCGCCTGGATTTCTTTGATATCCATCACCCTGTCTGGAAATATGTGGGAATGTACCCGAAGCATTTGCCCTCTTTTTAATTGGCTTAAAAACTTCAAGGGGAACAAGGAGAGCACCATGATTTGTGCAGGCCCTAAGCACATCCAGGGCGAAAGGGTGAGCGATGCGGTTGAGACGTACAACATCTGTGCGGAAATTCCGGTGGTGGTCACCGAGAAGCCCTACCAGCCCCCTAAAACCCAGCAGAGACCCATCTATATTCCAAAGCCCACACTTCCCAACTTGGAAGACTACCCATCCGCCTCTTGGACACCAAGCCCTTCTCCCGAATTCCCAACGGTTGGACCGGAGCCAGAGTACGAGCACGTGTCCTTCCACAAGATCATTGCCGGAAGCGTCGCCCTCTTTCTTTCCGTGGCGATGATTTTGTTGGTCATCTACGTCTCGTGGAAGCGCTACCCAGCCAGCATGAAACAGCTCCAGCAACACTCGCTGATGAAGAGGCGCCGGAAAAAGGCCCGCGAATCTGAAAGGCAAATGAACTCCCCATTACAGGAGTATTATGTGGACTACAAGCCAACAAACTCTGAAACCATGGATGTATCGGTTAACGGATCTGGCCCCTGCACGTATACCATTTCTGGCTCCAGAGAATGTGAGGTATGAACCCTGATCCTCCTAAATCCATTTCTGCTGCTGGGAAGGAGAGGTAAATGTTTGACGTTCTTGAGGTGTCTCTAATCACGAGAAAGATGAATGAGCCTTTTTGCTTTGGTGGTTGCTCAGTGTGAAAGGTTACTTAATTAAATTGCAGCAATCAGGAAAGTGGCGGTGGTTATTTTCCAACCGTTCAGACTCCAAAGGGGCTCGTTCGGGGAGGAGACCAGGTTGGCATAAACAGCAATGAGGAGGGCATGAGGTCGGTCTTCCCCTACCAGCCCGTTTTACAGTGGCATGAAGTGGCTGGCATTCTTCTACCATGTCCTTGATGTGAGATTCCCCTGGGTGATTGCCTTATCTAGTGAATGAGGCTGAATGCGTAAAACATCCTGGTTTTGCTTGGAGAGCTGTCCCAAAATCCCATGGCTTTTCTGACCTATTCCCAATGAATTAAATTGCCAAGCTAAAGTTTCTCAACTTTTCCTTGCATTTTTCTCCTAGTTCTCCATGCATGTAAAGATGTGCATTAAAATCTCCATGGGACAGAAAGAGCGAGCAGCATTAAATCACGTTGGAAGTGCTCTTCTAAATAAATACAGATTTAAATGCATGCATTATATATATACTTTTGATGAAACTATTACCTTGAGCACAAGCTGAACCTGCTGTTGGTAGTTGCTAGGTTTTTGAACTTCCCTACTTAGCTCATGAGCAGGTCTGTAGAAGCAGTCAAAACCTTCGTTCGACCTGAGTCCCATCATATCTGCTGGGCATGTTGGTTCACATTTGTACAGTAGGTTATCAGAATTATCCGTAGTTTGCCGAGCCAGGGCAGCCTGGGAAATTGATGGAGGACCCACAGCTTTGAAAGGGGGGGGTATGTACTTGTTGGAAAGGGAGTGCTAACACTGGATACATTTGTGCATGCTGGTATCTTTGCATTGGAAATTTGGGGGCCAGATTTCCTCCCTTCATGTGGAGTGACAGGCGGATGCAAGGTCCTGCAGATTGTATTGCCCAGTGACCCAGATCCAATGCTAGGTCTGAATGTGATATGAGTGATATAGACCAGAGGTTGCTCAGATGCTTTGAGATTGCGATTGCTTGAAATGACTATCAGACAGGAGTGCTGGACCAGATCATGCGTATGCAACCAGATGGACTTGCCTAAGATGTAAGGTGGACGTGCTCCGAGATGGATTTATATGACAACTGGCGTAGCTAATGAACGTGTAGTCTGGTGCAGAGGGCAAAAGGATGCCACGGACGTGATGTCACAGCAGGAAGTGACATCACAGTTGCATTTGCATTTTCTTATTTTTTTGGCCATAACGTTTGATGGAATTAAGATATTGCGCTTCAATTTATTTCATTGCATTCTGCATGGAATTCCACATGGAATGGTGTATAACATGATGCTATTATTCATACAGGAATTATTATTGTCATCGTTTTGGCCACTAGTGCCAAGCTCAGCTTGTTGTCCCCCTAAAGCCTCTAGCCTGGTGCTCTTGCACCCTCCTGCCCTTCTTTAGCTAAGCCCCTGTATATGACTGTTTTGCAACAGAATCTCCTCTGGCTTCTGGTGTAAACATTGTTAGCTTCTGGGTGCACTTTTAGAGGCATCACAATCGAACCTACAAATGTAGCCTTGACTTCTGTTGTTGTGGTTGGCATTTGGGGGGGCTTGGCTTCATTAAGGGGAAAACAGCCAACATTGCAACAGGATTTTGTGACCTCAGCAGTGGAAGGTGACATGATTACTGAAATGTGTCATGAACTGCAGGGTTTATTTTGGTGCCTAATTGGCAACAATGTCCTTATGCTCCTCTTCACCAGATTATCTAGTTGTACGTGTCACAGCAAAAACCCTGTAGCGCAGAGATGGAAACTAGTTGACAACCTCTTACTAATGGCTACTGAACTCAATTAATTTCTCCCGGTGGGTTTAGTGGGGCTGCATGACTCATAGGGTCTGTTGGATGCCATGCTTGACCCCTTGTTGCCTTCTGAACTTGGTAAGTGTCAACAGAATATGTGATGTTGGCCCACAGGGAAATGGAGGGATTCTTGGAGATTTTATGTATATATAAATTGTCATCCTCCATATTGAAATGATACTTGATACAACCACAAAGCTTGTAAGAATGGAAGACCCAGGGTTGGTTTCAGTAGGGGCAGGGCTCAATGTGGGGCATTCCTGTGGGGGCCCTGATCCTCCCGACGGGGCCCCCGCTCACCAAAAAAAAGCACCATGTGCGGCACCTGGAAATAGTTAGTGGTGACATGATGACATCACCACAAAACTGCTTCCAGGAGGCCCAATTTGGGCCATGCAGGAGCAGGTGGGAGCGCCCAAGGTAAAGCTGCTCTGCTCGCCCCGCTGACTTACAGTCAGTGGTGTCATCTAAATGATTTAAGAACAGGTACTCACTTTTGATTGGCACGTGTTGGGACCCGCCCACCGGAAGTGACGTCATAAGCCAGAAGTGATGTCGTGGCAGGAAGGGACTTGAAAAAGCCCTTTTTGAGGCCTCAGATGATTTTAAACTGACCCAACAGTTGCAACAGTATTCCATAGCACCCCCAGAACATGTTAAGGAGGCCTGGCATCATGTTAAAACCCCAGAGCAGCTCATTTTTCAGTGGCAAGGCAAGGCAAGGCTCCGCTCGCTGCCTTCCTGCCTGCCTGGCTCTGAGAACATGCAGGCAACTCAAACATGCAGGAAATTCAAACGTTGCAGAGGGCGGAGTCGACGAGTGGGCGGGCGAATGGGCGGGGCCAGCTGTAATCCTAGAAACCGGTACTCGCGTACCCCCTGCATGACATCACTGCTTACAGTTCATAGAGATCCCAGCTGTAGCAGCAGGCGATATGTTTAATGTGCTGGTGTGGAGGGGGCCCAAAGCTTGGGGCCCAATGTGACAACATTGGTCACATTGGCTTGAAGCCCTGGGAAGACCTGTGCCATAAACGAGGTTCTAAACTGACAATTCCAAACGGTCCCCCCTTTTAGCATTGATAGCATTGGTCCAGCCTCTATTTACAAATGACTGCTTTGCCAAAGGGACCAAAGTATGGGGTGGGGGTACAAGTACAGGGGGGCAGAAGAGAGATTTTGGGGGGAAAGCAGCAACTGATAGGAAAAAAAAACTAATAGAAAACTTGCTGTTTTTGTTGTAAGCCGCCTTGGGTGCCTATGGGCAGAAAGGCGGGGTATAAATTTAATAATAATAATAATAATAATAATAATAATAATAATAATAGAAATGGGGGGAGAGGCATGTGCCTTGGCCCGAAATTGTAAGGATGGGGAAGATGAAGGGTGCAATCCTAACCTGGAGTTAGGCCGGCACAGTTAAGACAGCAAAGTTTGGCCGGCACAAGGGACATCATAAAGTATGTCTGGACCACTCTGAGTCAGAGCGGCCAGCACACAGACGTGTGCCATCCTTCCTGACTCCTCCCTGAGAGTGCTTTATGGTGTCCCTTGTGCTGGCCAAACTTTGCTGGCCTAACTATGCCGGCCTAGCTCCAGGTTAGGATAGCCCCCTAAAGTTCATACAACGGTTTCAGCAGTGAGTCCTGTTTGGGAGGCAGGCCTCCAGGAGGATGAAACGTGGAGCTTCTAGGTACAGGTCAAAGAGACCCAGCATGCTTTGATCTCAGCCACTGCAGATCCATTTGCCGCAGACCCAGGTATGTCTCGTACCTGGAACTTCGGCTCTTTTGGGAACGTGTGCCCTTGGCCATGTAATTGGAGTGCCTGCTCTCCTCTTCCTCGGTGAAAGCGGCCTTGCTTGTCAATGGCTTTTGAAATCCGCTTTCTCGAAAAGGTGGCCCAGCTTCCTGGAGAAACGTGTGCCCTTCAATCTTGTTTCCCATAGTGGAACTTTTGATGCTGGAGCAGAAAAAAAAATAAGGCTATGACACGGGCATACCTTCAACACAAAAGGAAAAGACTTTCACTTTTCCAGGAAAGTAATTGCATTGAGATGTGTATTTCTCTCTGGGTTAACATGACATGGCCTATCTTTTATAGTCCATCTTCCCTTCTTTTTCCTTGAAAAAAGTCCCCTCCCAGTATTCACAATTCTCCCCACACACAAAAGCCCCACTTTTATCTCCCTTTAGCTTCCCTCATCTCACGATGGCCCACCAGATGCCTCAGGGAGCACACAAGACAACTAGATACCAACATCTTAGTGCCATTCCCCTGTATCTGGCATTCTGAGGTAGTTCAGAATGCATAATTTTGTACATTTCAATCATGTCCCCCCTTGGGTGCCTTTTTTTCTAGACTGAAGAGCCCCAAACGCTGTACCCTTTCCTCATAAGGGAGGTGTCCCAGCCCAGTAATCATTTTGCTCACTCTCTTCTGCACCTTCTCTAGCTCCTCTGTATCTTTTTTGAGGTGTGGCGACCACAGTACTCCAGATGTGGCCTTACCATCAATTTGAACACTGGCATAATAATATTATGGGATGTGGTGGTGCAGTGGGTTAAACGCTGCTGCTGGGCTTTCTGACCAGAAGGTTGGGAGTTCAAGACTGTGTGCGTGATGGAGTGAGCTCCCATTGCTTGTCCCAGCTCCTGCCAACCTAGCAGTTCCAAAGCACCTAAAAATGCAAGTAGATAAATAGGGACCACTTCAGTGGGAAGGGAACGGCGTTCCATGCACTACCGCGTATAATCATGCTGGCCACATGACCATGGAAGCTTGTCCTCGGACAAACGCTGCCTCTACAGGCTTAGAAACGGAGGTGAGCACTGCCCCCTACAGTAGGTCACGACTAGACTATTCAGTCGTGGGGAAACCTTTACCTTTTTATAATAATATTGGCCTATTGGTTGTCCCTGACATTGATAACCCAGGGTGTGCCCTGGTAGAAATTTAGCCCTTCAGGAAACCTTGGGTCACCTTGAAGCTTGCCTGCATTTCTGGCTCCATGTGTTTTCTGTGGCAAGACACATCTTCACCTGATACAAAAGACTGACAGCCCATCTCTGGGAACTCACTTAGCTGTCAGTGCCCTGCGCCGTTTCGAAAATGAACGGCTGTGCTGTGGAAATCAGTCCAGAACCTTCTGGAAGGCTGACCTTTCCAGTCAGTGTCTCATTGCTTTGCCCAAGAGGGAAGAAGGTGGGGTGGAGCAACCTGCTCATTTAGCCTCTGGAGTCTGTTTTTACATTCCACTGCCACCTGCTGAAAAGGGGTAATGACTAGTTTTAAGTGGTGTGTGCAGGTATAAGGTCGAAGGAACACAAATAATGGTTATATGTTACATTGCATACTTTCCTGCCCTCTGTTTGAAAAGTCAGAAAGCTCTCAGCAAGAGGCCCTGTGGTCCCCATGCTGTTTTCTTTGGCCACTTCGCCTGTAAGAGGTTTTAGAGTAGTGATTTTCAACATTTTTTTCTTCTCACAGCACATTCTCCTCTATGGTTTTTGCCTCTTGTGATGTCTTTTCTGGCTCCTGGAAGATTCTTCCAAGTTGTGCGGCTCTGTTTCTAGGGCAACTGTTTCTAGGGCACTCTGTCTGTCGTAGTGTTATTCAAACTATGGGTCGGGACCTGCTTGGTGGGTTGCAACCTGACATCAGGTGGGTCGCGGAAAGCTGGGAGCAGCCATCTTGGAAACTGCAGACCTTACTCTTGTTATATTCCTTCTGTGAGTGTTCACAGTTGGAATTTTCAAGTGAGGGTTTTTTAGTCTTGTTTTTAATTCAGTGCTTTTACTGAACTAAATTTGTTCCATTTTGTCCTCATCTTGCTTTCTGCCAGGAATGTTTCATAGCTGTACAATTGCTGCAGTCCAAGAATGCCGATTTGCATTTCAGGAGTGTCATTATGATACAATGACTGCACTTCCTGCTTGATGACATCACTTCCTGCCATGATATCACTTTCAGGTTAATGACATCACTTCTGGTGGGTCCTGACATAAGTGCCATTCTACAAAGTGGTCTAAAATACCACTGGTCTGTCGTAACAAATTGCCTATCCCTCATCCTCTGCCGGCAATTTTTCAACAACAGGGGGTCCCAGTGCAAAAACCATTGGCAACCACTGCCTTTGAGGTTTCTCCCTGCTTTATTAATGCCAAAAGGTATGGCTATAGAGGTGATTGCGTATCACTGTTCCCCCTCATTAACAGCTTGTTTAACCCTTGATGCATATAGCCTAATCTGCCCTGTTAGTTTTGCAAACCACCAAAAATAGGATCATAACCTACTGGTGGGTCTTGGACCCACAGTTTGGGAACTGCTGGTCTAGCAGATTGCCCCAGATGACATGCTTGTTAAAACTTTCAAAGAATCCTTTAAAAAGCTGGTTAGGTAGGACTGTTTTTTTACAGTGGCTCTGCTCATTTCTGCTTGGCAAATTGTGCTCTACTATGTATTCGACCCTTTATAATGTGTCTTTCTCTTCTCAATGGATTTGAAACAGATGTTAAGAATGACAGGTCTGTAGTGGTCTCCTGGATCCTCACTGTGCCTGGCTCCCTCTTGACAAATCCAGATGATGTTGTTTTCCATCCATTCCGTTAGCAAAGAAGTCTCGTTCTAATGATCCATTGTCATTGTGCAGTACTGTCTCACTTAGCCTACAAATATTCCATCCAAACTAATTTGAAATTATTCGTAGCATTTCTTGATTTAAAAGCTGCCTTCGACAGCGTAGACAGGACGCTGCTTTGGTCCAAACTTGAAAGAGCTGGAATTCCCCTTCACCTGATCAATCCTATCAGACAGCTGTACTCTTCCACCACTTGCAGAATAAGATGCTCTTGGGACGGCCTCCTCACTGAGGAAATCCCTACGAATAAGGGAGTTAAGCAAGGCTGTCCTCTTGCCCCAACTTTGTTTAACTTGTTTTTAAACGACCTGGTCCCGGTTCTTTTATATGCCGATGACGCAGTAGTCATTTCGCGGTCACGGTTGGGCCTAAAAAGACTAATAAATAAATGTTTGGACTATTTGTCCGCTAACAAACTCCAACTAAATTACCAAAAGTCAAAAATTTTAGTCTTTTCTAAGTCCCGTAAAATATATAACTGGACCTTTAACGGACATCAAATTGAACAGGTGAGGACCTTTAAATATTTGGGTCTATTATTTTCAGCCAATAGCTCCTGGGCTGGCCACCGACATATGGCCCAAACGACTGCTAAAATCTCTTCATTGGCAATTACCAGATTCTTCTATAACAAAGGGGGCCGATTAATTCTGGCAGCCCTCAAAATATTTAACTCTAAATCCATTTCTCAAGCTCTTTATGGAATCCCTACCTGGATTAAAGCTTACCATAAATCATTAGAAACCTTCCAATCTGTTTTTTTGAGAAGAATCATGGCTTTGCCAAATTGTGTCCCCTACGAGGCTTTATGCCTTGAGACGGGTCAACTTCCAGTCGAAGATGTAGCCTGGTATAGGACTTGCAAGTATTGGCTAAGAGTGCATTTTGACACCTCTCAAACAACTTTATTATACCATCTTAAAAAAGATCGTTGCCCCCCTGCTGATGGCTGGCTTAGGAAGATCAAACAGATCGGTTTAGACCCGGACATTTTAGGGACTCTCTCGTTTCAGGTCGCCCTAAGAACTGTCAGACAAAGGTTGGCTGATATTAATTCACAAAATCTATTAAGAGCTGCAAATAGATCCTGCTCACCTTTGTACTGGAATCTGCCTTTGGTGGCGGGCAGGCAGCCTGCCTATATTTCCCTATTGCATAATTCTGAAGTAAGAAGGGCGATATCTTTGGCCCGTTGTAACTCAATTCCATCAGCGGTGCTAACGGGCCGATTCAACAACATTCCCTTTAACGACAGACTATGTCCCTGCCCGATGAACGTTGTAGAGTCGCTGCCCCACATCTTTTTTCATTGCCCACTTCATTCGGTTTCGAGGGATAAATTTTTTGCCTTTTTCCCACAACAAAAGCCTTGGCTTACTGATGAAGTCCACCTCAGTTCTATCCTACAGTGGTCCGACGTGGACTCCTTGACTGCCCTTGGTAAATTTCTGTTGGACATAATTAAGACCAATGTTGCTAGAGAATCTAATTTAAAGTCCTAAGGTCTTAGGGGATGACTTAATAAGTGGTTTATTTATTGTCTCTTTGTGCATGTTTGTATGCTTTTGCTATGCCAATAAAGGTTTTAATAATAATAATAATAATAATGATCCATTGCCATTTTGGTGTTACCTGATCAGCTATTTCCTGTCTTGCTTCTGCAAGGGCTCTTGGGTGAATGCCATGCAGTCATGGGAACATGTTCATTTGTATGTCAATCAATTCTAAATATATTTATCATCCTACTTGACATTGCTCTGCAGACGCCCCTCTTTAAAACAAAACAAAACATAGTTAAGGTGTTGGGTTGTACTCAACATCTATTTGTTCACATTAAGGAATAATGCAAGGAATGGATTTTTGCCTCTCTGCAGCCTTCCGGCCCCTTCAATACTCCTTTTACACTTTTGTCTAAAGGGCCTGTTGCCTTGCTGCTTGTTGTTCTGCTTGTGGAATTATCAAAAGCCGTGTTTCTCAAACTGTGGGTCAGGACCCACCGGACTGGTTGCGAGCCAATCTCAGGTGGTCACATAGCACCTATGGCAGCCATCTTTGAAAATCTGGGAAGATGGGACACTGGCAAGACGGAGGGCTGTGTGGTTATTTTCCTTGTGTCAAGGTTGTAAATTTGCTTTTTTTTTTCCTTTCTGTTTCACATTGCTATTGGTGAATGGCTGAGAAATCACCCAACTGATTGCTGCATTCTCAGGAAAGCAGCAGGTTCTGGCATCACAATAACGGCACTTCCGGCCATGACATCACTTCTGGTGGGTCCCGGACAGCCTGTCATTCTAGAACACAGGTCCCAATACTAAAAAGTTTGAGAACCACTGATATAAAGCATTTTCAAGAGCTGCATTTGGAGCCATGCAGAAAAACTCTAGGCCTTCTGGTCTCCTGTTAACTATCCAGATTTGGAGTCTGTTCCATGACCTGCATAGCTGTTGCAGAAAGTAATTCCACCCCCCTCCCTCCAAAAAATAAAATAAAAATGAACACTTAACGAGAGGGAGAGAGAGATAGAAGGGAAAAACATTTCACACAAAATCCTGGTTGAAATATGTACTATACTGGTAGACTAATGTAGTTGAAATAATATGCTTATTGTGAACAGTCAAGGCACTGCCATTAAATGGATAGGAAAGGAGTATTTGAAAATCAGAATATTGCTATGATACCACCCTCACCACCAGCAGCAGCACACACACACACACACACCAAGATATGCCCTTTGCTCAAGTTCTGTTGTAGACTGCTGGTTGCAGTTTTGGGACACACAATTAGAAGGGATCATCTTGCTTGCCATGCAAAACTCCTGCTCCTCGAAGAGGCAGCTGTAGCAATTATAAGTAGCCATGAAGTTGCAATGCACTAGTGTAGCAGCTCCCAAACTGTGGGTCAGGGACTCATCAGTGGGTCACAGGCCAATGTTTTGTGGGTTGCGAAATTGACAGGGTAGAGTAGGTTATGTGTATCAAGGATTAAAGGACCTGCTACTTGGGGGGACGGGACGGGACTGTTGCCGAATTACCATAATAGAGGCTTGAGTGGCTGGCAAAGTTAAACTTTTATTTAGGTGAGTCCCAGTGGGTCAAACTGGGTCCCACATTGAATTCCCACAGCAACATTTGAAAAAAAAAACACATTAAAATGCATTCATGTTCATTTGCCAAATTGCACTTAGTGCAAAAATATGGTTTTAGTGATGGATTGATCGGGGTTGGGCAAGAGGCAGAGGCAGATCTAAGGGAGGGCAAAGCTCTAAGTTTTGCAAGAAGCCTTACCTTGCAGTGGAAATCACTCCTCTCCTGCACCGTTTTAGCCAATCCTCACAGGGAAAAGCAACATCTTGGGTTGCTTACTGGCTACAGCAGCAAGGGAGAGGAGGGGTTTACATGACAGGGTAAGGCTCCTTGCAACACTTAGAGCTTTGCCCTCCCTGTAGATCCGCCTCTGGCAAGAGGTCAGCCTGATTCACATCTGCAGTAAAATGAGGGGGGTAGAAGCTTGAGATGACAGAATGGACTGTATCATTGCAGATGGGGAAATCCCATTTTGAATGCCCCCACTAAGTCGAAAACTAGAATAGAAAATAAGAACAGCAAAAAAAAAGAAGATGCAATGGGTGTGCCAGTTTTCTATGTACAAGGAGAGGCTTGTCTTTTGTTTTTTTATGAGAGAGAGAAAATATTGAAAAATGCTCTCCCCAACCTGTCACCGGAATGGTTCAGCCCATTCTGTCACCATGTTCTCAGCCTGCTGCCTGTCTGGGCCCAACAGACAGTGACGGTATTTAAGGAAGGCACAGTATCAGAACAATAAATTCTCATGCTACATGCAGAGCTGCTGTACAGGATGGTGAAAAAGAATTGCAGTACAAAATGTCTGTGCGCAGCTAGGAAGGTGACGATAGCTGGGTGAGGAAGTGCAGGCTTCACAAAGTGGTTCAAGCTCAGGCAACCTCTCCAGGCAGGGCGCAGACATATCTCTACCTGAAAAGCTCCTGCAGGTCATGCTGAGAAAGACTGGAAAGGTCTAGTCCAATGTTATTCAAACTGTGGGTCGCGACCTGATGTCAGGTGGGTCGCGGAAAGCTGTGAGCAGCCATCATGGACACTGCAGACTTTACCCTTGCTATATTCCTTTTGTGAGCGTTCACAGTTTGAATTCTCAAGTGAGTTTTTTATTTTTGTTTTTAGCTCAGTGCTTTGACATCATATTTTGTCCTCGTCTTGCTTTCGGTCATTGTCGTCGCATGGCTGTGCAATTGCGTCCGTCCCAGAGTGCCAGTTTGCGTTCCAGGACTGTCATTTGATTACGTCACACTGACGGCGCTTCCTCCTCGGTGATGTCACTTTCAGCTAGGACAGCACTTCTAGGTTAATGACATCACTTCTGGTGGGTCCCAACACAAGTGCCATTCCAAAAAAGTGGGTCCCGGTCGAAAATGTTTGAGAACCCCTGCTCTAGTCTGGTATCAGCTTTTACACCCTTCCAAGTCAGTCTGGCACCTGAAATGCCCCCACATTCCTCTGGCTGTCTGTGTAGCTTTATCACCAGACAGGATATACAGTCACTGCTTTTTTTTTATACTTGAACTCACTATCTGCGAATTCACCTCCCTTCGAGGGGCAGGATTGCTACTTTCCTTGTTACCTGCGCCCCTGTCCTCCTTATCCACTATGCAAAGCTCCTCAGAAGGCTGCAGAGACCTTCAAAATGGCACCTGCGGCCAGCACTGACCCCTTTAAAAGGACCCGCAGAAGCATCCCCCAGCCATGTTTAAGGGGCCCATTCTGGTCACAGGTGCCGTTCGGAAGGTCCCTGCAGCCTCTGGAAGGTCTCTGCAGCATTCAGAGATCTGTTGGTACTTCCTGCTGCACTCTGCTGCCTTTCTGAGGGTCTCTGCTGGATTCCACTGATGGCAGATAAGGTACCCCTTGCACCTAACCCAGTAGTGTCATTCAGTAACAAGGAGACGGAACGCGAGGCGGGACTTACCGCCTGATTGGCTGCCCGTTTCTGACGTGTCGCCGCCTTGCCGAGCGCCGCGCGGGCACCCCTGGCTTCGGAGGGGGTGCCTGCTTGCCTGGGTGGCGCGCTGGGTGCTTAGGAGAGCCGCAGAGGGGCGCGCCACCCGGAAGGAGTCCCCGCGGCGGAAAGGCAGGCAGTGACGCGTCGCGGGCTCCCTGTCAATCAAGGGGTAAGTACCGCCTCGCGTTCCGTCTCCTTGTTACTGAATGACACTACTGACCTAACCCCTTTGATTCCATAAGATCAATGGTTCATGGTTTGCTATCCACGAGGATTTCCAGGAATCTCACCCTAGCGGCTCATGACTGTACCATTCTCATAACAGGTCACCCGATATGGAAAGCAGCATGATGACTTGCACCCCAGTAAAGTATCTTCCATTCATTGCCTATTCCTTGCAATCAGCAATCGTTCCCGTATGCATGCGATTATGCTGAACTGTTCAAGTAGCCCTTTTGGGAAAAGCAGACCAGAAAGAAGCTGCCTCTGTCTTCTCTGAAATGTTCAAGCATCACATGTCTTTACTGCCTGAGATTGCAATGCCTAATGAAAAAAGATCAGTATAAATACAATGCTGATTGAGATCTCCCAAGTTTTATGGGGCTGAGAAGCAGAGGATTGGGCTGCCTGCTATTCATATAGGAAATTGCTTCAGTCTGAGTTGGACTAGGTCAATCTAGCTCAGCATCTTCAAACACTGACTGGCAGCACCCCCAGAATTTCAGATAGGAACTTTTCTCTGTCCTGTCTAGAAGATGCTGGGGATTACAAACTGAATGCAAAGCATGTAATCTGCCGTTTGATCTACAAATTTATCCCCTTCTGGGGGTCGGTGGATACACCTGAATAAGGAAATAAAACAGACATATATAGAATTGTTTCCATAGGCAAAATGCTGCTAATTCCAACTTGCTGGCAACTTCTTCATGGTGTGCTTTGTGCAATTTGTGTTCCTACTGTGAGAATACAAGCACTGCCTTCATTACTCCGTTTTATTTCATGTGTGACATTGACAAGGCTTTTGAAATCAAAGGCTCCCAACATGTGATTTAGAGGCTCTGGGAAGGAAAAAAAAAATGATAATGTTGGAGGAAGGAAAGGAGATAAGAAATTTACATTAAACTCATGACATTTTGCTGCACTGAAGGAAACCGCCGGGACAACGCAGAACCTGAGGAGCTGCAGGCCATTTGCTGTTACATATGGATGTAGTGTAGACATTTTAAAAAGAACTTTAAAAAAAGAAAAACTCTCTTGGTATCACACCAAGACAAAACGGTACAAAACTGGTGTGTTCATATAGAGGGAGGGGGAAGATGATGCTGGTATGTTAAGCCCAAGTTATAGTATTTTGGGTCCTCTAGTCCCAAAGATTTAGTCGAGAGGGTTAATGCCTCCATTTGCCTGAAGATAAGAGCTGAAGATCTGAAGGTCGCCAGTTCGGGACAGCCGGAAGTCTCTGTGAGTGGCAGACCTCGTTAATTGCGACTGATTAACAGCTGAGCTGTCTTCGGCTGCCTTGTGTGAGGGGGAGTTGTGCTGAAGTTCAGCCGCTTCTCTGGTGGGAGCAGGGAAGCCATTTATCAGCCAGCAAGAAGACAAACAGGTGGCCAGAAAGAAGGACTAAATCCAGAAAGATCCATCTGTATGTGTGTCGTTCTTGAAAGATAGAACATTTTTCTGTATAAATTGTAAAAACCTTCGGGTTTCTGAATAAAGTCTGCCCATGTAAACCGCCTTGAGTTATAGTCATTAGAGAAATCTGGTGACCTAAGAAAGGCAGTATATAAATCCAAGTATTATTATTATTATTATTATTATTATTATTATTATTATTATTATTATTATTATTATTA
>JAJKFI010000062.1:2743488-2759425 GCA_029204185.1 Lerista edwardsae | reverse complement strand
TATTATTATTATTATTATTATTATTATTATTATTATTATTATTATTAGTCAAGGCTGGTCCACTCATGAGGTCAGCTGAGGTGGTTGCCTACGGTAGCAAATTGGCAGGGTGTCTTGTGTCATCCATGTCACTTCACCCCCATTGGGCTGTCAATCCCCAAGGAATCAAGAATCCCGTAGAGTCTCTATTATACATGCTGAACAGGGGCTTTAATCCCATGCATTGTATCGAAACATTCCTGTTTCCTAGGCTGACAGCTGTGTTGTGACTGTATGTTTTGCTCGTTTGTAACAGTCAGGACCCGTATAAACTTCTTCCGAAAGGGGGACTTCCCAGTAACTCCTCTGACGTGATTGCCGCGGAGCTGGCTCTTGTAAAGGCTTAAGAGGTGAAAAACTGTTTCACACTTTAGCCGAGCGAATTATTAAGAGTTGCTGTTTGAGGATGCTTGGAGCCCACGGAATCCTCTTCTCATCTCATCACTCTCCACTTCACACCATTACTTTATGCTAGAACCAGGGGAGAACGGCCTTGAAACAGCAAGGGAGAGCTGGGAGCGGAAGCCCAATGCCATGGACACAGCCAAAGCAGATGGACTGGTGTGTTCATATGGGGGGGGGGGAGGAGATGACTCTGGTATGTTAAGCCCAAGTTATATATTTCGGGTCCTCTGGTCAAGGCTGGCCCATCCATGAGGTCAACTGAGGTGGTTGCCTAAGGTAGCAAATTGGCGGCGGAGTGTGTGTGTCATCCATCATTTTACCAGTCACTTTACCCCCATTGGGCTGTCAATCCCTGAAGAATCAAGAATCCCATAGAGTCTATATTATACATACAGAGATGCGCATCTGATGCACACCATATCATGGTGTATATTGCAGACCACTGAACAGGCCGAGTGCATCGTTTTTCATGCAGGTGGCAGGGAACATCAAGGCTGTCCCCCGCCGCACATGGTTAGCAGAGGCAGATCTAAGGGAGGGCAAAGCTCTAAGTTTTGCAAGAAGCCTTACCTTGCAGTGGAAATCACTCCTCTCCTGCACCGTTTTAGCCAATCCTCACAGGGAAAAGCAACATCTTGGCATTGCTTACTGGCTACAGCAGCAAGGGAGAGGAGGGATTTACAGGACAGGGTAAGGCTCCTTGCAAGACTTAGAGCTCTGCCCTCCCTGTAGATCTGCCTCTGATGGTTAGTTCTGCATAACTATTTCCGTGGTGGAACAATTGTCTTGGGTGCAGATGACCAGTTGATCCACAGGAGACATTGTTAAGAACACAATGGATGGAAACTATGGAAGAGTACATTGTGGATCATTGCCTCAAGTTTGATCCTCCACCCTCATCCATCTGGCTTGCTAATGTCCCGTCTATCAAGTGAGTGGTGCAACAGGAATTTTGTGTTCCAAAAAGGGTCACATTTGAGGAGTCTGTTTAGAGAAACTGTTTAGAGAAACTGATCATGTTATGCAAGGCATGGGGTTTTTTCCCCCTTCCTTTATCCGCAAGCACAAGTGGCAGATCAAGGTTCCTCTCCCATTCAATTGCCCACGTCCTTGCATGTTTTTCTGCAGTAAGCGCTTAAACAGTTCTTTGACGGTACACAGACTCTACAGACGCTCCTGCCTTGCAGTCTTTTCAAAGAGGATATATTTTGTTCCATTTATTAGTGCAACTACCCACATGCCTAAAACAACTGAGCACATGCAACTCTTGCGCGCGCTCTCTCTCTAATTGAACATATTGCTTCTCCAGGATTCCCATATGCCAGCTGTGAGCTGTGGCTCCCTAGAGAGCCACAGAAATCAGTCAGGAGAGCCACATAATCCTCTTGAAAAACCTGCTGTCCCGTGCAATGCATAGGATTGTAGCTCTAATGCAGCTCTAATGCTGCACCAATGGCCCAATGGATCAAGAGAGCTGCCAATCGAAAAAGTTTGGAAACCACTGCCATGCGCCAGTGGCATTCAAACTTTTTAGACTGGGACCCACTTTTTAAAATGGCACTTGGGTCGGGACCTACTGGAAGTGATGTCATTAACCTGGGAGTGATGTTGTGGCAGGAAGTGACATCATCAAGCAGGAAGTGCTGTCACTGTAACATCCTAAAACGACACTCCTGAAGTGCAAATTTGCCTTCTTGGACTGCAGCAATTGTACAACCAGGAAACTTCCCTGAGGACAACATAGTGTGTAAACGCACTGAACTAAAAACAATTTTTGTGCTCAAATTGTTGAGGCATGCCATCAGCTTTTTGACGATTGACAAGGCACACCATGCTGCCAAAGGGGGACATCCCCAAATGGCTCTACTAATAAATGACCCTTCCCCAAATTCCAACGGCACACATGTAGACCCCTGCTAACTGGGCAAGAGGCACTTTTTCAAGTGGTGTCCTCTTATATTTAGCAGGGGGAGAGCAATTGTCCCTCTTCACCCCAGCACAGTGTCTTTCTCGTGGCTGTTGCTGGTGGTGTTCTTCATTCTTTTAGATTGTGAGCCCTTTTGGGACAGGGAGCCATTTAGTTTTAATGTTATTATTTGCCTGTAAACCGCTTTGTGAACTTTGTGTTGAAAAGCGGTATATAAATACTAGTGCTTGCTTGCTTGCTTGCTTGATTTGCAGCGCACCAGTGTGCCACAGCCCATTGCTTGAAAACAGCTGTTTTAGAGCTGTCATTTGAAAAAGTGGGTCCCAGTTGCTCAACCACTGAATGAACCCGTTGCCAGCATCTCCATCCACGTGGACTGTGGCAGTGAGTGGCAGGAGATCAGCTGCTCTTCTCTGACTCGGCGGAAGGCCAAAACTACTTGAAAGTGTCCTTGATTAAAAAAAAGATGACGGCAACAAAACCGTTCGGTTGCAAGTGTGTTTTGAGAATCACCGGCGTCATTAACTCATCAGAAGAAGAGGTGCAGAAGCGAATGGAAACAAAGGCGTGGGCCGGTGAATTGCCACCTGATATTTACGACCTGGAGTTGACGGTGGCAACTTTCCATCCTGAATCCCCACACATGACATCAGAGATGAGGCATTGGAAGCACAAATGACTCACCGATCCATAATCCCGGCTCCGTTCGGATGAGTGACTCAGCCGTTCTCTGCCAGCCCTTGCCTGAATGCCTTGAATGCCATTCATAACTCTATAGAAAAGCAGGATAAACCTCCAGCTGCCAGGGCCATCCCCAGAATGAGAGAGCGGTGAGTCAGGTCGCTGTGATCCTGCCCGTTCACTTTTGATTTCCCCTCCTTTGAATCAGTACAAAGTAGAAACGGTCCGGAATGGATGTCATGCAGGCACTGAGGGTCTTCACTGCTTTGAAGCCGGAATGAATAATGGGCTTTGTATTGGGGAAGTGGTCCCTTGATGTGCGAGTTGATGTGTGACGACAGTCCTGCCTTGTGTAGAAAACTGTCTGGATGCTTTTCTGAAAAGGTTTCTCTTGGGTGCTTGCAAAACTTACCAGGCAGTGGTTCCCAAACTGTGAGCTGTGGCTTGCCTGGCCGGCACAGTTAGGCCAGCAAGGTTTGGCCGGCACAAGGGACACCGTAATGTATGTTGGGACCACTCTCGGAGTCAGAGAGGCCCGCACACAGGCGTGCACCATCCTCCCCGACTCCAAGAGTGGTCCAAATGTGCTTTACGGTGCCCCTTGTGCTAGCCAAACTGTGCCAGCCTAACATCAGGTTAGGGTTGTGCCCTGAGGCTTCAATGCTGTGTGTGCTTCCCAATGGGAGTAAGGCCTTCTGAGCACAGCGAGCCTTCCTTCTCCCTGTAGGGTTTTGTCACCCACGTTGTCTCTCCACCCTAGGCTGAAGCTGAGAGTGGACCTGACCTTTGAGTCTCACTTGTAAGGTGGTAGCACATGCAAGCCACAGGGCCAGATCTCTTCTCCTTGGACGCATGATGACAACAAAGGGGAAATGTGACCCTAACTCCCTTGGAGTAATTCTTTTAAGTTTTGTGGGTTTTTTTTCCCTAATTAGAGTTCTGCAGAAGCTGGGTTATTTTCTCTTGCATCCAATTACACTCAAGCCTTTTGTTTTCCCCATATGCTCCTGTCTGATAAGCTTTCTTTAGGACTGCAGCCCTGTTGAGAATAGCACTGGATGCAAGTCTTTTGTTTACACATCATGTATCCCTTAGTTAAAGTCTTGTTGTCTTGACGTAACGAAAGCCTTTCTGCCACGAGAAGCGGTTCACAGTAGCTCTGGGCCGACGTTCCAGAGGGCTTTTAAAATGCAGGTTGATCAAATGCTTCCTTTGCAAAATCGAGATTTCTCCCAAGAGAGAGAACATGGTGCTGATGTTGATGCCTCCCCCCCCCACGCCAGAAGGCGCATGTATGCGCCAATGTTTCTGCGGCAGTCCTGGCTTTCCAGTACCTGTGCTTCAGAAACTACACCTCCAGTGTCTGGAGAATGCCTTGTTTACGAGCACAATCCTAACGGAGAGTTAGGCCAGCAAAGTTTGGCTGGCACAAGGGACAAGTGTAAATATCCATTCTGACTCCCTCCTAGATGACCTATTAAAGGATTCATACTCTCTAAAGTGGTTTGGACTCCTCAAATCCAAACTTCTATCCTTGGATTTATCTCCTGAATCCCTTGCGGATACCAACCTCAACAGGGCCCATTCACTTCTTAAATCCAAGCTCTGGGAAGTTGAATTACAATAACTTCTTCCCAATCTTAATCCTACTTGCTCTCCCCAGTATTTTGGCCTTTCCCCCTCACTTGGTCGCCCCGTTAACTATTTCAGTGAACTGACTAATCCCAGTAAGAAGATAAGAGAGCATTTATGCTCACGAGGCTTAACATCTTCCCCTCAGCTGTACACGCTGGTAGATTTTTAAATATCCCGCGTGACAATAGACTATGCTATTTCTGCCACCTGGAACCGGACACAGTGGTTCATATACTATTCTGCTGCCCTGCCCATCAATCTCTGTGGGATATCCATCTCAAACCCTTGTTGTCCTCCCTTCTTGGCACTTCTGCTCACCTTCTATCTTACTTCCTGGGCGACAGCTCTGTGGCTCTTACAAATTTGGTAGTGGAATTTCTATTTGCGGTCTCTAAATCAAAAACCCCTTTTTGACCCAACACCTTTCCCTGTTTCCTCTTTGTTACTCCCCTCACTACAATTCACCCTTCCACCTTCTCGATGGTAATGTTACCGCACTGGATATTGTCAAGTATTTTAATGCCAATAAAGGTTTATGATGATGATGATGATGATGATGATGAGGGACAAGTATGTTTGGACCACTCTCGGAGTCAGGGAGGATGGCATCCTTTATGGTGTCCCTTGTGCCGGCCAAACTTTGCTGACCTAACTGTGCCGGCCTAACTCCAGGTTAGGATTGCACTCTCAATCTACATGTTATTGGGCTAGTTAGATTTTGTTGTGTGGTGACATCACTGAGCTCATGTGAGAGCACATGGGGGCAAGTTACACAAACAAGTGAACATTTTCTCAACGAATGTCCGAAACGTTCCGTAGGGAAGTGTTGTTGTTTTTTTGACACTGACCAACAATGTTAGCACAAGACCAAGTAGGGTCTAGACCAAGCTCTAGTTCTACTATCAGTCTCTTCCTAACAAGGCCTGAAAAGAGCGTTTTCTATCTAGATTCCATATAGGGCGCAATCCTCACCTGGAGTTTGGCCAGCACAGTTAGGCCAGCAAAGTTTGGCTGGCACAAGGGACATCGTAAAGCACGTTTGGACTACTCCTGGAGTCAGAGAGACCAGCACACAGACATGCACCATCCTCCCTGACTCCGAGAGTGGTCCAAACTCGCTTTATGGTGGCTGTTGTGCCAGCCAAACTTTGCTGGCCTTAACTGGGCCAGCCTAACTCCAGGTGAAGATTGCGCCCTTAGTGAGATTTATCCTCCAGGAAACTCCATGTTCAGCCTTTCCCCATATGTACCAGGCCATTACTTTCTCCCTGAAATATATAATACTGTATTTCTCTGTTGTTGTTTTAATTCAGGTAGATACCTTCATACCCACACTTATCCTTTGATGATTAATTAGAGCGAATGCAAACCTGCTTTATTCCCTTTCTAAAGCATTTGCGTTGGACTGTTTGATCAGAGTCCGTAACTCAAGCAGCAGAATGAGTATCAAAGGGAAAGGTGTTGAAGGGTTTCTTTACCACCTGTTGTCTTTTCTTTATGTCAGTTTCAATTGGTTTTTTTTTAAATGTTGCTTATTTGATGACATGATTGAGGTGTACAAAATTATGCATGGGAGGGATAGAGTCGAGAGGAGGATGTTCTTTTCCCTCTCTCTCAACACCAGAACTAGGGGACATCCACTAAAATTGAGTGTTGGGAGAGTTAGGACAGATAAAAAGAAATCCTTTTTTACCCAGCAGGTAATTCATCTGTGGAACTCCTTGCCACAGGAGGTGGTGATGGCATCTGGCCTAGGTGCCTTTCAAAGGGGATTGGACTGATTTCTGGAGGAAAAGTCCGTCATAGGCTACAGGCCATGATGGGTAATGCAACCTCTTTACGTTAGTAGCAGGCTACTTCAGAATGCCAGGTGCAAGGGAGTGGCAACAGGATGCAGGCATCTTGATGTCTCATGGGCTCCCCGAGGCACCTGGTGGGCCACTGTGAGATCCAGGAAGCTGATGGCATTTTCAGCAAAGGAAATTGCTTTATAGATTTGGTTGACGCAGATTGATCTTTTACTATTTCCCCCTATACCTTTTTCACTGGCAGGCAAGCTGAAGCTGCACGTCCTGAGATTGGAATCGGCTCGGAGTTCTCCTGTCGCACAATTAACATTCAAAGGAGAAGGAGGGCTTCTGAGGAATTCTGATATGTTCTTTTGCTCTGGGTTCTGTGAGGCTTGTTCTGATCAGCCGTTCCAGCCCCGTGGCTGTCCAGCAAAGGCCTCTGTGCAAACGAAACTGCCTGGAAGGAAAGCCACGAAAGGAAGGCAGGTTGCTAAGCAGAAGGCTGCTGTATCAGCGCTGACTGGTGGCCAGCTTTCAGCTCTGTCTTGTAAGCCTAGCATGGGTTGCAAGGAAGAGGAGATTCCTGGGCATCCTTTAACCTGGGGCTGGAGCCAGACTGGAATGGGGCCAAAGCAAAGGAACCTTCACTAGACCCCTCTTAACCTGATTGAGCTGCCCTTTACTGTGGTGGTGGAAGGGCACCAAACCAGGGGCGTAGCCAGTGAAGTCATTCAGGGGGAACGGACCAGAACGGGCATTCCGGATCCTAACGGGCTCTGTGGCTGGTTCCAGGTTCCCGACAAGTGCCAATCAAAAGTGAGTTCCTGTTCCTAAATCATTTGAATGACACCACTGGGCGTAGCTAATGAAAGTGTAGCCCATGTCAGAGAGAAAAATGTTGCCCCGGGAGTGACATCACAACAGGAAGTGATGTCACAGTTGTATTTTCACTCTCTCTGGTTTTTTGGCCCTGCCTTTGGATAGAGTACAGCTGCTGCACTCTGGTCTGTTTCATTGCATTCTGCATTACATTACCTTTCCAATGATGTATACCATGATGGTATTATTTTTCCATACCAAAGTTTTCACCATTTTGGCCACTAGGGTCAAGCTCGGCGTGTTGCCCACCCACCCACCCCTAAAGCTTGTTGTCCGGTGCAGTTGCTGGTGTGGGAAGCCCAGCTTGAGCTTTGTGCCCCAACAACAGGGCAGGTTAGCAAGAACATTGATGGAGCCCTAGTCCAATTGGGCCCCTAGACTTAAGCCTAGTCAGCCTAATGGATAATACGGCCCTGTTACCTGAAGTCGCTCTGGGTTAAGTCGTAACAAAGCGAAGGACAACTCTGTGGCTGCCCCAGTGTACACAGAGTTTGAGTAGCAAAGAAGACAGGGAAGGCAGTTTGGGTTGTCATGCCAGACAAATGCCATTGCTCCATCTGAGAACCGGAAACAAGGTTATGTAGAGCCAGCCAAGCTCCTATTGGCCTCTCAGGTCACCTGGTGCTATCACTACCCAGTCTGCCTTGCTCCATTGCCATATCTTACCCTGCATTTAGCACTCCTCTGTGGGAGCAAGCCCTGAACATGGGGAGACAAGCCCTGAACATGGAAAGCTTGTAGGAGAGGGTTAACATGGGCAGTGGGCGCATGGCTACCCAGCATTCCCTGGTTCCTGCTCCAGAACGCCTGAACAGGGCTGGTAATGCCAGCCTAAATGACTGGGTTCCTCTAAGAATGTATTTTAATGCCTACCGATTTGCAAGTCACGATGTCACAAGCGTTGTGCATTTGCCTCCAATGCACCAGCCCAGTGTAATTAATCTTCATGCCAATTAGATGCGGAGTTTGCTGTTGGTTCTTTAGCACCACGCTGACGCTTTCAGGGCAGTGAAGGATGTTGTTACATGGTGGGTTTGGTTGGCCACGTCCTGGAAGGACATGGAATGCTCCTTCCTTTCCCCCTCCCGTCACAGTCATCCCAAAGAGGCCGTTGTGCAACCATGAAGAGTCACTACGGTTTGTGTTCGTAGGCTTGGAGTAAGGAATATGGGCAGCTTGTAAAGACAAGACTTTGGACCTCTTCTGTGGTTCGGATCTTAATCTGAGCTTGAGAAGGGCCCAATTCTTTTCACCTGCTGTCATCATCATCATCATCATCATCATCATCATCATCATCATCATCATAGTATTTATATACTGCCTTTCTTAAGATCACTAGATTTCTCTAATGACTGTAACTCAAGGTTTACATAGGCAGACTTTTATTCACAAACCCGATGGTTTTTACAATGTACAGAAACGTTCTATCTTTCAAGAACAACACTCATACAGATGGATCTTTCTGGATTTAGCCTTCTTTCTTAGCCACCCGTCTGTCTTCTGCTGGCTGATAAGAGGCTTCCCTGCTCCCCCAGAGACGCAGCTGACCAGCACAGTCCCCCTCACACGCGGCAGCTGGAACTCAGCTTTTAATCAGCCGCAGTTTTGCAAGGTCTGCCGCTCACAGAGACTTCCGGTAGTCTCGAGCTCACGACCTTCGGATCTTCAGCTGTTATCTTCAGGCAAATGGAGGCATTAACCCTCTCGGCTAAATCTTCTGCCCTCTAAATCATAGCCTCTAATTCCCTCCCATTTACTTGCTAACGGGAGGGAGGGAGGGAGAGCGGGGGCTGCTGTGACAGTGTCTGGACAATTGTACTGGGAAATGCAGTTTTGTCTCCTGGTGCTTTGCTGGGACACTGAACAGTGCTGCTTAGATGCTGACAAGCTCACCGGTGACTGTGCAATACCTGTAATGTCTCCCCTCTGTAATTATGCTTTGCCATCTCTTCTTGAGAAAGAAGCGAGATGTTCTTTTGCTGACTGGTCTTCTCGCACGCTCCCCCACAACTCTCACTTGCGGCGACTAATCAGCTCAACAGCAACTCCGTCCTGCCACAACGGGTACAGCAGCTTGTCACAGCCTGACATTCTGTCTCCCATCCAAAACGTGTCTCCCATTGGGCTCTGCAGCTCCTAAGACTGGCCCTGCTCCCAGTGGTCCTTACATGAGTGAAAGGTCAGACCTGGCATTTAAATTGGGTGACAGCAGGTGCCCACAGCAACAGATGTTATTAGCAGCCAGGAGTATGCATAGCTTCTGTGCATGTGGGGTGATGTGCTACTTTTCTCAGGGTCTCATCCCTATAAGAAACATTGTGGCAGCCCTATAGATTTCCTTGCATTAATTAGCTCCGTGATGTCTTCACCTCACACTCAGTTGGCCACAGCCTTCTGCTGGAAGCCATCCATGTCTCCGCTCAGACATTCCTCTAAGTATCCAGACAGCAGGGGTTGGTACAGAATCCTCTTAATTAGCACACCCTGGTGGGAAATGAAATGTGCCAATTAAGAGATTATCCCTTCCCTCTGATCAACATAGGGGTGCAGTGTGCCAGAGACAAGCAGGGCCTTCTCTGGCTGTCGGAACTAAATGCGCATGGAGGAGAAGTGCTTCTCCACTGGTTGGCATCCGCGCATACTCTCATGCTTCAGACGTACCATAAGCACACATTGCCAAAGGGACCTTATGTATACATCCAAACAACGATTCATGAATGGGGCTGTAGATTTATGGTAGAACACATCTTTTGCAGGCAGAAGGCACCTCTCTGGCTCTGTCTGAAGCCCCGGGGAGCTGTTGTCAATCAATGTCAAGAGTAAAGAGCAAGACGGTGGTCCAGACAAACTTTACGGTGTCCCTTGTGCTGGCCTAACTGTGCCGGCTTAACTCCAGGTTAGGGATGCACTCTCAAATAAATAAATAAATGTGCAGTGGGCCTTTGGTAGCAGTGGGGAATCCATTCCAAGACCACCATGGATCCCCAGTTCTGTGGACAATAGCATGGGGAGGAACTGGTGGGAACTGGTGTGGTGCTGCAATTACTTACCTGGGGGTCACACTTGACCTTCCAGAGGTTGTGGGCAGTCTCCCAGCCATCTTAGAAGGCCTCCCAAATCTGCGGTCTCCCTGCATCTCTGGGTGCAACTGGAATTTGCTGATATGGACCAGAAATACCTTCTGAACCAGAAAAGACCTTCTTACGTCTTATCTGTGGATGCTGAGTCCGCAGATAGGGAGGGTCCACTGTAGTGGCTAAGAGGCTGCTTCTGAATTAGCACTGCTCTGAATCTTACCTAGGGGTCTTATCTGTGGATGCTGAGTCTGCAGATAGGGAGGGTCCACTGTAGTGGCCAAGAGGCTGCTGTGAATTAGCACTCCTCTGAATCTTACCTAGGGGTCAGCGTACTTAGGTGTCAGTCCTACTCACAATGACCTGGGAGGATGCCCCACTGATTAGGATGGGACCTACTTCTGAATAATGCTTGGTATTGGGACCGTACAGGTTGGTTTTAAGGACAACATCAAGCTAATACAGGTGGATTGTGTTTGGAAAGCACCTATAGTAGGGGTTGCCAACTTAACAAGTTTAGGGCTCCTGGACCTTTGGCAATCTGTGACATGACAAGTTGCACTTGCTGAAATTCCCTCTTCTACACAATTGTTAGAGGTTCAGGAGCCCTAAAGTTGAAAGGTTGGCCACCCCTGAGCTGTAGGGATATTGAATGTTGTTAAGCGCTTTTTCTTGTGTGTCCCAGATCAAATCCCAGTTGATTCTGGTTCTGGTTTCGGTTTTAGTGGGAGAGCTTGCCTTTCCAGGAAGAGCCCTGCCACAAACGTACCAATGATGCAGTAGAGCAATATTGGAAAAAAATACAATCTCCAACGCATCATTGGTAGAAAATGTTAATGAAAAAGAGCCCTTGACTGGTAATTGGCACACTCAGTAAGCCCCAGAATCTTATAAGCAAGTTCTTGAAAATAGTTTAAAAAGTGTTTTAAATCAAAGGGGAGGGAGGTTTTTTGGTGTTTTTTTTTTCCGAAAGAATAATCATATTAATATTCTTTCCTTCTTTTTCTTCCTCCATCTTTACTATTTTTATAGATCTGAGCTAGCTCTTTTTTTCTTTTTACATGTTTTATGACAGACTTTGGCCTACTTGTAAGTAATGGCCAATGTACTTTAATTGGCTAGATCTCATTTCCCTTAACGTTTAATAAAATAACTTAAAGGCCATCTAAAAATAAAGCGGATGTTTATGTTGCGCTTAAACAAACAATTAAATCTCAGAGCATGTCCTTGAACAGCTTAGAGTTTACAGCGCTCATTTTGTGGACCTCTCTGGGGATGCGTTCATCACACAATCCTGGGCACGGGGAGGGGGAGGAAAGCAGCTGCTACAAACCACATGTAAGTAGCCCCTCGCAGTCGCCATCAGAACCAGCACTGGCAACGTGTAAGTGCTCAGACCTGGAATGGGTCCAGCGGGGAGTGAGAGGGGCTGTTTGTGGTGTCCTGTGGTACTTACCATGCTGCCCCCTGGCTATGCTAGCGGCTGGGCTCAAGCCTTGGTAATTCATCTGTGGAACTCCTTGCCACAAGAGGTGGGGATGGCATCTGGCCTAGGAGCCTTTAAAAGGGGAGTGGACCAATTTCTGGAGGAAAAGTCCATCGTAAGCTATAGGGGTGCAACCTCCTTACATTAGTAGTAGGCTACTTCAGAATGCCAGGTGCAAGGGAGTGGCAACAGGATGCAGGCATCTTGTTGTCTCATGTGCTCCTTGAGGCACCTGGTGGGCCACTGTGAGATACAGGAAGCTGGACTAGATGAGCCCTCTTTGGCCTGATCCAGCAGGGCTCTACTTATGTTCTCGTTAAAAACCACAAGTTTTTTGGAATAGTTACCCACACAACAAGTATGTGCCTTGCGCCCTCACTAGTGATGGTTGAAACGGCTTCTGATGACATGGCAGAGTGATTTGCATGCCCCCCAAACAGCCTGCCCTTCCTATCTATAATTTGATTGAATCAAAAGTCATCCAAGTGCCATTTTTTTTGTGCTCTCTGTTTCACCCAGAAGATGGTGCTACATACTGCAGTGGTCCCCAAACTGACAAGGGCCACCGCAAAATGCATTTGGACCACTCTCAGAGTCAGGGAGGATGGCACATGTTTGTGTGTTGGCCTCTCTGACTCAGAGAGTGGTCCAAATATACTTTATTGTGCCTGCCAAACCTTGCTGGCTTAACTGTGCCGGCCTAACTCCAGGTTAGGATTGCGCTCTGAGTGCTTAGGTGTCCTTGGAAATCTTAGGGTCTGAATTCAAAAGAACAAGTGTAGCCCTCAATAGGGCTTCTTTCTAGGTAACTTTACATAGGATTGGAGCCAAAGACAATCAACACATTTTTTCTTCCATCCGATGCCCTGCTTACAAACAGTCTGGGTGGAATCAAGAACAACGTAGTGTATAGACCCTCTGGGGAAGGCTGGCCAAAGCTGGGGCTGGAGGGAATACTGGCCTGTGTGGTTCTAACCCAGCTGTGCCTAGCAGTGGCATGCTAAAGTGCAAAGCATGACTCGACCACTAGATGTCCCTACATGCTGGACTGAGTCCAGATGTGGGAGCAGCACAATAAATCAGGAATACAAACTCCAAACTCTCTACTTCTGACTGTAATTGTCGTGATTTCTGGTGATGGCACACTGGGTTGTCACCTACTCCTGGAATAGGTTTCTCAAATGGTCCTCAGATCCTCTGGGGATTCAGTCGCTGTGCATCTTTATTGGACTATGCCAAATATGTGACAATTGCAAAATGCCTGGAGACTGTGCTAGTCGTGGTGCCGATTACTCCTGCTTTTCTTTCTTAATGCCAATGGTTTTTCTTGGTTAATGCATAAGATGTTGTTACTTTGCGTGAATGTAACAACGTTAAACAAAGGTTATGGGTATGGGGTATGTGGGGAACTTTGAAGATAGGGGTTCCTCCTTATCCGCTGTTTCCGGTTGCCACGGGGGTTAGGGGCATCGTATCCCCTGCAGATACTGGGGGATGCCTGTATATATAAAAATCACACACAACTTCAATTGGCGTATTCTCAGGATTATTATATGTCTGTGACATGCTGAAACTCAATTACAGAGGAGAATAAGCCATCTGGATCTTGTCACTGCTACTGTATATAACATACATATGAGAGGAAATTGCTTATTGATTTAGCTGAGTGTGAACAACATCAGCTAGAAAACCACAAACATATTCTTAATTCTAATAGATAACATCAAAACTAACATGTTGTACTTGACTCTTGGCTACAGGGTATCAAGTTGAACCAAAGAGGTGTTTTTTTTTTTTTTTAAACAGCAGGATTAAAACCTTGCTGCGCCACCATGTCACACTAATCATACTAACATACTAATTTATGGAGGAAAACTCCATCATAGGTCGAAAGCTATGGTGGGCATATCCAGTCTTAGATTAGCTGCTCGCTCATCATGAGGGCCAGGTAGGATTTTTTTTCTTTTTTGTCATCCAAATTGGCCATGGATGGCAGTTTTTTTGCCTACCCCAGACTGGGGCGGGATGGGTTACATGCTTTAGATTTGTGTTTAATAAAGTTAAATCCCAACCCCATTCTGGGGTCTTCCTTGGGGGTGGTGCAAGGGTAATAGGTTACTTTAGAATGCCAGATGCAGGGGAGTGGCAGTGGGATACAAGCATCTGGTTGTCTCATATGTTCCCTGAGGCATCTGGTGGTCCGCTGTGAGATACAGGAAGATGGACTTGATGGGCCTGTGGCCTGATCCAGCAAGGCTTTTCTTATGTTCTTATGTTCTAACACCTTTTTGGTTTGCTGCGGTCATAATACCCCCTTGTCTTTAGAAATACTCAGTCTCGTTGGTCAGTTTTGAGTTAGGAAAATCCACTTTTTGTTACATAAAGCAGTTGTGTTTTCTTTCTCTGGTTAATCAGCTATAACATTTGATAGAACACCGATAATTCAGCACGGTGAGTTTCTTTTGATTCTGCACGATCATCCCTTTCCAATGATATGTAACATGAGGCACTTCCCTGAATCTAATGTGAATAGTGCTTTCTTTTTTTTCTTTTAATGGGTAGGAGGTAAGTTACGTTGGCTACGATGGTATCCACCGTTGGATACGATGGTATCAAAGTGCAGTTTTGTCAGAGCAGAACTCGGCGCACGTCTTTCAACACTGCATTATGCTCTGACAGATTGAGCTCAGGAAAGGTGCTCGGCTATCATGTTAAGCGCCGAATGGCAATGATGCTATTAAATTAATATGAGCTGCATCAATGACTATAACATATTAATGAGAAAGAGAAGGGGAAATGAATGCATTAGCAGCAAACAAATGCAAGTACAATTTTCTAAATTCTTAATTTGGCCTTGAAAGTGTTCCGGCTCATCTGTTTCTCCAAATGAGAGCTCTCTCGCCATTACTCATTGTCTGGAGAGTTTTAAATTAACAGCTTCATGGCAGGAGGATTATCACATCCATTAATGACTAGGGCAAGGAGCGGGTGGTAGTGGTGGTGGGGGGAGAGGAGGAACTAGCTGTGGATGTATGTTGGTGTCTGAACTTACAAAGATCTATGGGACAATCCACTGAGACATGCCATTTTTGCTGGCACCCATTGGCCCACACATTCGTTTAAATCAGGCTCACTTCATGTAGCCTGTGTTCTGATTGGCAGGCTCAAACCATTTCTTCGGGAATGGTCGCATAAGACTCAATGGCCATCCCAAAACACAGTTTGAAGGTTACAGTGAAGGAAAAAAAAAAAAGCAAGGTTCCGAATCGTAGACTTGATGGCAGGGCCAGCTCCAGGAGTGGTAGGGCCCAATGTGGGGCATTCCCAGCCCCCCCCCAACCTCCTTGTGGTCCCCCTTCGCACCTGAAGATCGCTTGCGGTGCCAAGTGCGGCACCTGGAAATAGTTAGTGGTGACATGATGACGTCACTGCCAACTGCTTCCAGGAGACCCACTTTGGGCTGTTCGGAGACAGGAGCAGGTGGGAGGGCTTCTCTGCTCACCCCACTGACATACAGCCCATAATGATCCTGGGTGCTGCTGCAGGCGATGTGATCACTGGGCTGGTGGGGGACCCCCAAAGTGCGGTGCCCACATTGGTCACATTAAGGCTGGCCCTGATTGACGGAATTCCAACCTGCCCTCCACATCATTCAAACTATAAGGAAGACTTTAGTTAGTAGCGGTCTTAAGTGCACATACTCTGGAACCTTTTAGTACCGGGATCCACTTTTTAGAATGACCATTTGGTGGGACCCATTGGAAGTGATGTCATTCACCTGGATGTGGTGTCATGGGCAGAAGTGACATCATCAAGCAGGAAAGGTTTTAACAATCCCATGCATAGAAATCTAATTAATTAAGTAAATTAAAGGCTTACAATAGAAGTTATAGATATATACATATGTTATATATGACTGGTCTAGGTACTTCATGACCCACCTGAAATTGGCTCGTGACCCACTGGTGGGTCCCAACCCACAGTTTGGGAACCACAGCAGTTGATAGAGGTGCTTTAAAAG
>JAJKFI010000062.1:2705890-2723814 GCA_029204185.1 Lerista edwardsae | reverse complement strand
GTGTGTGTGTGTGTGTGTGTGTGTGTGTGTGTGTGTGTGTGTGTGTGTGTGTGTGATCTCATTGCATTGCAAGGTTTATCACCCCGATTCTCTGATCATTGGCTGTGCTTAGCAGAACAGGGAAGTGCAAGTGATAGCTTAACATGGGATGTGTCTCAGAGTGGGGAAAAAAATAAACTTTTTCTTTTGTTTATTTTTGGAAATAAACAAAGTGGGGGGGAATGGTATTGTTTTGCCATTGCCGTTTTCCAGAGCATCCCGACAACATGCACGATGCAAGTCTCATCCCTGACGAGTGGCATAAAATAAAGCAAAACAAAATGTTGTCTTGTGCATAGAACAGTGCTTTTTGTCCATATGTGTGCCAGCTCTTCGGTGTGATCAGAAACTCTGTTAAGACCTGGTCTTTGATCAGTGGTCAATGGCTTAGGGTCAGTGGTGTCATCCAAATGATTTAGGAACAGGTACTCACTTTTGATTGGCACTTGTTGGGGTCCACCCACCGGAAGTGACGTCATAAGCCAGAAGTGATGTCATGATTGTTGCCATGGATGTGATCATGTTTGTAATAACTTCAGCTTGTGGTTAGTGTTGATTTAACTTCTATTGCTTTGCTTTCTAGAGATGTGTATATACATATTTTGCTTCAACTGTTCCCTGGTTAAATAGCAGGGGCCAGCTTCGAGTGGGTGGGGCCAGCTCAACTTCTAGGAACCGGTACTCGCATAGTGGTGCGTAGTGGGTGCATGACATCACTGCTTAGGGTAGATGTCCTATGGAGGCCTTGGAGGTTGACTGTGGGACCAAAAGGTGCCACCTTCCCTCCTCAAGTTAAGTCAGTGTGCTTTTGAAGGTGTGAACAGGATTAAAGTGTTAAGGACCGATGAGTTCAATGGAACTTACATCCATGTAAGAATAATAGAATCATAGAATTGGACGGGACCCACAAGGTCATCTAGTCTAACCCCCTGCCTGTACCAGTAAATCCTCCTAGAGCATCTTCAGCAGGTGCCTGTCAAGCCTCTGCTTGAGGGTCTCCAGTGTGGGAGAATCAACCACCTCCCTTGGCGAACTGTTCCACTCTCGAACCGCCCTTGACAATATTCAGCCTATTACCTTCAACCTATTACCTCGATATTAATACATTAATTACACAGGCTGCCTATGTGAACTGCCTTGAATTAAAGACAAAGGAGCAATCCAATGACCAAGAAAGGAGGTCTATAAATACGGTTGGTAATAATATTAATAATAATATAGGGTGAAGATCATAGAATCATAGAGTCGAAAGGGACCTACAAGGTCATCTAGTCCAACTCTCTGCCAGTAGCAGGAAATCTTCCTAGAGCATCTCCAGCAGGTGTCTGTCGAGCCCCTGCTTGAAGGTCTCCAGTGAGGGAGAATCTACCACCTCCCTCCAGTGGCAATCTGTTCCACTGTCGAACCGCCCTCATCGTCAATAAATTATTCCTGATGTCCAGCCGGAATCTCCTCTCTTGCAGTTTGTACCTGTTGGACCTAGTTCTGTTGTCAAAGGCAGATGAGAACAGATTTGTCCCTTCTTCCTTGTGACAGCCCTTCAGATATTTGAAGAGGGCCAGGAAGAGGGCCTTCTTGGTGGTGGCCCCACGACTTTGGAATACCCTCCCCTTAGAATTAAGAACTGCTCCCTCTTTGGCAATATTTCGGCGGGGGGTTGAAGGCTTTTTTGTATTTAAACAAGCCTTCAATTGTTGACAGGCTGGCTGGCATTTTACATTCTTCATCTTATGTTTTAAAGGATCCACGGGGCTTGCGTGTTTTAAATTTTAAATTTTTAACGGTTTTAATATTGTTTTTAGCATTGTTTTAACTGTTGTACTTGTGGTTTTTAAGGTGATGATTTTAGTGTTGTGAGCTGCCCTGGGTGCCCATGGGGCAGAAAGGCGGGATAAAAATTAATTAATTAATTAACCCCTCTCAGTCTTCTCTTCTCCAAGCTAAACATCCCCAGTTCCCTCAACCTTTCCTCATAGGACTTGCTTTCCAGTCCTAACTATAGGTAGGATTTTTTTTTATTTTTTGCCTGTCTGGTTGTATCCAGAGTCAGCTAGTCAAATTCAAATTCAAATACCTTTAATGGCATTAAATACAGGGGAAAAATCCAACAAAACACAATAAAACTGTTTTTCCAAACCTTCAAATAAAATTCTGATCTCTGACCTCTCTTACACTGTTATACTTCACAATGTGATGTAAAAAGGTGGCTATCTGTCTTATTAGGCTTGGCACCGTCGTCGAGAGAAGATTTCCTAGCATATCAGATTCCGATATCTGTGTCTCCGTAGGTAGAATTGAGACTAAAAAGAGTCAGCTAGTCGTGTCTAAGCCCCATTGAAATCAGGGAGGGAGGGAGCACGTGCCCTGTCATTGGGCCAGATCCTAACCCCTATCCCTGGCCTGTGTGGGCCCAATCCCGGCGCTCAAATTTGTGCCAGAGATTTTGCTGCTGCAGTTCTGAGCAGCCCCATAAGCAGTGGTGTCATCCAAATGATTTAGGAACAGGTACTCACTTTTGATTGGCACTTGTCGGGGTCCGCCCACCGGAAAGGATGTCATAAGCCGGAAGTGATGTCATGATTGTTGCCATAGATGTGATCATGTTTGTAATAACTTCAGCTTGTGGTTAGTGTTGATTTAACTTCTATTGCTTTGCTTTCTAGAGATGTGTATATACATATTTTGCTTCAACTGTTCCCTGGTTAAATAGCAGGGGCCAGCTTCGAGTGGGCAGGGCCAGCTCAACTTCTAGGAACCGGTACTCGCGTAGTGGTGCATAGTGGGTGCATGACATCACTGTCCATAAGGTTCAGGGGACAAATGTCCCCTTCCCTGGAAGTGAGTTCCAGTAGCAGCCAAACCTGCCTTGGATACAGCTTAGGCCAGCTGGCCTGCCTGTTCCAATGCAGGTTAGGATTGGGCTGCCTGGCTGAAATCCTAATCATACTTACTTGGGAGTAAGCCCTGTTGAACTGAATGGGACTTACTTCTGAGTCGACATCCATAGGGGCTTATACTCGACTCGCTTCGGAGACGTCCAATGGTCAGTGCAATCCTATGCATGCCAACTTGAAAGTAAGTTGCGCTGTGTTCAGCGGAGGAATATGTGGACAGGATTTGGCCCTGTGTCTCCTTAAGGACAACATGGAATCCTTGCTCTGGAATATTTGGTTGAATAAAACAAATGGCCAGAAATAGGCACACGCATCTAAGAAGAAAACACCTTTCCCAACATTTTCTTTTCTCCTTCTGTTGAGAAACGGATCTTTTGAAAAGTGAGAGAGAACATAATTGAATATTAAAGTTAATCCAATCCCGGAGTCAATTTATATACATTTCAATTACATTCACAAAAAAGTTCCATATTTTAATGGGAATTAGTGATGGAAGGAAATAATTAGGTTGCTGTTTTCAGCTCCCACCTTCACATAGCGGGTGATTATTTGTGTGACCGTATTATTACCTGGTGGCTTGAATGAAACAAGAAAAGCGGTTCCTTCCGCTGATAGTTGGGAACAGCCCAGCAGGAACTAAGAACTCCAAGGAAAGCCCTGCTGGATCAGGCCAAACGCCCATCCAGTTCAGCCTCCAGTTTCCTACGATGGCTCACCAGCTTCCTCTGGAAAGCCCATAAGCCAGGAAACACTTTTTCACCCAGCAGGCAATTCACCTGTGGAACTCCTTGCCACAGGAGGTGGTGATGGCATCTGGTCTAGATGCCTTTAAAAGAGGGCTGGACAGATTTGTGGAGGAAAGGTCAATCGCAGGCTACAGGCCATGATGGTTAGAGCAACCTCTGTGCTTTAGAGGTAGGCTACCTCGGAGTGCCGGATGCAGGGGAGTGGCAGTGAGATGCAAGCAGTGTTCTACAGGGATGGCAAAGCTCTAAGTTTTGCAAGAAGCCTTACCTTACTGTGGAAATCACTCCTCTCCTGCACCCTTTTAGCCAATCCTCACAGGGAACAGCAACATCTTGGCGTTGCTTACTGGCTACAGCAGCAAGGGAGAGGAGGGATTTACATGACAGGGTAAGGCTTCTTGCAACACTTAGGGCTTTGCCATCCCTGTAGAAATGCCTCTGGATGCAAGTATCTGGTTGTCTTGCGTGTTCCCTCAGGCATCTGGTGGGCCACTGCGAGATGCAGGAAGCTGGACTAGATGAGCCTTTGGCCTGATCCAGTTGTTCTTATGTTCTTAAGCAGGAGGAAAATGGATGTTTCTGTCTTACTCTTGCTTTATCTCCCCATTGCTCCCCTGCATCTGGTGTTCAGACACATGTGGCCACTGGATCCAGTTTGGGAACCACTGGTTTAGATTTTTCAAAGGATAAAATACACATAGATGCATAACTTCCAAAGATTTGAGTAGCCTATAAGTGCATGCACACACACACACACACACACACACACACACACACACACACACACACAGAGTTCCCAAATAGCTCATTCAAGCCCAGCTCTGATTTTCTCCTTAACCAGGGCATGTAAGGAAATAAATGCAGCCCCCCCAAATGTTATTAAATTATGCCATCCATCTGCCCTTCTGAAAGCATGCAAAGCAGTTGTTTCTGCTTTCTCTTTTGCCTGCTGATGAGCAGCCGTGACAAAGAATTCACCAAACCACCCTAGGTAGAATAACAGGCACAAAAAAGCATAACGCGGCCATGGGTGTCCGGTCCATCACCTTGCATTTTGCGCCTAATGATTCCAGAGATGTGTTTGCACCTGAAAGGAGGCTTCCTAATCATGCGTCGACAGGGGTTCAATTCAAAAATGCACCAACACCCCCTTCCCACTTCTCTGCCTTTGGGAACCTCGCAGAGCAGACATGCCGACAAGACCCCCAGTGATTAGCTGCTTTGCACACCATTTTTAGGCACCGGTGAGCCTGCGCCAAATCCAGTGCATCTCCCCCAGGGGAGGCTCCAGCCCCCCACTTATGGGTTCCTCAGATCTGCGCTTGCTACATAGCAGGCGCAGATCCGAGGAAGCCATGTGGCCAGAATCAGGGGCGCATGCAGTAGTGGGATCTGCAAATGAAGAAGTGGAACGCTGGGAGGGACTTAGGCGGGACTACCGTTTGATTGGCTGCCTGTCCGTTCCGTTCTGACGCCCCTCCCACCCGCCGCGCGGGCTGCCCTGGCCTCGGAGGGCGGGGGCGTTGGAACGGAGCGGACGGGCAGCCAATCGCGCGTAAGTCCCGCCTAAGTCCCGCCCAGCGTTCCACTTCTTCATTTGCAGATCCCACTACTGGGCGCATGGCTTCTGGACAGAGCCTTGGATGTGGCCTAATGGCCGCGTCCTAACTCTGCTCGCCTCCCCCGGCGGGCACGCCCACCTCGGGCTGCGCTGATGCCAGGGTAGCTTGGTGCCAGTACTCTCAGGCCAATGCTGCTGCTAGCATCAGTGCAATGTCACTGGCTGGATTGGGCCCTTAGTGTGCTCCCCTCATGTAGCTACAGTACTGATCTTGGGCTAGTTCAAGTCGTCTCTCACCAAAGGGAACACAGGACCTCAGTGGTAGAGGCGTTCCTTTCTGCTAGGATCGGTTTCCAGCCCAAGCCTCATTGAACACAGTGGACTAGTAGTTCCGAGCTAAACAGACAACACCATTTTCAAACACCTCTACTCTTTATGTGCTGGAGAAGATCCAGAGTTTGGGCCCAGCCCACACTGTGCAGCTCCGCTGCGGTTTGAATAGCACGGCCCAAGTTCCTCGTGAAATTAATGTTGCAAATGCGCAGGCTAAGTCGAACGCCCGCGATTTGCATTTAAGGTGCACATGCCACAGTGGTTTCTGAATTAAACTGATTAAGCAGCGCCGGAATGCCGCTCACCAACACGCAGATGTGGGTTTGAATTATTCCAGTAATGAATTTTCAAAAGCATCGTTAGGAACCCTTGGCTGCTGTAGACATTAGTGCAAAGTATAAAATGAAATAAAAATGCTGCTTCCCGCAGCACTCTCAGCCTGTTAGATCTCAATCAATATCATTTACTTGGAGCACAATCCTAACCTGGAGTGAGGCCGGCACAGTTAGGCCAGCAAAGTTTGGCCGGCACAAGGAACACCATAAATGATGTTTGGACCACAATCGGAGTCAGAGAGGCGGGCACACAGACATGTGCCATCCTCCCTGACTCCGAGAGTGGTCCAAATGTGCTTTACAGTGTCCCTTGTGCCAGCCAAACTTTGCTTGCCTAACTATGCCAGCCTAACTCCAGGTTAGGATTGCGCTCTTGGCCTTATGAACCAGTGCAGAAGGACCAATTTTCTTGCATAGCTTTAATTTCCTTTTACTTGTATCGTGTAGGACGTGCTTTATACATAGGCCATTAGTTGACCTTTGCCATGGCTGGTGGAGCCTTTCCAAGTCGGAACTATTTCTTTATATGTGTAAATAACCTGTGGAACTACATGCCACAGGGCGTTATGATAGCCTAGATGTCTTTAAAAGGGGATTGGACAGATTTATGGTGGAAATGTCCATCACAGGTTACTTGTCATAATGAGTATGAACAGGCCCATCAGACGTTTCTGCCTTAAAGCCATGCATGCTCAGGGTATAAGAAAATAATGTTAATTTCAATAGATGAGTCCTTATGGGAACCAGTTGTTAGTCAATAGCCTCTGGGTGCTACAAATCTCTCTGGAACGTTTGCAGTGGGGAAGGCCCACCCCTCCATGCTCCAGCTAACGGGAAAAGGTAATGTAAGACATAATAAAAAGCCGAGACATCACCCTGCCAACAAAGGTTCGCATAGTCAAAGCTATGGTTGTGATGCTTTTGAATTACGGTGTTGGAGAAGACTCTTGAGAGTCCCCTGGACTGCAAGGAGATCCAATCGGGCCATCCTACAGGAAGTCAAGCCTGATTGCTCCCTGGAAGGACAAATACTGCAGCTGAAGCTCAAAGACTTTGGCCACCTCATGAGAAGAGAGGACTCTTGAGAAAAGACCCTCATGCTGGGAAAGATGGAAGGCCAAAGGAGAAGGGGGCGGCAGAGGATGAGATGGTTAGACAGTGTCACCGAAGCGATGAGCATGAAGTTGGGCGAACTCCGGAAGCAAGTGGAGGACAGGGAGGCCTGGCGTGCTGTGGTCCAGGGGGTCGCGAAGAGTCGGACACCACTTAGCGACTGAACAGCAACAACAACAATGTAAGCCCATGGGTCCCAAACGTTTGTTGACTGTGGGCTCCCTACTAGGCCATTGGCTATGGCTCCTCACTATGGCTACAAACCTATATGTTGTATAGGATGGTTGGTTTTGCTTGAGGATTCTGTGGCTCCCTTGGCTGGTTTCCATGGCTTCCCAGGGAGTTGTGTGTGTTAATGTGTGTGTGTGGGGGGGGGGGGAGGGCTGGTTACATTTATACATCCAGATATGTTACATTTACATGGTTATATTTATACATCCAGGTTACGTTTATACATCCAGATACAGACTGTACAGGGTAAAAAGACTGAGCCATACAAATTATGCACGGGAGGGATAGGGTCAATAGAGGGATTTTCTTTTCCCTCTCTCACAATACCAGAACCAGGGGGCGTCCACTGAAATTGAGTGTTGGGAGAGTTAAAACAGATAAAAGGAAATACTTTTTTTACCCAGCGGGTAATTAAGCTATGGAACTCCTTGCCACAGGAGATGGGGATAGCATCCGGCCTAGATGCCTTTAAAAGGGGCTGGACAATTTCTGGAGGAAAATTCCATTGTGGGCTATAGGCCATGATGGATTGGGCAACCTCCTTACATTAATAGTAGGCTACTTCAGAATGCCTGGTGCAAACGAGTGGCTACAGGATACAAGCATCTTGTTGTCTACTGAACTGCCTGAGGCACCTGGTGGGCCACTGTGAGATACAGGAAGCTGGACTAGATGGGCCTTTGGCTCTTCTTATGTTCTTAACCCAACCCCGGAAGTCGAGAGTGTGCATTGCGTTATTTACTTTCAAGAGCTACAAACGAATAAAACAAATGTTCAAGGACCCATCATTTGATGCCCATTAAATTCACTTGGCCTGACATTTGGTTGGTTTTCCAGAGTAGTGGTGGGCAGAGGAGGAGCTGGGGATAAAAATCCATTCCTATGCCCGGGATCCAAATAATCTGATCACATCCTTCCATTTTTTTAAAAAAAAATTCTAGCCCATGGATCCAATTTATTTTCATTCCTGCCTCTGCACCAACAGGGGTGACTCCATTAGCCACTTCAAAGCAGATTGCAAACAGTATTATTTCCTTGCGTGTGCAAAGCCACCGCGTCTTGCCACGGTGCGCAAAGCGCAGGAAGCAAGAGGTAGAAAATATCCACGGGTAAAAAGAAAAAAAAATCAAAACTCTGCTGTTCTGTCGCAGAAAACAGGAACTCCCCGATGTGACTGGAGTTCAGAGGTATATTTGAAATCGCCTAATTTGATCATTTATAGTTCAGTGCGCAAATTTGCCCCGCTCAGGAATAAATAAAATATGAGACTCGGTGGAGCTCACTCGGCGGAGCTCGGCGGAGCTTCACCTCTCTCACTTTGGCTTGCTGCCGTTTGGCTTTCTTCCCCTGTCCTGTCTCTTCTTTCACTTGCAAGTTAGCACATGTCGTTCATTAATGGTGAACAGGGTCACTGTGCTCTGGGTTTCTCCCCTCTCGCCCAAACCATCAACCTGCCTTGCAAAGAAAATTCTGGCTTTATGCTGTGCACCAGTTACACAGATCTGAACAATGTGGGGGCATCGGGGGCATTCCTCCACCGTCGCAGGTTTGAGCAAGTAGCCCTCAGGAGACCCTCTCGTGTGTGTGTGTGTGCGTGCGTGCGTGTGTGTGTGCATGTGCACGTGCGCTTTCAATCCTAACCTGGAGTTAGGCCAGGACAAATTAGGCCAGCAAAGTTTGGCTGGCATAAGGGACACCGTAAAGCGTGTTTGGACCACTCTCGGAGTCAGGGAGGATGGCGCACCTCTGTGTGCTGGCCTCTCTGACTCCGAGAGGGGTCCAAACATACTTTACGGTGTCCCTTGTGCTGGCCAAACTTCACTGGCCTAAGTATGCCAGCCTAACTCCAGGTTAGGATTGCACTCTCTCTGTGTGTGTCTCTCTGTGTGTGCAATCCTAACCAACTTTTCAGTACTAGGGTAAGGGCAACACAGCCCTGAGGAAAGGGAACAAACATTCCCTAAACTTGAGGAGGCCTCTGTGACTGCCTCCCCCCCCAAACTGCAGGATGAAGCACATCCCCAATTGACACAGCTATGTCAGGGCTGGAAAGTTGTTTAGGATTGCGCCCTGTGGGGCAGGGATGCAGAAAGAGCGAGCGAGCGAGCGAGCGAGCGAGAGAGAGAGAGAGAGAGAGATCACACTGAGAGCAAAGTCCTTGCCCCTAGCCATAGTTCCCAACCCCTACAGGTGCTATTTAACACAGAGAAAACAAGCACACACAGCCGTATGATATGCATTTAAAGTAACATTTCATTTGACCCCAAGTGTCCAAGGTGTCAAACTGCAGTCTTTGTGTCTTTCCTTTTGATTATTCCAGTATTTTTGCCAGGAGCTTGGAAAGGAAAGGGCATCACTCAGTAGGAGGGGTCATCTCTCAGTGCAGTGGTATAGAACCTGCTTTGTCTGCAGAAAGGATCCGGGCCTGTCCCCAGTGGCTCTGGGTCAAGTGGCGAAGAATCCCTGACTGGAGCTCTGGAGAGCCACTTGGCAGTCAGCGTCCACAACACAAAGCTGAACGAATCCATGGTGCAATTCCGAGCGCAATCCTCACCTGGAGTCAGGCCGGCACAGTGAGGCCAGCAACGTTTGGCCGACACAAGGGACGCCATAAAACATGTTTGGACCACTCTTGGAGTCAGAGAGGCCACTACACAGACGTGCGCCATCCTCCCTGACTCCGAGAGTGGTCCAAATGCCACTCCCTTGTATCTGGCATTCTGAGGTAAATTTCTGAGGTTAATATGAGGTAAATAAAGCAAAGTCTGGCCAGCACACCATACAGCATGTTTGGACCACTCTCCAAGTCAGAGAGGCCAGCACACAGTCGTGCACCACCCTCCCTGACTCTGAGAGCGATCCAAACGTGCTTTACAGTGTCCCTTGTGCCGGCCAAACTTTGCTGGCCTAACTGTGCCGGCCTGACTCCAGGTTAAGGTTGCCCTCTCAGTGGAAGGCAGCTTTTTGTGACAATTGTAATCCATAAGAACATAAGAAAAAGCCTTGCTGGATCAGGCCAAAGGCCCATCTGGTCCAGCTACCTGGATCTCACAGTGGCCCACCACATGCCTCAGGGAGCGCACAAGACAACCAGATACTTGTATCCTGCTGCCACTCCCCTGCATCTGGCATTTTAAAGTAGCCTATTACCCTTGCACCTCCCCCAAGGAAGACACTAGACTGAGGTTGGGGTTCAACTTTATTAAGCACAAATGTAAATCATGTAACCTACTGAACACCCATCCCTCCCTCGCCAGTCTGGGGTAGAAATCTGATCCAGAAACCTGAGATTGTAATCATAGAGTTGAAAGGTGGCTTTTGAGACCAGGGTTCTTCAACCTTGGGGTCAGAGCCCCAATGGGGCCATGCTCACCCCTGCCCTGTTACACCCTCCGTGACCCACTCTGCTGTCCCCTCGCCCTCCCACCATCCAGTGCAGTGCCTACCTGCTCTGATGGGCACTGGGCTCTGACTGGCACCAGGAGGCCAGCTCAGGCCTCTCCACCAGCAGTGTTGTCACAATGTCCTTTATGGGCAGAAGATTTAGTCGAGAGGGTTAATGGCTCCGTTTGCCTGAAGAGAAGAGCTGAAGATCTGAAGGTCGCCAGTTCGGGACTACCGGAAGTCTCTGTGAGCGGCAGACCTCGTTAATTGCGATTGATTAACAGCTGAGCTGTCTCTGGCTGCCTTGTGAGAGGGGGAGTTGTGCCGAAGTTCAGCTGCTTCTCTGGTGGGAGCAAGGAAGCCGCTTATCAGCCAGCAGAAGACAAACGGGTGGCCAGAAAGAAGGACTAAATCCAGAAAGATCCATCTGTGTATGTGTAGTTCTTGCAAGATAGAATGTTTCTGTAAAATAGTAAAAACCTTTGGGTTTCTGAATGAAGTCTGCCTGTGTAAACCACCTTGAGTTATAGTCATTAGAGAAATCTGGCGACCTAAGAAAGGTGGTATATAAATACAAGTATTATTATTATTATTATTATTATTATTATTATTATTATTATTATTATTTGTGACAGTGAGCATGCTCATCCCTTTGGCAGAGGCCGGCTGAGTGCTTAAAAAGCAAGATGTCCTTTTCCCCCTCGACTCTTTTGAGAACATGCCACAAGCGAACACAAAAGCAGACGGAGCACCAAGGCTGAGCTCCTACCACTGGCCATCAGTCCAGGTATTCTATCCCAAAAGCCTGGCATCCTGGTGGCGTCCTGGTGGTGCCGTCCCACAGAGCCAGAGAGAAGTGCTTTAATGGGCTCCGCAGTGCCCAAGCTCCACTCGCGTCCCTGAAACTAAATGAATGAGGCATGTACCGAACACAAGCACGGCTGCCAAGGTTCCTTCATTACGAGAGGGTGGGTGGGGGCAGAGGCTGTTTTCTGTTCCAGTCTTTCGTTTGAAGGCACTCAATATTCTGTCCCTGGGAATTCAAAGGCACCAAGACCACGGTGGCAAAAATGTAAAACGGAGGATTATGCTTCGGCAAAGCTGCGTGGGTGATTTGGGCGGGAGAAAACCAAGCATCTTGTTTTTTGTATTTTTCTTCTGTAAATGCTTCTCCCCCACAAAACAACCCCCCCCTCTCTCTCTCACACACACACACACACACACACACACAGAGAGAGAGAGAGAGACTTGATGAATACTTTGCTGAAAAATTGTGTGTGTGTGTGTGTGTGTGTGTGTGTGTGTGTGTGTGTGTGAGAGAGAGAGAGAGAGAGAGAGAGAGAGAGAGAGAGAGAGCGCATTCCTAGCCTGGAGTTAGGCCAGCAAAGTTTGGCCGGCACAAGGGACACCATAAAGCATGTTTGGGCCACTCTCTTATTGTTTGTATGCTTTCTCATGTTGCACTGAGCATCATGTAGCTATGCCATGCTTCAAAGGGCTTTCTTTAGCCTCTATGCTGTAACCTGTAGTGTTAAGAAATCATTCTGTTCTACTCCGTGGTGTGCCTCGGGTGCTGGGAGTGGAAGTGAGCTGAATCCAGTCTTAGGCGCTGATCTACACTGCTGGGACCGGTTGGGCTAAAGTAATGCCTCCTGGGCCACTAAAAATGGCTAGTGGCCAGGAGGGGACATCATCCCCCAATCCCTGGGGCCAGCCTGGCAGCGCTGGTGCCCCAGGTATCATGATAGCTGCCTTCTTTTTTTTTCTTTTGAACTTAAAAAAAAAAGCCTCAATAAAGCCCGCCCACCTGATTCTCCGCCTACAACCACTGCTCCACATAGTCTGACCGAGCAACACGTCTATATTAAGGGACTCGTCCCTGGCTAATTCATCATGTCTGTCTGCGTGATAGCTCATCCCGTCCCACCCCTTACAAGCCACCATTAGCATTCCTTGGAAGAACGAGGGCGCTTAAATAAATAAATAACCCTCGCCCGGGTCTCTCTGGTAACATGTACTGTTTAATGGCTGCTGCCTGCAGGCTGGCAGGCAGCCGATCTGTCAAAAATTTCAGCTGCTGCAGCCCATTTCAGTCCCTCCCTGCCGCCTGCCAACAGATTGCTCATAGTCACAGAAAGGAGGGAAAAGGAATAATCTACCTGCAGCCTAGCTTATTAAGGGACTTTCTTGAAGAGCAGACTGGCAGGCCTGGCAGGTTAGCTGGCTCAGGGTGAGCCCAGACCTGGGATACTCCTTGCTCTGGGTACAAGAGTCTTGGCATGAGGCCTGTCGGCGGATGCACCTGTGCGCATCGGCCTCAGAGCAGCAATCAGCTAGTAGCTGTGGAAAGCGCCTATGTTCAACTCCGCACATCTCCAGGCTGTGCGTTGTAAGAACCTGGCTGGGCCCATGGTAGTATTTAAGAGCTGGGCAGCTGACCCTCAGTGTGGGTTGAGGTAGGAGTGAGGGTGACATGCTGCCGGAAAGAACATAAGAATATAAGAAGAGCCCTGCTGGATCAGGCCAAAGGCCCATCTAGTCCAGCTTCCTGTATCTCACAGCGGCCCACCAGGTGCCTCAGGGAGTCATGAGACAACAAGATGCTTGCATCCTGTTGCCACTCCCTTGCACCTGGTACCAGTAGCCCACCACCTTTGTAAGGAGGTTGCACAATCCATCATGGCCTATAGCCCACGATGGACCTTTCCTCCAGAAATAACATCTGTAAGTTCTATCTGCTGCAAACTATCTGACTGTGTACTGGAAATATTTGACCTTGGACTGTGTATGTTGACTAATCTGCTTGGCTCCTGAAGAAACCTTAATACAACTTCTCTGTGTGGTAAAGCTGTGTGCTCATGTCTCTTTGCCACTGTGCTGGATTGCCGAATCTTCCACAGCCCTGCCTCGCTTCCTCTGTTTAGACAGCCGGGCTCTCTGGCAAGCTACGGGGTCCCGGCAACTGGGGAGTCTCCCTAAAGGGGAGTTAGTGACTGGGGAAACTTCCCAGTTATTCCTGTTAAGGCCAAAAAAAAAAAATACAATAAAATTCTGTGTAGGAAGTCACACACAAAAAGAGCCCGGTGGAAAAAAAAAAATAAAGGTATATCAGGGATTCGGCTGAAGTGGGAACCTCAAATGCAGGTTTGTGGGGAGCAGTGGCAAAGCTACAGGGGGTGGTGTCAGGGGCGTAGCTAAAGAGGCGCAAGTGGGTGCAGTGCGCCCCACCCACAAAATGCAAGGCCCAATGTGACGACATTGGTCACATTGGCTTAAGGCTGGTCCTGAGTGGCAGTAATTTGTCAAATGCACTATCAGAAAGCAGGAAGGGGAGTCACGGGAAAGTAGTGCAGGGGTGTTTCCCAGGGCCCCCAGTAAACTGGAACTAGCACTGGAGTGCTCCTAGTTTTTGTAGTTGGTTAAGGCCGCGATCCTATCCATGCTTACCTGGGAGTAAGCCCAATTCAGTAAATACTGAAGCTGAAACTCAAAGACTTTGACCACCTCCTGAGGACTCTTTAGCAAAGACCCTCCTGCTGGGAATTATGGAAGGCAAAAGGAGAAGGGGGCAGCAGAGGATGAGATGGTTAGATAGAGTCACCGAAGCAATGAAGATGAAATTGGGCAAACTCCCAATTGGAAGCTAGTGGAGGACAGGGAGGCCTGGCGTGCTGTGGTCCAGGGGGTTGCGAAGAGTCGGACACGACTTAGCGACTGAATAACAACAAAGCCCAATTGACTATAATGGGACTGATTTCAGAGTAGACATGTGTAGGATTGGAGTCTTAAGTTCTCCTGGGAAAATTCCCAACCACTCTGTGTTTCCTGTCTCTGCAGTTGAGGACTGGTGCTATTGCATGCAATTCATCACTCCCCACTCCAATTTACTTCCTCGGGTCCCTTGCTCTAGAAGTGGCAATATGTGAAAATATGCCTTCTAAAGGCCTTGCAAAGATGCATCCTTGCTTGGATGCTGGGAGCACAATCCTAACTTGGGAGTTAGGCTGGCACAGTTAGGCCAGCACAGTTTGGCCGGCACAGGGGGCACCAAAGGCGTTTGGACCACTCTCTAAGTCAAGGAGAATGGCACACGCCTGTGTGCCGGCCTCTCTGACTCCGAGAGTGGTCCAAACATACTTGACGGTGTCCCTTGTGCCAGCCAAACTTTGCTGGCCTAACTGTGCCGGCCTCACTCCTGGCTAGGATTGTGCCTTGAATACCAGAAGCAACCTGAAGTCTAATTTTGCACCCGCAGATCTGCACTGCAGCAAGTGTTGGGAAACGCCTTTCTCTTTTGAGTGCGTGAGCTGGAAATGTGGCTGGAGGGAAAATGAACAGGCTGTCCGGGGGACTGTTGAACATCAATCTGTGTTGCTTTGTTCTCACGGCAGAGCTATGATATATTCCCCCCCCCTTTTCGGATTTCGAACTACAGGGACTTGACTTGTTTTGCCTTTCTCTGCTTCTCCACTCCCATTCTTCCTCCTGACTTTGCTGCAGAGGTTTCCTACAAGGGGGCTCAGAAGTTAGAAAACATGCTGAGTAGGGCAGGTATAGAGATGCCCCTCAATTTGCATGCATGGGCTGCAGCCAATAGTAGATGCCACAGCCACGTTTGAAGACAAGTAGTCAACAGCCCAATCCTTTCATGGGTTTGCCTGCACAATGCTAGGGTGCTGACTCAGGGCATAATCCTAAACTGAGTTAGGCCGGCATAAGCTAAGCCAGCAAAGTTTGGCTGGCACAAGGGCCACTGTAAAGTATGTTTGGACCAGTCTTGGAGTCAGAGAGGCCAGCACATAGAAGTGCACCATCCTCCCTGACTCCGAGAGTGGTCCAAATGCCACTCCCTTGTAACTCGCATTCTGAGGTAAATTTCTGAGGTAAAATTCTGAGGTAAATATGAGGTAAATAAAGCAAAGTCTGGCCAGCACAAGGGTCACTGTAAAGTATGTTTGGACCAGTCTTGGAGTCAGAGAGGCCGGCATACAAACATGTACCATCCTCCCTGACTCTGAGAGTAGTCCAAACACACTTCATGGTGGCCCTTGTGCTGGCCAAACTTTGCTAGCTTAGTTTATGCCGGCCTAACTCCAGTTTAGGATTGCGCTCTCAGCCTCCATTCATCCCATAGGCTAGGCAGGAACCCACAGGCTGCCTTTGGAACTAGGCAGGCTGGCAAAAGTAAATGCAGAAAATGCTAACTTCCTTGCTCCGTTGCTCAGTTCTCCACCAGCTATTATTTTTTTCTGGCCTAAATCTGTTAGGTCCAAAGGGGCATGTCAGGCCTACAGCAGGGGAACTGGGTCTCGCAGATTTTGCTTCTGCCAAGTTCTGCTCCCAACCTCCCCATGGCCAAGCCTGATCCCCACTCCTGGGCACTATGATCTTGGGTCTCCCGAGATTTCATGAGATTCAAGATGGAGGCACCCAAACTTGGGAACCGCCATCTTGGATCTAACAAAATCTTCTGAGATTTGGCTGCCGCCAAGATCCAAGATGGCAGTGTCTGGCCATGCCAGGAAGAAGAGGCTGATGGTGGTAGAGGTGGGGTGTGTGTGTGTGTGTGTGTGTGTGTGTGTGTGTGTGTGTGTGTGTTGTGACCTGACAAGTTCGAGAACCATTGCCTCATACTTTTCAAATCAATGGAGTAGGAGGAAGATGGGGAAGAACAAAGGATGGAAGTTGTAAGGGGGGTCATTTAGTGTGGCAAGGCACCACACAAGGAGTGGAGGTGCATTTGGTGCTGAGAGGTCTTCAAACAGTCCGAGATCCTGTGCAGAAACAAGGACCACTTTGTGTGTCGAGTTCCCACACAGACATGCATAGGTTTGCAGCTCCCTTCAACAGCAAGCAAGCAAGTCAATTCACCTCCTTCACTGCTCTTTGAAAGCAGCTGGGCCAATTGTCCTGGGAGGACTACGAATGAGAGTGATGACGCACCTGGTGAGCTGCGATACATGGAGCGCTGTGGAAGGAACAAGCTCTTACATTAGCTTGTATTATGTTCTGTCAAAGCATGTTGTTGAAACAAAGAAACGCGGTGCTGGCAATGAAGGCCTCGGCCTGAATTGGATGTGATGGTTGCTGAAGCACTTGTTAACCCGAAAATAGTGTGCTAGGACAAAAAAAAATGGGACTGAAAAGATCTCCTTGGAAAACATGGATGTAAATTAGAGCCAGCATAACCTTCTCGCTCATCAGAGGTGCCATTTTCATGGCAGAAGGAAACTGGATGGATTTGACCTCACCATCAGCTGGCAAGGCAAAGGGATGCATGAAAACCTACTGTCCATTCATTCATTTTGTACTTAGGGTGACTCTTCTAACACTGCATGGGCAGATTGGGTTAATGCGGGAATAACTGCTCCTCTGTGTTATTAGGTGTGGGATCCCCAAGGATTAATCCCCAAGCATGGATTTTTTTCTTGCTCCAATTGGAAAGGAGACTTCTGAGCTATCGCTCAGCCACAGATAATCTAAGCACTATTTTAGATAATATCTAAGAAGGCCATTTTTCTACCCCACCCCATACAATTGAATAAGGAGAAAGTTGCATTTGGGCAGGAAGTAGGATGAGATTGGGGGCGCAATCCAAACCTGGAGTTAGGCTGGCACAGTTAGGCCAGCAAAGTTTGTCTGGCACAAGGGCCACCGTAAAGCCCGTTTGGACCACTCTCGGAGTCGGAGAGGCCAGCACAGAGACATGCATCATCCACCCTGACTCCGAGAGTGGTCCAAATGGGCTTTACGGTGGCCCTTGTGCCGGCCCTACTTTGCTGGCCTAACTGTGCCGGCCTAACTCCAGGTTAGGATTGCGCCCATAAACACGCACGCACGCACGCACGCACGCACGCAGGGCACAGTTCTAACTTGGAGTTAGGCCGGCACAGTTAGACTAGCAAAGGTTGGCTGGCCCAAGGGACACCGTAAAGTATGTTTGGACCACTCTCGGAGTCAGAGAGGCCAGCATACAGACATGCATCATCCACCCTGAGTCCGAGAGTGGTCCAAACGTGCTTTACGGTGTCCCTTGCTCTGGCCAAGCTTTGCTGGCCTAACTCTGACGGCCACCTCCAGGTTTGGATTGCACTCTCAGACAATCATATACATATACAGATACATACTCACATATACAAACATATACATATACATATACATATACATATACATATACATATATACATATACATACTCTCTCTCTCTCTCTCTCTCTCTCTCTCTCTCTCTCTCTCTCTCTCTGTGTGTGTGTGTGTGTGTGTGTGTGTGTGTGTGTGTGTGTGTGTGT
>JAJKFI010000062.1:2666576-2682349 GCA_029204185.1 Lerista edwardsae | reverse complement strand
TCTCTCTCTCTCTCTCTCTCTCTCTCTCTCTCTCTCTCTCTCTCTCTGTGTGTGTGTGTGTGTGTGTGTGTGTGTGTGTGTGTGTGTGTGTCTGTCTGTCTGTCTGTCTGTATGCATGCATGCATGCATGCATGCATGTTGAATTTATATCTCACCTTTCTCCCAGTGAGAGTAACCAAGACAGTTTACAACATTAAAAAAAAATACAGTGAAAGTTGATTTCTGCTGTGGTTGACTTATTTTTTCCCCTCTTTATGGAAAGAAAGCTTTCCTTACCGAAGAGCTTGTCTCTGAAGAGCTTAATCAAAGCCAGTGGAGAATTATTATGCAAGGAGAAATTATGATAAAACAGTCAATCTTGAACGGGGTCCAGAGAAGGACCCTGTGCCTGGCGTAATTGATTTCTGAGCTTGTATGGAGAAAATGTTTCGTTATTGCATAGACACCAGTTGTTCTGTTTCCTTTGTAATTTAAGCTTGCTGTACCATTAGTAATGATGTTCTTGGCAGCTGAAAACAAGGCGTCCTGGGTAAATGCAAGGCACAGTCATAATACTACAGATCAATTCTTGTTAAGAAGTGTCCTCATTTCATTTTGTACTGTGTTGGAAAATTAATAAGGAAAAAAAAAACCATGCATGCAGTGTTCTTTTTTTTGGGGGGGGGTAGGTTTTAGTCATTATCAACAGGAACATGTTAACAGTTTTTACTGTCAGTTCTTGACTCAACAAGCAAGTCTCACTTGGGATTTCAAATTACTCCTGTACATTGTTCACAGCGAGAAAAAACAAAAAAACATAGATTTTTTTCCCCAGGATGTTCTTCCCCAAGAAGCCTATGCACACATCGTCAAAGACAAACCCATTAAAGAAAACACTTTTTTATGGCCATGCTGGAGCTAAAACAAATTGAGTTATCCATTTAGCACATAAATGCACAAAGATAAGGTGTGGCTGCTACCCATTCACTGTCAGGACTGGCCCATTCATGAGGCCGCTTAGGTCTGTTGCCTCAGGCAGCAAGTTTGTTTGGTCAGGTCACCCACTGCCCACCTCGGCTACGAAAAGGAAGAGGAAAGAAGAGGAAAATAAAGTGGTGGGCTAGAATGTCAGAGACAATCTAGGCTACCATTCTTCTTTCATCCACATTTTGTTTTTCTCTCTGTTTCCTTCTTCGTTTTCAACGACAAGGAACGGTAGTTTGCTTGTTCATTTTAGTTGTTTTAATATATATTTTTTAAAAGATGCTAGGTGGCCTTACGCTAAACTTGTTCACTGTGCACTCTTCTTTTATAAGGCTAAGGCTGCAATCCTATCCATATGTTCCTGAAAGTAAGTTCCATTGACTGTAGTGATAATTACTTTTGAGTAGATAGGCATTGGATTGGGCTTTAAGAGTGCTATCCTTCACCGCTTTCCAGTAGATGTGCCCCTGTTCCAATAGTGTAGCCAGAGGGGGTCACAACACTAGCTTTTGCACAGCGCCTCAATGCACTGTGCAAGCATCCAACCCACTGCTGTTTGGAGTCTTTCTGAGCAGCTAGAACAGAACAGTGTGATTTCCTCCATTGTTCCACTGCCTGGAATGGCTTACAGTAGGAAGGGCCGCTTGCATGGCACGTTGGGGCACTGTGCAAACCCTAGTGTCCTGTGCAAAACAATCTACACCTTCAACCGGATTACAAGGCAAAGCACAGATAGTGCAAGGGATTAGTGCAAATGACCTCTGTTAACCCAACATGTTGGCCCAGTATGAATTTGGAACCACTCTGGGATTTGAAGGGAATTGCAGCGCAATCCTAACCTGGAGTTAGGCTGGCACAGTTAGGCCAGCAAAGGTTGCCTGGCACAAGGGACACCAAACAAGTATGTTTGGACCACTCGCGGAGTGAGAGAGACCAGCACACAGACGTGCGCCTTCCTCCCTGACTCTGAGCGTGGTCCAAATGTGCTTTACGGTGGCCCTTGTGCCAGCCAAACTTTGCTGGCCTAACTGTCGGACTAACTTCAGGTCAGGATTGCACCCTGAATTACATGAGCATTTTCACTGTGGGGTGGGGTGGGGTGGGGTGGGTTGTGTGTGTGCGAGAAGTCAGTTTCTCAGTATGATTTACATAGGAATCAGTACCATGGACAGCAGTTTCAATTCCTCTACCAACTTTGCTGGCCTAACTGTGCCAGCCTAACTCCAGGTTAGGATTGCGCTCCAAATCTGGGCAAAGTTTCAGCATTCGGAACGTTTTCCAAAATATCCAGTTATTTTATGGCAAAAAAAGACCTCACAAACAAGTCACGGACTTCTGTTGAGTTGTATCTTTCTCGCTATAGGAACTCTGCCGGTGACACCCCATTTAATTGCCCTGATTTTCTCCGAAACCGACGGCGACTCCAGCAAAATTGGGCGGAAATAATCCTTTGTATATTACACCGAGCATCCGAGCTTGAGGTTGGGTTCCCTGTTGCCATAGCGGCAGCGAGAAAATGCATTTTTCTCCAAGATTTATCAACAATGTGTGCCGCGTTTTGGGCTCTCAGTGGCTAGACGCAATAACTAGTGCCCCCAAGCAGAATATAAATCCAAACTCTAGGGGACCATTCAGATCACACCGGTGCCTTATTATATGTAGGACAAGAATAGTATCTTACCGGTGTCCGTTAATGTACCTTATCCTGCCCAATCACAAGATGGATTTCATGTAGATAGATAATGCGGACGCAGGAAAACGTTTACTCAAGTTCCCGTCTCCAGCCGCTTTGCACAGTGGTTGCTGGGATGCAGAAAGCTTGTTCTCTTCTGCCCTCATTCACAGGACTTTGCACTTTTTTTTTTTGTACTTTTGCTGGCTGCCGCATGCAGGAGGAAACATCAATAGCGTCTGGGACTTTGGTTCATTAAAGTCTCCAAAATGTTTGGGGAACCACAGGGGGCGGGGGAAGCACCAGAGGGCAAAGCATAATTATTTTGCCTTTTGTGATGGTCTGATTTTGCTGGCTTTGCAGTCACACACGCTGCTGCTGGGGGCTTAGGAAGGCATGTTTTCCTCCGATTTGCCCACCCACGTTGTAATAATGGATCGTCGTGGGCTCAGGCAGAGGCAGCAGGACTGGGGCACTGCCTGTGACTTCCCCAAATCCATTAACAACCTGGTCCTCAGCACATTTGTTTGGAAGTCAGCCTCGCTCACTTCAGTGCTCGTAGGGAACTTATTTTGCACGCAGGGTGTTCCGGATTGCAAGCCAAAGGGAGAATGCCGTAGCCTGTGCTGCCACTGGTGGGTGTATTGAACTGGCGACAAAGGGGGTGGGAAGGAATAACAGTGGGCTATAATCCCTAAAGCACAAATCATTACACTGGGGGCGCAATCCTAACCTGGAGTGAGGCCAGCACAGTTAGGACAGCAAAGTGTAGCCAGCACCAGGGCCACCGTGAAGCGCGTTATGGCCAACTTTTGGAGTCGGGGAGGAGGGTGCATGTCTGTGTGCTGGCCTCTCCGAGAGTGGTCCAAACATACTTGACAGTCGGCCTTGCACTGACAAAACATTGCTGGCCTAACTGTGCCGGCCTCACTCCAGGTTTAGTTAGGATTGTGCCCAGTGGTGTCATCTAAATGATTTAAAAACAGGTACTCACTTTTGATTGGCACGTGTCGGGACCCGCCCACTGGAAGTGACATCATAAGCCGGAAGTGGTGTCGTGGCAGGAAGTGACATGAAAAAAGCCCTTTTTGAGGCCTCAGATGATTTTAAACTGACCCAACAGTTGCAACAGTATTCCACAGCACCCCCAGAACATGTTAAGGAGGCCTGGCATCATCTTAAAACCCCAGAGTATCTCATTTTTCAGTGGTAAGGAAAGGAAAGGCTCTGCTCGCTGCTTGCCTGCCTGCCTGGCTCTGAGAACGTGCAGGCAACTCAAACATGCAGGAAATTCAAACGCTGCAGAGGGAGAAGTCGACGAGTGGGTGGGCAAATGGGCGGGGCCAGCTGTAATCCTAGAAACCGGTACTCGCGTACCCCCGCGTATCCCCTGCATGACATCACTGATTGTGCCCTAAAACAAGCAAAGGCGGATGTGTGCAATTAAGGGCTCCATCCTAACTTGTGCTAGAGCAGCAAGGCTGTATCCAGTGCACGTTGGAGCAAGCAGGAGCCTCCCTGGGGCGAGGGCACATTCTCGCCCTTGCCCTGGTGTAGGCGCCAGCTGCCCCAGTGGACCTGCCAGGATTTGCACCTGCTGTTTAGGAGGCACAGCTCCGAGCAAGCCACATGGCCTGAATTGGGGCCGCATGGAGCTGGGAACAGGAGCTAAGATGCTGGGATTTGAGCATAGGTTAGGATTGCGTCTTAAGGAACAGACTGGGAGGGATCTGATCACACAACTGGCTCCCCCAACACACACACACACACACACACACACACACACACACACACCCCTATTCTTCCCCGGACGGCATATTCTTCTACACTGGAATTAGCCCCACAGGTAGTTACGATTCTCGAATGCTAACATGAAACTGTTCAAGATATAAGAATATGAAGGCCTTAATAACTGGCAGGAAACTCCCAATGGGGCACTCATAGGCAATCTTTGAGAGAGATCCTTCAGTCTCAAGGATTCTCAAGGGTAACCCAATATGCTTACCTCTTCCGGAAATTAGCCGCTGAGATTCCACTTACTCCCTCTCTTTACATAACGTTACCGAGGCACTGGTAAGTCTTACAGTGAGGCTGTATCACAAGGAGAAGGAGAAGTGCTGTACAGCCGCCTAATTCACTTGTGCACAATGTATAATTTGAATAATGTTTCGCGACCTTGGCGGACTCCAGGCTGGCACGCAATGCATCTGTTCAGCGGTTTGAGCGGATACCATGTTTGTGCCTGGTCTTCATGTCAGTGAACACACATCAAATTCTTGTGCCATTTTTTATATATATAAGCACAATCCTATACCCCCCTTAGCGCCGGCGCTGTGCCCTTGCGCCGGCCAAATTCTGTTGCGAACGTGCCATAAAGCGCATCCACGTCGGCGCTATGGCACTCGGCTGGCACAAGCAGTACACTCTTTGCAGGGCAATCAGCAGCCACCTTGCAAACTGCAGGAGCTCAGCTCTTTGCAGGGCAGTTAGCAACTACCTTGCAAACTGCAGGAGCTCAGCTCTTTGCAGGGAAATTAGCAGCTATCTTGCAAACTGCAGGAGCTCAACTTTTTTGCAGGGCAATCAGCAGCCACCTTGCAAACTGCAGGAGCTCAGCTCTTTGCAGGGCAGTTAGCAGCTATCTGATGTTTGAATAGCCTCAGGACTTGAGGCAATTAGCTGATTTTTCCCTCACAGGTGTTTCCACTGGAGGCTGTGCAGGACTAGAACCAAGTGGGTGCTGACCCACATTTTGGAAAACAAAACAAACAAACAAACAAACAAACAAACAAACAAACAAACAGAAACAAACCCACTATGCTAGATGGGTAGATTACCAGCTAACCAGTTACAGTAGACTTAAAAAAAATCTCCTTATTCTTTCTTCCTTATTTGATCCTTTCTCCTTCTAGTCACATTAATCCCAGCCATTTTCCTACAATTTCCCCAATTCTTAAAATAAGTAATTTTCTTTTTAAAAAAAATAGAGGCTATCACTTTACAGATATTTGTAAAAGCCACATTTCCTCCAAAATCCATGCTGAGAGTGAAGTACCCACATAGTGCCGGAGAAGTGCTCTGAACCAATGCAGGCTCTTAAATGTCCTCTAGCCTGTTTGCGGAACCAACATTTCCGTGTGAAAACCTTTAAACAAAATAATGTTGTCTATTAACTGTCTCTTAATGTTGTCTATTAACTTTCATGGTGTGCATTAAAATAAATGTGTGCAAATAAATAAATGTTATGCTCCATATTATCTTTTTTCAATTATTATTTTTTAAAATTCATGGCATGTCTTAAGGGAATTTAAAGTTAGCACATTTTCTCCTGCTTTTGCTGCTTCCATAGCAATGAAAAAAGACATATTGGTGGTAATAGGCCTTTTTTTTTTCTTTACTGTTCTTTTCAAACTTCCTACTTACAAGGGGACTTTCAACACCAGCCTTTTTGCTGAGTGACCTCCATGAGGGTTCTGTGTTGCACCAAAATTATATTTTGGGGTCCTGTGAAATGAACCCTTCTTTCTTTGGCAATTCACACATCTTGCTGAAGGGCCAGGAGATGGTTTGTGAGGGTGAGGTATTAGGAAAAGGAAAAAGGCATCTCTGTTGCTGAGGAACAGAGCCAGTGTTTCTAGGGTCAAACCAAGATTTCCTGGCCTTTGAGGGTACAACCCAAGGCCCGGGATGGGCCCGCACAAGCCTTCTGAGCAGGCCCAGGAGTGTCACAAATGCCCCATAAAGCACATTTGCAGTGACTGAGAGCTCAATCCTAACCTAGAGTTAGGCAGGCACAGTGAGGCCAGCAACGTTTGGCCAGCACCAGGGACACTGTAAAGTAAGTTTGGACCACTCTCAAAGTCAGAGAGGCCAGCACACAGACATGCACTATCTTCCCTGACTCCGAGAGTGGTCCAAACGCCACTCCCTTGTATCTGGCATTCTGAGGTAAATTTCTGAGGTAAAATTCTGAGGTAAATATGAGGTAAATAAAGCAAAGTCTGGTCAGCACAAGGGCCACCATAAAATAGGTTTGGACCACTCTTGGAGGCAGAGAGGCCAGCACACAGATGTGCACCATCCTCCCTGACTCTGAGAGTGGTCCAAATGCCACTCCCTTGTATCTGGCATTCTGAGGTAGATTTCTGAGGTAAAATTCTGAGGTAAATAGAGGTAAATAAAGCAAAGTCTGGTCAGCACAAAGGCCACTGTCAAGTATGTTTGGACCACTCTCGGAGTCAGAGAGGCTGGCACACAGACGTGCACCATCCTCCCTGACTCCGAGAGTGGTCCAAATGCACTTTACGGTGGCCCTTGTGCCAGCCAAACTTTGCTGGCTTTTAACTGTGCCAGCCTAACTCCAGGTTAGGATTGCGCCCTCATGAGGAAATAAGGCCAGTGCATGGATGCATGCTGGCTTCCCTGCACCTTGTCCTGGGCCAGCACGGGCGGTTGGGGAGAGCGGGTTCTGCAGTTTCCAAGATGGCTGTTCCCAGCTTTCCACGACCCACCCGACATCAGGTTGCGACCCACCAAGTGGGTCCCGACCCACAGTTTGAATAACACTGCCTTTGCGACACCACTGCTTTTTCCTTACCCAGGGAATAGGAGTAATGGATGGGCAAGCACCGCTTTCCGTGCATGGATTGAATGTGGCTACTCTCTGGGTTGATGGTCCCAGCTCTCTGTGATGGGCACTTTGCATGGGAAAGATGAGCAGCAGCTAAGACACCCTTCCCGGCGAGCTTTGTTGCTTTACTAAGGACAGTGTGACAGATGTCTGTGCAAGCCTTTAAGGCGGGCGTCGTGTTCTTCATCATGCCTGATGGAGGTTTCGGTGTACCTTCAAGGCTTTAAAACAATCCCCCGATGACAGGGGACCAGAAGAAAAGAGTGCCAGCCCTGATCTATGAATATGCCTCTAGTCCCTGTCATGCTCATCCTTCTACCTGCTGCGCCCGGGGCTGCCAACTTGAATTTGTGTGGCGGATGCCATGAGATTGGCTGTAGCAGTGCTGCGCTTGGTAATCTGCTTTCCAAGTATGTTGATGCATCGGTAAGAGTTTACCCAGTCAAATCAGGGCTGAGGAAAGCACACAGTTCCATTACAGCGCACTCCATTTGCACATCGGGCTTTTCAGGCACAGGGGAACTGACTCATCGCTCACAATCCCATTGCTTTTAAGTGCGCTAACTAGGACAATTGAGAAGGGTTAGGGCTGAGCAACTGAAGCTAGAGATATTGACATGATTTGACCAAGGTTGTGTGCCGCCCCTTAAAGTCCATCTGGGATAGGTGAACACCCCCCCCACGCACACACACCCACACACGGACCAGCAGCCAATCAGAAGTAAAGCAAAAATTTCTACTTGGTCCCTATTGGTGAATTGCTAATTTGGTGAATTGCTAATTGCTAATTTTTTTTGGGGGGGGGAGGCTTGGCCAAAACAACTCCTTTAAAGCCAAAGACCCCAGCGGATTTACACTGTCTAGATTATACTGGGGGGGGGGGCTTGATTGAGGGGAACTTGATTGATTGAGGGAGGACTAGATTGAGACATGAAGGATTATGCATGGGATGCACAGAGTGGATAGAGGTTCCTTTCCCTCTCTCACAACACCAGAACCAGGGGACATCCACTCAAATTGAGTGTTGGGAGAGTGAGAACAGATAAAAGGAAATATTTTTTTTCTTTTTACCCAGCGGGTAAATAATCTGTGGAACTCCTTGCCACAAGAGGTGTTGATGGCATCTGGCCTAGTTGCCTTTCAAAGGGGACTGGACAGATTTCTGGAGGCAAATTTCATGGCAGGTTATAGGCCATGATGGTTAGTGCAATCTCCTTACTTTAGAGATAGGCAACCTCAGAGTGCCGAATGCAGGGGAGTGGCAATGAGATGCACAGATCTAATTGTCTTGTGTCTAATTGTCTTGATGCCCTGAGGCATCTCGTGGGCCGCTGCAAGATTCAGGAAGCTGGACTAGATGGACCTTTGCCCTGATCCAGTGCGGCTCTTCTTACGTTCTTACGGTTAAGTTGGTACAGAATAGAAATTCAGAACAAAATGGCACTGCCACAACCCATGCTGTTACATCAATGCACACCTTTGGGCCCCAACCTAGAGGCAGATCTAAGGGAGGGCAAAGCTCTAAGTTTTGCAAGAAGCCTTACCTTGCAGTGGAAATCACTCCTCTCCTGCACCGTTTTAGCCAATCCTCACAGGGAACAGCAACCTCTTGGCGTGGCTTACTGGCTCCAGCAGCAAGGGAGAGGAGGGATGTACATGACAGGGTAAGGCTTCTTGCAACACTTAGAGCTTTGCCCTCCCTGTAGATCCGCCTCTGCCCCAACCCAGCTGACGAAGACCACTTCCCTAGCAAGTGGCGGAACCCTCCAGTTCTCCGCAGTCGCCTTCCTGCAGTGCTTTGTCTTCGGCTCCTAAAGTAGGAGATGCCCATCTTGCATTTGTTGAGCATGTCAATGGAAAGCCATGGCAAATGTGGTGTCGGCAGTGAGATGAGCCTCCATCCGTTGCCCGAAGGCCAAAGCGAGGTCTTCAACCTTGCATGTCTATGTGATGCATTGCTCTCCTCTCACTCGTGAAAACCCGCTGCATCAGTGTCGCAGTGCCCTTGCCATGTTCACAAGGTAGAGCTCAGCTGAGCAGTCCCAAGGAAATGAGGTCCGGGCCACTGGGAGAGTGTTGCAGTGGCACGGGGAGATCTGGGTCCTAGTCTCTGGTCTTGGGACCCACAGAATGAGCTTGGGACAATGTGCGTTCCTTTAGCCTACCATCACAGGGTGGATGTGATGCTAAAAAGAGGTGGGGAATGGAGCATGTCAGTCTGAGAATGCAATCCTAAACTGTGCTGGAACAGCAAAACCAGTGGGCCTGCGCTGTATCCAGCATAGCTTTAGAGTGCTGGGCATCCTCCCTGGGCAAGGGCACTCTCAGATTTCCGCCCTTGCCCCAGGGGAGGCTCCCGCTTCCCCTATGGGTTTCTTGGTTCTGTGCCTGTGTAAAGGTAAAGGTTTCCCCATGACCGAATGGTCTAGTCATGACCGACTCTAGGGGGTGCTAGATAAATATCCTCTCCATTTCTAAGCAGAAGAGCCGGCATTTGTCCAAGGACAAGCTTCCGTGGTCATGCGGCCAACATGACTATACATCAAGGCGCATGGAATGCGGTTTACCTTCCCCCCGAAGTGGTGCCTGTTTATCTACTCGCATTTTTACATGCTTTTGAACTGCTAGGTTGGCAGTGTTGTTGTTGTTCAGTCGCCTGTTGTTGTTCAGTCGCTAAGTCATGTCCGACTCTTTGCGACCCCCTGGACCACAGCACGCCAGGCCTCCCTGTCCTCCACTAGCTTCTGGAGTTTGCCCAATTTCATATTCATCGCTTCAATGACACTATCTAACCATTTCATCCTGTGCTGCCCTCTTCAATCTTTCCTAGCATGAGGGTCTTGTTGAGTTGAGTTCTCTCTTCTCATGTTGAGTTGAGCTCTCTTCTCATGAGGTGGCCAAAGTATTTGAGCTTCGGCTTCAGCATTTGTCCTTCCAAGGAGCAATCAGGCTTGACTTCCTGTAGGATGGCCCGATTGGATCTCCTTCCAGTCCAGGGGACTCTCAAGAGTCTTCTCCAACACTGTAATTCAAAAGCATCTATTCTTCGGCGCTCTGCCTTCCTTATGGTCCAGCTCTCACAGCCATACATGACTACTGGGAAAACCAGGCAGTGTAGGGGAAAATAAATTGGATGAAGGTTCCCTGTGCAAACACAGCTCCCTTTCAGATCACGGAGAGGGGTTTGTACGATCAAAGGTTCCTTCTTCATACAAACATCTCCCTCGCGGTGGCTGGTCTAAAACTCTTCAACATCTAGTACAGTGATTGCCAACCTGGGCAGTGATGGCTCTGCCCTACCCAGTGATGTCATTCAGGGGGAACGGACCAGAACGGGCGTTCCGGATCCTAACGGGCTCCGTGGCTGGTTCCGGGTTCCCGACAAGTGCCAATCAAAAGTGAGTTCCTGTTCCTAAATCATTTGAATGACACCACTGGCCCTACCACGTGCATCTGAATCCATTTCACACAGTAGACTCAACTTTCAATCAATCACTCAAGTCCCCACTTGCAAGCTGAATATAGGCCAGACCGTTCTCGGTTGGAGCGAACCCATCACAAATGGGTGTCTGTTTCTGACAGATGGAAAGGTTAGTTTGCATTTGCAACCAGGTGTCCAAGGGAAATGGTAAGCCCTGCTCTGAGTGCAGCCGCTCAGCAAAGATACTGGCTTGCCAATAACTTCACTCCATGGGTTTTTATTGATGCACAGAAGCTCTTTGCTCTGGCCTCACTAGGTTAATTAAACAGGGAGGAAATGGCTGACTCGGCAAGATGGGGAGTAGCCAATGTCTTCTGGGGTGAAAATTTATTGTAAAGAAGAAGCTTGTAAATAATGACAGTATGCACGTCCCAGCATGGCTTTAGGAATACTTTAGGAGTCGGATCAGATTTTCTCAAATCTCCACCGCAGCACCCACCCCATAGGCCTGTATCAGATTACTCTTTTAGGAGAGCCTTAAAAAAAATGTTTCATACCGCAATCCAACGCTTCGCAGCCCCATGGACTGCAGCACGCCAGGCCTCTCTGTCTTCCAAGGCAGCAAGATACAAGTATTGCCTTGTGTGCTCCCTGAGGCATCTGGTGGGCCACTGTGAGATACAGGAAGCTGGACTAGATGGGCCCTTGGCCTGATCCAGCAGGGCTCTTCTTATGTTCTTAAGGCCCAGGTTGGGTTGCAAGTTACTATAGCTCCCTCCCCACAGATAGAATAGCAAATTCTCTTTTATTTATCTGATATTTCCCTCAGAATTTTACCTTGGAGATTTACCTCAGAATGCCAGGGAGTGGCAACAGGATGCGGGCATCTTGATGTCTTGTGTACTTCCTGAGGCATCTGGTGGGCCACTGTGAGAGACAGGAAGCTGGACTAGATGGACTAGCCTGATCCAGCAGGGCTTTTTTATGTTCCTATCAAACACTGCACAAATAGGTACAAAGCTGTCTGTGTGCATGCCTCTTATCACATAGGGCCGATATGGGCAAAGGAGCATTGCTGAAATACACCCCCCTCAATTGTGTGCACACAAGAGGATGCAGGGGTGCAGCAGATCATGTTTTGAGAATAACACTCATCATCATCATCAAACAGTATTTATATTGTTGTTGTTGTTGTTGTTCAGAAGTGTCTATGGACCATACGAAAGGCAGAGCGCCAAAGAATGCCGAAGAATGTTGTTGTTCAGTCACTAAGTTGTGTCCGACTCTTTGCGACCCCATGGACTACAGCACGGCAGGTCTCCCTGTCCTCCACTAGCTTCCAGAGTTTGCCCAATTTCATGTTCATTGCTTCGGTAACACTGTCTAACCATCTCATCCTCTGCTGCCCCCTTCTCCTTTGGCCTTCCATCTTTCCCAGCAGGAGGGTCTTTTCTAAAGAGTCCTCTCTTCTCATGAGGTGGCCAAAGTATTGGAGCTTCAGCTTCAGGATTTGTCCTTCCAGAGAGCAATCAGGCTTGACTTCCTGGAGGATTGACTGATTGGATCTCCTTCCAGTCCAGGGGACTCTCAAGAGTCTTCTCCAACACCATCATTCGAAAACATCTATTCTTCGGCGCTCTGCCTTTCGTATGGTCCAGCTCTCACAGCCATACATTGCTACTGGGAAAACCATCGCTTTGACTATCATGCAAACCTTTGTTGGCAGGGTGATATCTCGGCTTTTTATTTATTTATTTATATACCGCTTTTCAACACAAAGTTCACAAAGCAGTTTACAGGCAAATAATAACAATAATAAAGTTAAATGGCTCCCTGTCCCAAAAGGGCTCACAATCTAAAAAAAAAAATGCAGAACACCACCAGCAACAGCCACTAGAAAAGACACTGCGCAGGGGTGAAGAGGGACATAGGAACATGTGTGGGAGAACTTGGCAATGTGGCATGCAGGTTATGAGTTGCGCACAAAATGCTTCATATATTTTACTGACTCAACAGTGCTGGAGCTTCCTTCCTTCCCGCATCAGTCTTTTTTTTTTTCCCTTTTCTTTTTTCAAGACAACTAGTCATTTCAAAGGATATTCACAGCAATCAGCCAAGGTGCTTGGGATCTGAATGTCATTGCACTATAATGGCATGCTAAAGAATAGTCTTATCAAATCCTGGGTGTTTATACAATAGAGGAAATAGCTTCCTATCAAAACCCATTGACACGTACTCATTTTCCCTTATTAGAGCAACTTAGAAACCTCTGAGAAGACAATTTTGCATTCTTTGAACCTTGCACAGGAGAAGTCGAGCAAAAGCCCTCAAAACTAACCAGAGCCATGTCTGCCTCTGTTTGGTACCAGGATTGGATTTCATGGGGCATCTCAAAAGTGTTTCTCAATCAGTTCTAACTGTACCATGGGTGGTACTTAAGGTGGTGCCTGGTAGTACATGCAGGATTCCCAGAACTCACTTCCTACCTGGCAGAGAGAAACTGAATGCCTAGAGCAGAAGGACCTTGGCTCAGCAGGCAGAGCTCCAGTGTGCACTTTTTGCACACTCGAAATAGCCCTCCTACCCAGAGCCTCTTACCTGTGTAAGAGATGTGCAATGATGTCATCATCAGTTACTTCTGGTGGTGCCCCCAATAGGACCACCATGCCAAATTGAGGCCACATAGCCTGGGGATGCAGGCTTGGATACGGCCTAACAGGTGCATCCCAGCCCCTGCCCTGAAATAGAATGGATGCTGGAGAAAAGTGTCCTTGCTCTGTTCCGTTTCTAAACGTTGGCCCTTAAATGCGTGAGAATATAGGAGGTGGGAGGCATAAACGGACAGAAGCTGTGCAGTGCATGTGTCATTTCTCTCAACGCCACTTGATTTGAATCTTTGCTTTATTTTTTGCCCGGGTGCAGGTGTGCATTGATAACACTCCTGGTCATCACCTCCTGAGGGTGCAATCCTAATCTGAGTTAGGCCGGCATAAGCAAAGCCAGCAAAGTTTGGGCAGCACAAGGGCAACACACACTATCAAGTATGTTTGGACCACTCTCAGAATCAGAGAGGCCAGCACACAGACGTGAGTCATCCTCCGAGACTCCAAAAGTGGTCCAAACATATTTTACAGTAGCCCTTGTGCTGGCCAAACTTTGCAGGCTTAGTTTATGACATAACTTCCTGTCCTCAGGTAGCCCCATGCCATCATTCGGCCCACTGCATGAAATGAGCTTGACAGCCCTGGTCTATCACACAAAGGCACCCAAATCTACCTAGGTGTCAGGCCTTGCCATCACATCCTTGGCAGGCAAGTGGTAAATGTGGACTCTGATGGATCCCAGGCATTCAGAGACCAGCAGCCTTGTAAACCGAAAGTCAGCCGTGAATCACGCCATAATATTTTTGCTACAGCGAGGTGCAGCATCAAATGTAATGGCCCCACTTTTTAATTTGTGCCACTTGCTTTCTGTTAATAGCGGCATTTATTTGAGACCTCCATTAACACCGGCAACGTTCCTGTAATGGGCTGTTTCCTCCTCGAGTTATGACATCTTAAATTGTTACGTTTGGGTGGTGATGGCCGTGGCTGCCACTTATTCTGTTTAATGAGGTGGGCTCTTTGTGGAAATACCGTGTGGGTCCTGATTGATAGGCAGGCCAAAACTGCCTCCTTTTATCCAGCTTGGGGCCAGTTTGGGTACATAAGAACATAAGAGCCCTGCTGGATCAGGCCAAGGGTCCATCTAGTCCAGCTCCCTATATTTCGCAGTGGCCCACCAGATGTCTCAGGGAGCACACGAGACAACAAGATGCCTGCTAGATAGCAGAATGCCAGGTGCAAAGGAGCGGCAACAGGATGCAGGCATCTTGCTGTCTCGTGTGCTCCCTGAAGCTTCTGGTGGGCCACTGTGAGATCGCGCCAAAGGCTGGACTAGATGGGCTTTTGGCCTGATCCAGCAGGGCTCTTCTTATGTTCTTAGTATCCATGGCTTCAGTTATTCATGGATAGTATGGATATTGGGGATGCCTATTAAAAAGACAGGGGAACATTAAACAAATCTCTCTTTTTTTTCCTTGTTGCAGCAAAACCACTGATGTTCCCCTCTTTAAAAAGGCATCCCCACTATCCACGGTTTTAGGTATCCACAGTGGGATCTGGAACAGAACTGGGGCATGCACTGTAGTACCCAAATTGCACACCAATCCCTGGGCTCCCATTCTAGATCAGCTGTGGGGCTTTTTAGCAGATACTGTCATCATCCATGTTTCAGCTTTACGTCCTCCGCCGTGAGGACTAGCCGCTTGGTCCTCTTGGAAATGAAAACGGAGATTCTCAAAAGGCTGTGCACTGTCACGATGCCCCTGGATGTAATTGCAGATTTGTCAGCCTCCTTTCCTGGGTCATGATTGTGCTTTTAATTAATGGCTTCTGGAGCCAGGCTTTTCTCACGGTGATTTTTCAGAAAGGAATCATCTTGCAGGCTAAGCCAGGCACAGACAATTCCAAAGAACTTTTACAGGGGGCTGTTGAAGTCATGTCATTCATTGTCACCGGCTCCTGCTGTCTCTCAGCTATGCCTGGGAGCATCATGAAATGATGCATACGATACAATAAAGAGAGTGAATGAGGTTTCTGCTGAGTTATTGATAGCCAGATCTCGTCATCTCCGACTCAGCTCTGCTATACAGTCCTATTCATTGCAGTGGGGATTTGCAGAGTGTGGATGGCACTTGATCCTCTGCCTTCCCCCCCCCATGCACTGATTTTGTTTTTTAAGTGCATCTTGGACCTGGGACGAAGGTCACTGGCATTGTGTTCTCTCATTAGCAGTAAACGAGCGTTGCCAAAGACCCTCTCTGCAAGCAGAACATAAAGGTTTTATTTTAAAAGCTGAGTTTCAGCTTTAACAAGCACATAAACAATTCAGATGTTCTGCTGCCTAGTTCCCAATTAATGTTTAGAAGCAGGATTCCGGATTGGAATGGGTTCCCTTTCCTTGCCTCCCCCTGCAACTGATACCATCATTTCTCAGAGAGAGAGAGAGAGAGAGAGAGAGAGAGAGAGAGAGAGAGAGAGAGAGAG
>JAJKFI010000062.1:2645600-2655761 GCA_029204185.1 Lerista edwardsae | reverse complement strand
TCTCTCTCTCTCTCTCTCTCTCTCTCTCTCTCTCTCTCTCTCTCTCTGGATGAAAAGTTGTCATTATAACGAGAGACATAGTTCAGAACTGTAGACACACAAACAGGCTATAGGTCACGATGGGTTGCCCAACTTTTTTATGCTAGTTAAGTATGCTACATCAGTAGGCCAGGTGCAAGGGATTTGCAACAGGATTCAGGCATCTTGTTGTCTCTTGTTCTCCCTGAAGCATCTGGTGGGCCACTGTGAGATACAGGAAGCTGGACTAGATGGGACTTTGGCCTGATCCAGTGGGGCTCTTATGTTCTTGAGGGCCAGATTGGATTGCAAGTTATTATTTACCTCAGAAATTTACCCCAGAATGCCATATACAAGGGAGTGGAAACAGGAGACAGGCATCTAGTTGTCTTGTGTGCTCCCTGAGGCACCTGGTGGGCCACTGTGAGCTACAGGAAGCTGGACTAGATGGGCCTTTGACCTGATCCAGCTCGGCTCTTCTTATGAGAGAGAGGGAGAGATTCTCGTTTGATTTGCATGAGCATTTTCCAACACACCTCTTTGGTTTCTGCCCTACACATTGGTAAATGTCCAGTTAATAAATGGGTTTACACTGGCCCTTTTCCTGCCTTCATATACGCTGGTCTCCAGGATCACCGAAGCCATTTGAAAGCCCCCATTCTCCTTTCTGTTTACTCTTGTTATTTCCAAATGCCTCGCGGTGATTAAAGGATAACCGAGAAGACTTCCATCTGACAGGTCTCAAATTGTGTAGCCTGAGGTGTCACTTTTGTAAGTGGAGTTGTTCAGTGGTGAGAAACCCATTAGAAGCAGTCAAATTTAAACACCAGGATTCTTGAAGGCACAGCAGGTTGCATTAGACCAGTTGGATAACATGGGGAATGTATGCATTCGACTTGGGTTTCTGTCTTGAAACATGTACGCATACAGAAGGTAGCAGTCAACATCCCAAGGCGCCGCCCCTTTACGCCCCCTGCACGCCCACCACACACCCCCTCCCACTGCCCGAGTAGGATCATGAAAACACTCTGGGAAACCATTTCCACGGCTAGTTCTAGCCACGGAAGCCACTTCCTAGAGCAGCTTTGAGCAGATGCCAAGCACCGCCCCCTGCCGAGAAGGGGCGGGCACCACTCGGTAGCTCCAGGAAGTGACTTTGTAAGCCACTTCCTGTGGCAGTGCAGCGTGGCTACCAAGAACCCCTTGGTAGCCACGCAAAGCCACTCCAGGAAGTGGCCACCAAGCAGTGCCCGCCCCTTCCCTGTTGGCACCTGCAGATGGGGGCGCACCCCTGGAGGTGTGCCCCTGGGCGCCAACCCCCCCAGGATTGCCCCTGCTGTTGTGAGACCTGATGCGTACTCATTGTTGAACTTCCACTGGAAGACGACGGTCCTTCAAGAGAGCACAACAGCAGCAGGATGGAGGGGTGATGCTGACCATTTGACAAGCCACATCACGACGGCTTTCTCCCTTACCCAAACAGAACGTCCTGCATCAGACCTCGCAGTGCAGGAAATAGCCATGACACTGCAATTAACCATCGCTCTATTTATATATACAATTAATTAATTCCCATCTATAATCAGTTGCTATTAAACCGTTAGATCATAAATAATTGCAATTAGATTACTGTGGCATGCTCTCTGTAGGGCTGCCTTTGAAGCACTCTTGGAAACTCGAGCTGGTACAAAGCGTTGCTGCCAGGATTTTGATTGGCGGGGCCATAGACTATCAGTGCTGGCTTTCAATTGGTTTGGGGGCGCAGGGCAGTGAAATTCAAAGCCCTCAATACACAGCACAGTCCTATTGTTCTACTGAGCCAGGGAGGGTGGCACACGTCTGTGTGCTGGCCTCCCTGACTCCAAGAATGGTCCAAACATACTTGACAGTGTCCCTTGTGCCGGCCCAACTTTGCTGGCCTAACTATGCCAGCCTAATTCCAGGTTAGGATTGCGCTCTAAAAGTACATAAACCTTGTCTTGTATGATGTTAGTTCCTTGCGTACTGTACCAAGAGAGTAAAAAAGGTAAAGGTTTCCCCACGACCGAATGGTCTAGTTGTGACCGACTGCAGGGGGTGGTGCTCATCTCCGTTTCTAAGCCGAAGAGCCGGCTTTTGTCCGAGGACAAGCTTCCATGGTCATGTGGCCGGCATGACTATACACCGTAGCGCATGGAACACCGTTACCTTCCCACCGAAGGTTTATCTACTTGCATTTTTACATGCTTTCCAACAGTTAGTTTGGCAGGAGCTGGGACAAGCGACGGGAGCTCACTCCGTCATGCGGTCTTGAACTGCCAACCTTCCAGTCAGCAAATTCAGCAACAGCGGTTTAACCCACAGCACCTCCACATCCCCTACCAAGAGAGTAGCACCAGATAATTAAGATTTGCTTTTTTTGTAAGACAATGCACTAAATTATATGACAAGTGCTATTGCCTTTTTTTTCTCATTCTGTGATAAATACAAAATGTTCACAATTGGCCAGGTTAGCCATTGCAACATTAAATAAAGTAGAGGTAATTTTCATGTCTAAAGTAATGTACTGACAAGAAATCAATCTTTTTTGCTGCAATAAAATTAACCAGATCCCCACACTCATTATTTTTCACAGCTGAAGCTTGTCTTATCTAAAGGCTGTTTTATGGCCTATTTTTTTTTAATAGTGTAAACCAGTATAAAGCACAATGGAAAAAATAAAAAAAATAAAAAAGTATTAAAAGCCCCTTTTTCTGAATCTTGAATGGCTTGCTCAAGCTTTAACCCATCTGGGCTTCTGAATGACAAGTAATTACTTATTAGCTGTAATACTTGTCAGTGAGATTGGAGAATAATGTCTCCAGCTCACATTGGATAACTCAGCCCCAAAGAACCACAGCAGAGAACACAATTAAATACCTGTAAGTTTATTGGCTGCAAGCACCATTGTGTAGCCCTTTTCTTCTCTGATATTTTATTAATTTTCTTTAGACACATTGGTAGATTCTATCTCAGAGGCAGTTTCTTTTTTTATCTATTCTCATATGGCTGTGCTGCTTCTTAAAGAGTTGGTGATAGAGAACAGCACGGCATGCATATTTATTTCTAAAGGAATTCAAGTCCAGACATGGGAGCAATGGTATGGCATACCTAAGGGGTGCAGGGGATACATTGCCCCAGGGTGCCATGCAGGGCCGGCCTTAAGCCAATGTGACCAATGCTATCACATCAGGTCCCGCGCTTTGAGGGCCCCTGCACCAGTGCAGTGAGCATATCTGCTGCAGTCAGAATCTTTCAGGATTGTAGGTCAGTGGGGCCAGCAGAGCAGCTTTACCTTGGGCCCTCTCACCTGCCCTAGCTTCTGAAGTGCCCAAAATGGGCCTCCCAGAAGCAACTGGCAGCGACGTCACCCTGTCACCACCAACTATGTCCAGGTGCCGCACTTCGTGTGTGGCACCACAAGTGCTCTTCTTGGTGAGTGGGGGGCCCTGTGGGGAGTGTGCCCCCCCCCACAGGAATGCCCCATTCCTAGAGCCGGCCCTGGCGCCATGCCTTAAGGGGGGGGGGCAACCAGAGCCCCTGACAGCAGACGAGGGAGGGAAGGGGTTTAAGTCCTCCAGGAAGCCCTCTGGAAAGTCACCTGGCACCAGAGGGCTGCCAACAATTTATGTGGTCCCAGATTCCAGGTGCCCTAGCTAGGGCACTGCATGGAAGGAGCATTTTCATCACAGTTCAGAATGGGCTTGCTCTTTTTGAGCCCTCTCTGAACATTTTTGGGGGGAGCACAGTGGCGTTGCTGGGGGGGCGGGGGGCGGGCTGCACCAGGTGACACCACCAGGGACCAAAATGGCTAAAATTGCAGTTTTAAAAGAAGATACCATCATGCTATATACCGTTGGATGCGTAATGTCACCCAGAATTCAATGGGAACAAAATTGTGGCTTTATGGAATAACTCCATTATGTTATATACCATTGCAGAATTTCACAAGGAATTCAGTGGGGGGAACAAACAAACAAACAAACAAACAAACAAACAAACAAACAAACAAACAAGCAGAGTGTCATTTCTTTATTCTATCAAAAGCTATGGCCCCAAAACTTAAAAACTGAAAATACAACTTTTTATGTAAAAATCGCGATTTTATTTTTTAATCATTATTGAGTCAGTTCTCATTTCCATGTATCAGAGCTAATACTAGGACTATTATTTAATTGTGTGAGTGTCATCAAATCAGCCACTTTTTTTTTTGTTGGTTACTAATCTGTTGTTGGACCTGTACTATAGTTAAATAAATAAAGTTGATGGGGGGGGGGTAACACCAACCCTAGTGATAACACTGCATTTAGGTTGTGCATATGGTGTTGTAATTTATTCTGTACGGTGTGGGAGGGGGAGATCCATCATGGGTGGTGTCGCACTGATGTCCCGCACCAGGTGACACAAACTCTAGTGACGCCACTGGGGGAGCATTCTTTGAAACCTGGGAACTCTCCCCAGGCTAGCGTTCATCGACTATGAAATGTATGAAGCTGGGGCTGCAGTCCTAAACTGCACCGGAACAGTGAGACTGGTGCGCCCTTGCCCCAGGGGAGACTGCAGCCTCCCCTAGGGGTTCCTTGGACCACCCCTCTTCTTGAGACATATAAAATTATTCTTGGGAGGGATAGAGTCAATAGAGGGATGTTCTATTCTCTCTCTCACAATACCGGAACCAGGGGGCATCCACTGAAATTGAGTGATGGGAGAGTTAAAACAGATAAATGGAAATACTTTTTTACCTAGCGGGTAATTAAGCTATGGAACTCCTTGCCACAGGAGGTGGTGACGGCATCCAGCCTAGGTGCCTTTAAAAGGGGACTGGACGGATTTCTGGAGGAAAAGTCCATCGTGGGCTATAGGCCATGATGGGTTGGGCAACCTCCTTACATTAATAGTAGGCTACTTCAGAATGCCAAGTGCAGGGGAGTGGCAACAGGATGCAGGCATCTTGTTGTCTTGTGTGCTCCCTGAGGCATCTGGTGGGCCACTGTGAGATACAGGAAGCTGGTCTAGATGGGCCTTTGGCCTGATCCAGTGGGGCTGTTCTGATGTTCTTACATTCTGATGTTCTGATGTTCTTCGGAGCCATTTGGAGCCAACGTACCCTCTGTTTTGCTCGAGCTGCTGGGAATGGTTCCGAAGAAGAGAGGGACCGGCTGCTTGCAAAAGACAGTGCTGTGATCCCCCACTAGGTTCACCTCTGCATGGTGGGAGGGCCAGGAGCAACCCAGTAGGTGCCATGGAAATGTCAGAGACAAACATTTTTTCAAGAATCAGCCTAAAACTTTTTATAAGCCAGCCAGCCTTCACCTGGGAATTCTCAACACTGCTGCAGGGAGATATTAAGCACAGAGATATTAAGTAGGTGTTCTTTCAGCTGGAAGAAGGAGAGGAAAGCAAATCTTCTAGCAGCAGAGAGTATTCCCTGATGAGGGACGCTTGCTGGTTCCAAAGCGATGTAAGAGAGAATTGGGGCAGCACACGTGCCGGCATGCACACACACACACGCAACAGGGCTGCCAATTTGCGCAAGAATGGCAAACTCTGAAAACGACATTATTTTTGTGGGTATTTTTATTCCGTTTTCCTAGCTTTTACTGTTTGTGTTTTCTTGAACTTGATCATTGCCTTTAAATTGTTCCTGCTGTCTTTACTGCTGTAATTCAGGGAGCAATCCGTACCTGGAGTGAGGCCGGCACAGTTAGGCCAGCAAAGTTTGGCTGGCACGAGGAACACCGTAAAGTATGTTTGGTCCACTCTCTGAGTCAGAGAGGCCAGCACACGGATATTCCCCATCCTCCCTGACTCCGAGAATGGTCCAAACATCCTTTACGGTGTCTCTTCTTCCAGCCAAACTTTGCTGGCCTAACTATGCCAGCCTAACTCCAGGTTAGGTTTGCACCCTGAGGCTATTCAAAAATTAGATAGCTGCCAATTGCCCAGCAAAGAGCTCAGCTCCTGCAGTTTGCAAGCCTATCAAAATATAGGGAGAGAAATGTTTTTTACCGTATTTTTTTCTGGCTATTGCTCCTTGTAAATAAATAAATGCAAATATGTCTTTCTATATTTGTAATCTCTCATAAATCTAGGTGGTCCCAATAGAGTGCCTTTTTTTAAAAAAGTGGGTCGCAGTGCTAAAAAGTTTGGAAACCACTGCACTAATGTGCATGCATGCCTCCCCAGTGATGTCATGCAGGGGGTACGCGGGGGTACGCGAGTACCGGTTCCTAGGATTACGGCTGGCCCCGCCCATTTGCCCGCCCACTCGTCGACTCCGCCCCCTGCAACGTTTGAATTTCCTGCACGTTTGAGTTGCCTGCACGTTCTCAGAGCCAGGCAGGCAGCGAGCGGAGCCTTGCCTTGCCTTGCCACTGAAAAATGAGCTGCTCTGGGGTTTTGGAACTGTTGGGTCACTTTAACATGATGCCAGGCCTCCTTCACATGTTCTGGGGGTGCTGTGGAATACTGTTGCAACTGTTGGGTCAGTTTAAAATTGTCTGAGGCCTCAAAAAGGGCTTTTTTCATGTCCCTTCCTGCCACGAGATCACTTCCGGCTTATGAGGTCACTTCCGGTGGGCGGGTCCCGACACGTGCCAATCAGAAGTGAGTACCTGTTCTTAAATCATTTAGATGACACCACTGTGCCTCCCCAAATAATCCCTGCTCCCTTTCAGAAGCTTGGCTTAGTAACAAATGGACGGTTAGGAGCAAGACGGTGACCATAGCACAGAGTGAAATGAACTGTCTTGCCTCTTGAATCACGTCCTCTGCAGGCAGAACTCCATGAACTGTGTTGGTCTGTTCGATGTTCTCAGCTTGCATGAGCCATGAGACTTCAATTCGGTCGCACCAGTTAACCTCAGGAGCGGGCTGCTCTGAGAAAGCAGGGGCTTCTGGGACGCCAAAATCCATTCTGCATCTGGTGCGTTATTACCAGTACAGTGCTGGCGTCGTGGATTGAATGAGAGGTCTTGCGTCGAGCAGCATACGCTTTCAATAGTTAAATGTTGCCTTTGTCAGTGGGGACGAAAATGCACTCTTTAAATCAAGAGGGTAATTAATTTCCCTGACAAGCTTTCAGAGTGCTCGATTGAGATTTTAGGCATCATATATATGACTTGACAGTCTGCATTCGCTTAGGTTATTTCCCCCCCTCTCTCTCTTCCCCTGAGGTTAAAAATAAAAACTGGAAAGCCTTGCACAGCTCTGTTCCCCTCTGTTCAAATGAAGTGGGTGGGGGTGGAAGAGTGACAAAGACAAGCTGGTCCACTGCTGGGTAAGGGAGGCACTGCCTGAGGCATCTAGAAGTCTTGCACCAGCCTGCAATTGCTAAATTGAGGCCTGCTGAAAGATCTCGGAGCAATTTGCAGCAGGCGAGCAGGTGGTTCTGGCCCTCAATTGCTCCACAACAGCAACAATAAAAAGACTGCAGTCCTGTGCACCTTTTTCTTTGCAATTTGTTTTGTAGGCAGTTGGCCCTCAGTATCTGCAGCCAATCTGTTCCTGAAACCCCCACCCCACCCCACGGATATGAGAGCACAATCCTAACTTGGATTTAGGCCGGTGCAGTTAAGCCAGCAAAGTTTGGCCGGCATAAGGGACACCTTCAAGTATGTTTGGTCCACTCTCAGAGTCGGAGAGGCCAGCACACAGACCTGCGCCATCCGCCCTGACTCCGAGAGTGGTCCAAATGTGTTTTACAATACAATACAAAAACCTTTATTGGCATATAAGAAATAGCACAATAATCAATAATGAAACTATCACAATCAGCTCTAAAAATTCTTACTCTCATGAACGATTAAAATAAGAAAAAAAACACATTAATTAATCATCTCCACACTTTGAGCACGAGCCAGATTGTTTTTAACTACCGAAGCAAGAAACAAAGCCAACTGATTAATATGAGTAGGGTCTTTCATATCAAAGAGAAATTTCAAGATTTCAGAATCAACATTCGCACTACACTTCTGCATAAGAGGTTTTAAGAATTTTTTCCTACCTCCAATATGGTTAGGGCAGTGAAATAGTAGGTTCTCAAGTGTCTCAATTGCACCTAAGTCACAGGAGCAGAGTCTTTCTGTAAAGGGGGTACCATTAAATCTGCCCCATAGCACAGCTGACGGAATTACATTGCAACGTGCCAGAGACAAAGCTCTTCTGGCACTGGGGCTGTCCAGTGCAAGGAGAAAAGGCGACATCTGCCCAGCTATAACTGGAATTTGGTGGAAAAGTGGAGAGCAATAATTATTTGCGGCGTTTAGTAAGTTCTGGTCATGAATGTCCAGAAGTCTATGTTTAATCAGTCTAAATGCCTCTGTTTGTGAAGCAGACCCAATCAGTTCCACACCAATACCAATTTGCACAATCTTTGAGACCAAAAAGTCACTTTGCTGACTATCTGTGCCAGCCTAACTCCAGGTTAGGATTGCACCCTTAGAGTTAGGGCAGTACTTCCTATAGCAGCTGCATTAATGAGCCTAGCCAATCAGGGTTCACTGCAAACACATAGGCAGCTCTTTAATTGCAACCCCTCCTCCAAAGCAGAAGCTGGCAAATGAGTGCTCTTTCTTTCACCTCTATCATAATCAAACAACGACAATGAGAGAATGCCTATTTCCTTTCCAAACTCTTTGTGTTCTCCAGCGGTTTTTAAGGACTTCATTGTGATCAAGCTGCTATTGGAGGGGAATCTCTGGAATCTCTTATAAGTAGTTAATTGAGGATGGTTTTATGATAGAGTCAAGGTGTGCTACCCCATATTGTAAGATGGCCTAATAAAAATGACTTCCTTAATGAGGCCAGAGAGTAATTAGGCTGTCATTTAGCATGTGCTTTAAAAAAAATGTAAAATGAATAGCTATTTTTAATGTTCTGTCATTCATTACGCCAATGACAATTCTTGATCTCTGGGGGGTAGGAAAAATGGCATGTGGTGAAAAATATGTTCACCAAAAGGACAGAGACACTTTGAATAGTGTCGGCTGTCATAATCAAAGTAGGTATTTTCCTCCAGAAGGGTGTTATAAGCGCATCAAAGGCCTCCCCAACTTTGGACATCAGTGAGTGTCTATGTTAGGCTGAAAGATGACGTGTGGTCTTGATGAAGGCAAGAATCAAGGAGATTTTTCCTCAAGTTGTGATCACCACTGGTTTCACTCCACAAAGTGATGATTTCCTGGCTCGGCCCAATCCTTTCAGTGCCTAACAGCTCCAGAACGAGTGTTTAGGGGAGCAATCCAGACGTGCACCATTCCTCCCTGACTGTGAAAGTGGTCCAAACATGCTTTACGGTGGCCCTTGTGCCGGCCAAACTTTGCTGACCTAATTGTTGTTGTTGTTCAGTCGCTAAGTCGTGTCCGACTCTTCGCGACCCCCTGGACCACAGCACGCCAGGCCTCCCTGTCCTCCACTAGCTTCCGGAGTTCGCCCAATTTTGTGTTCACCGCTTCGGTGACACTATCTAACCATCTCATCCTCTGCCGCCCCTTTCTCCTTTTGCCTTCCATCTTTCCCAGCATGAGGGTCTTTTCTCAAGAGTCCTCTCTTCTCATGAGGTGGCCAAAGTCTTTGAGCTTCAGCTTCAGGATTTGTCCTTCCAGGGAGCAATCAGGCTTGGCTTCCTGGAGGATTGACCGATTTGACCTCCTTGCAGTCCAGGGGACTCTCAAGAGTCTTCTCCAACACCCTAATTCGAAAGCATCTATTCTTCGGCGCTCTGCCGTTCTTATGGTCCAGCTCTCACAGCCATACATTGCTAGACCTAATTATGGTGGCCTAAATAATATAGTTGTTGTTACTGATGATGATGATGATGATGATAATGATGATGATGATATTAACATCATTGATATTAATAATTATTAATAATAAATATTATTAATATTAAGTGTGTGTGTGTGTGTGTGTGTATGCGTGCGTGCACATCTGCATCAGTGGGGGAGATTTGGGTAGTATTGGGCTGTCAGTCACGTCATCCCCTAAGCCACCTTTCCCCTGTGACTTGTAAAGGTAGGACAACACCTATTTAAAGCTGATGGGTATGGGCCACTTGGAGAAGAAAAATAGCAGGCAAGCAAAGAGTTAAGTATCCCCCTACTTCTCCTCTCATTCCCCCCCCCC
>JAJKFI010000062.1:2616746-2631100 GCA_029204185.1 Lerista edwardsae | reverse complement strand
CTCTCTCTCTCTCTCTCTCTCTCTCTCTCTCTCTCTCTCTCTCTCTCTCAGATCAGAGAATGGCTAAGGTATAGGATAGTGTTCACACACACACACACACACACACACACACACACACACACACACACCAGCCCTCAGAAAGCCTCCCTCTCAAGGTGTGGTACCCTGGGAAATGTAACCACCCCAGCCCCTGCCATAGCTACCCCACTGATTCTCAATAACTGTGCAACTGTCATGCAAGAATGAAAGATCCCATTTCCAGGAGATGAATATTTTGTTTTGGATTTTGGTCTTTGTCCCTCTTTTAAATGATGGAGTGACATGTTTACCACTGTTGTGACTGCCGTGGGGAATTTGAAATCCAGTGGAGCAGTGACCCCCTACCAGGTTAGCTGTTAGTGGAATACTTTGTGAGTGCTGTGCATTCTTGATGCATTTCTTCCGGTTGTTGTTGTTGTTGTTTTACAAACCTGAACTCTTTTTGAACCGTGTTCTAGAGAAGTTGCTGGAGCCAACAACTGATTTATGTGACCCTTTACAGTTCCGAACCCTGTGGATTACGCCTACTATCCTGCTCCAAACTTCTGCATGTTTGTTCAAAGGTTTCTGTGGGGTCTATACATGCCCAGCTATACAAACAATCAGTCGTGATGCCCTAGCCTGAAAACTGCTGCCTGGATCCCTTTAAGTGGTGCGAGAATTGTTGCTGGGCATAGATCGGGGCTGGGGCGGGGGGGGGACTTACCAATGCCTGCCCCAGCATCATTTTGGGTTGGGGAGCCCTGCTGACCCCTCTGCAGGGCTCCCTCTGCATTTAGAAAGTTAAAAAAAGATTGCAACCCACTTCCACGATTGCAACCCAGTTTCACGATTGCAACCAGGAAGTAAGTGGATTGAGATAGCATTTTTTTTTTTACTTTTAAGAGTGCAATCCTAACCTGGAGTTAGGCCAGCACAGGTAGGCCAGCACAGTTTGGCCGGCACAAGGGCCACCGTAAAGCGTGTTTGGACCACTTTCAGAGTCAGGGAGGATGGCGCATGTCTGTGTGCTGGCCTCTCTGACTCTGCGAGTGGTCCAAACATACTTGTCGGCAGGGCTGGCCTTAAGCCAATGTGACCAACGCCATCACATCGGGCCCCGCGCTTTGGGGGCCCCCGCACCAGTGCAGTGAGCCTATTGCTTGCTGCTGCAGTCAGGATCTCTTAGGATTGTATGTAGGTCAGTGAGGCCAGCAGAGCAGCTTTCCCTTGGGCCCTCTCGGCTGCCCCAGCTTCTGAAGTGCTCAAAATGGGCCTCCTGGAAGCAACTGGCCGTGACGTCACCCTGTCACCACCAACTATTTCCAGGTGCCACACTTTGTGTGTGGCACCACAAGTGCTCCTCTTGGCAAGTGGGGGGCCCTGTGGGGAGTTTGGGGGCCACACAGGAATGCCCCGCATTGGGCCCCGCCACTCCTAGAGCCAGCCCTGCTTGACGGTGTCCCTTGTGCTGGCCAAACTTTGCTGGCCTGCCTGTGCCGGCCTAACTCCAGGTTCGGATTGCTCTCTGAGAACTGCTGGCTTAAGGCCAGCCCTGAGCCTTTACATTTGCCTAGGTAAGGATTGAGCCCCTTGGCTGCAACACGAAGCATGCAGACTAGGAAGTTACGTCCGAGTGCACTCATTGGAACCTGCCTTGCAAGTAATCACCTCACCTCTGCTATGGGCTTTATGGTTGCCTAACGTGGCCACAGTATGTTTTCAGCCGTATCGTTTGTATAATCGCATGCAGTGCTGGCTGCAGGAAGGAGCTGTGTTTGATGGGTAAATGATGATTTTCAAACACATCCAAGCTTTGGAACTTTGGATGGCCCTCCTTTTTCTGTGACGTAGCCAGACATTTTCTGCACCTTGTGTTCTCATGAGTTAAGAGTTCTGGGTCAGAAAACCAGAAATAAAACACATTTGTCCTGTGATGTTGCTTGGCCTTGAGTCTGTATTCTGAAATCAGTGAACACAAGGGACACCATAAAATGCATTTGGACCACTCTCAGAGTCAGGGGGGGGGATGACACACGTCTGTTTGTTGGCCTCCATGACTCCGAGAGTGGTTCAAACATACTTTACGGTGGCCGTTGTGCCAATCAAACGTTGCTGGCCTAACTGTGCCTGCCTAACTCCAGGTTAGGATTGCGCTCTAAAGTACAATAATGTATAAAGATACGTATATACACATGCACAGAATTGCATCAGGGAACCACAGCACTGAGGAGCTCAGATAGCTATTGCTGGGCAATATTATGCTGGTGACATTGTTCAAGTTTTCAATTTGCAAGAATTCAGTGAAGCTTGTAAGTTTACGAGCTTCTCTCGAGGTAGTTGGTCCCATAAAAGCTATCGCCCTATCTATTTTGACATTATCAGACATCATTGTTGCAACAACAGTCCAAACAACTTTGATCGTCAGCCTATATGCCCGAACACAGTGATCTCTGCCAAGTGTGGAGGTTCCAACACACAAAGGCATTGCCTTGCTGCCCACAAAAAGTTTTCATGATGTGATGAGTTGGGCCAGTGCCAGGTGGCTGGGGACTGTAGGGTAAGATCCTGCACTAGATTTCCCATGACACCCTTCATTCACTCCCTGCCCTGCCCTCGTGGTTCCAGTTCAATCAAATAAGGCTAAATTCTGCTGAAATGATCTCTCCAGTTGTGGCTATGGTAGGTAACTTCCCCCCTTTTCACAAGTGTCTGCCGTATTTCAGAATTGACAGCCCCTATCACTGTCCTTGCAGCCTCTGTGCACATTAGATAACACAAAAACTCCTACCGTTTGCAGCAATAACTTTCCACACTGGTGTCGTCAAGTGGCACTTTTAGAGCGCAATGCTAACCTGGAGTTAGGCCGGCACAGTACAGTTAAGCCAGCAAAGTTTGGACAGCATAAGGGCCACCATAAAGCACATTTGGAAGACTCTTGGAGTCAGGGAGGATGGTGCACATCTGTGTGCTGGCCTCTCTGACTCTGAGTGTGGTCCAAACATACTTTATGGTGGCCCTTGTGCTGGCCAAACATTGCTGGCCTCACTCCAGGTTAGGATCACACCTTAATTCCCTTACTGGTCAGATTCCTGACTTCTTCCTCTGCTTCGGGCTGCAATTTGATCTCCACTTGCCTAGGAGTAAGCTCTATTGACTATAATGGGACTTACTTCTGAGCAGACATGCCTAGGCTTGTGCTCTCGGATGACGCCACACACTGGACTCGCAGGAGAGCGTTGACATGTTTATACGCCCCGGATCCTGCAGAAAAGGCTCCCAACTTCACAGTGCAGCACCCCCAACTTCCAGAACAAAGCACCACCAAACCCCTTTATTCCTCCAAGAGGATGTACCCCAGGTGTGCAGAAGGAATCCCACCTCCGTGAAACTGACAGTGCATTAGGACCAGTGGTGTTATTCTACCGGAACGCTGGGCGGGACATCCGGGTGATCGACAGCCCACCCATCGCGTTCCGCAGCGTTCCGCCATTTGCGTAACGTACGCAAGCAGCGTAATTGGTTACGCAAACGGCGTAACGCTGCAGAACGCGATGGGTGGGCTGTCGATCACCCGGATGTCCCCGCCCAGCGTTCCGGTAGAATAACACCACTGATTAGGACCTTTTACATAATGAGAGAATCACAAAGTTTTTAATTCTCTAGAAAACGTTTTACTTTCCATACAAATCCAGTAAACGGGTGCCTTTGCAAAGGCAGACTGGGTTTCTGCCCAAGCTTCCTCCAGTAAGCGGAGCTATAAAACAAGGCTATTGTTCTCGGATGAATCATGGCCACGTGTCCCCCACGCAGAGCTTTGTGACTCGCCAAGTTAATACAATATTGATTGGGGCATCGTCACCGATAGACGACCGCCAAGACAAATAGCGTCAACAAAGCCCTTTTCTGTTCCATTCCTCCACCGCTGGAGCTGCCGTGGCTGCTGTCAATTCCAACACCTCGCAGCTTTGCAAGCGATACCTCTGGTGTAAACACCTCTCTAATTTGATTCACTTTGGAGAACAGGAAAAAAACATGGGGGGGGGGGGGGGGGGGGGGGGAAGGGGGAGCACACACAAAGAAATTGTGTTTTCCCAATTCACAAAGGAATTGCTCTGCAGCGTAGGTTTAAAAGGCTAATTCTCTGTGTTGGAAAAGACTGATTTCATAATAGTCTTGTGGGGGGGGGAATAAAAAGTACATCTTGTTTAGATTCCGGAGATGTCTACCGGGATCAAACAATGGTATGTGCAACACACGTGCGCCTTTACACTAGCTAATGAAAGTGTAGCCCAGTGCCGGAAGGCAACAGCCCTCTCCCCACACCAGAAACTTATCATCAGAGGGATATCAACTCTGGAAATAGAGATTTCATGTAGTATAGTTATCGTAGCTCCAGTGGCGTAGCTGGGATGTGTGCCACCCAGGGGTCACCTTTGAGGGGCCCCTCCTTCCAAACACAACCGGAGGTGTATTCCGGCCACATCTGAGGGGTGTTCTGTGGCCTAGGGAGGTTGACCACAACCTCCCTGGCCTTCAAACGCCCAAACCTTTGGCAGGCCTTAAAATGTCACTTCGGTTTTTGGAAAAAAACAAAAGAAGTGATGTTTTAAAGCCTGCCAACAAAGGTTCGCATAGTCAAAGCTATGGTTTTCCCAGTCGCAATGTACGGATGTGAGAGCTGGACCATAAGAAAGGCAGAGCGCCGAAGAATAGATGCTTTTGAATTAGGGTGTTGGAGAAGACTCTTGAGAGTCCCCTGGACTGCAAGGAGATCCAATCGAGCCATCCTCCAGGAAGTCAAGCCTGATTGCTCCCTGGAAGGACAAATCCTGAAGCTGAAGTTCCAATACTTTGGCCACCTTGTGAGAAGAGAGGACTCTTGAGAAAAGACCCTCCTGCTGGGAAAGACGGAAGGCCAAAGGAGAAGGGGGCAGCAGAGGATGAGATGGTTAGACAGTGTCAGCAAAGCAATGAACATGAAGTTGCGTAAACTCCGGAAGCTAGTGGAGGACAGGGAGGCCTGGCGTGCTGTGGTCCAGGGGGTCGCGAAGAGTTGGACACGACTTAGCGACTGAGCAACAACAACAAGAAGACCTTCTGAGGGCTGGGGGGGGGTTGCCTCTGTGGGCCTCAGAAGGCCTTATTTTATTTATTTATTTATTTATTTATTTATTTATTTATTTATTTATTTGAAGAATGTGTACCCCGCCTTTCCTATGCCAAAGCAAATGCTCAAAGCGGCTTACAGAGAACAAAACAAAATGCAATGTAACCATAATAAATAAAACACATGGAAGCCACATATTAAAACAACAAATTAAACATGAACGGGAGCACTGAGAGTAAACAGGAATGAAAGCTAGACCCGGTTCTCCTGAGCAGGACGTATTGGAGGGTGGGAAAAACAATTGACCCGGGGAGTGAAACAGACGGTGACAATACACCAGAGGGACAGAGGGCAGACAGCCACACGGTCATCCAAAGGCCAGACTAAATAGGTATGATTTGAGCCTTATGAGGCCTTCCATTTTTTTTGTCAGAAATCCAAAAATGCCCTTTTAAGGCCTCCTGAAGGTCTTTGAAGGAATTCTGAGACCTGTGAGAGGAGCCCAGCTTGGTTTGCTTTCCGAGGGAGAAGGGCACGAGCAAGGGAGGCAGGGGCACCCCCCAAAAGTCTGCCTGGGGTCATGTGACTCCCCCCTCAGCTATGCTAATGTGTCGCTCATAGGGCTGGACTTTTCATGAGGTTAACAGAGCATTTGAGGGGGGGGATTAGCAGGAGTTGCCTTCCAGCCACCTCCTCCCTAGATCTGAAAAGGAACGGGGCAGGAAAGGAGACCTACTTTGGCAATTACGCCGAGAAAGCTGGGGTGGTGTTGGGGGAAGACCAAGGTTCACTGCTCAGAATTTTCCCCACATTTTTTTTTTTCCCCCAGTGGAAGTGAGAGGGATGTTCTCAGTTGCCGGAACGGCTCGTCTCAATTACCGTGCGCGAAATAGCCGTGCGCGGTCCAGGTGTCGGCTACAAAACGACGGTAACCTTGCACGCAATATTCCGAAGCGGAGAGGTGGTTCCAGGCAAAACCACTCACTCATGAATGAGAGGAGCTGGTAATTGGGTCCCGGCAACACGTTGTTGACTAACACTATTAATTTCCCTCCGCCTGTTTGCTTGGGCTGGCTTCTCCGGCTCCTCACAATTGAAGTTTTAATGATGCTCGCTAATAAAGCTGCCGGGACCATGGAGGTAGGTCTGCTCTTACTGCTCATTTCCGCGTTAATCATGTAGGGTTTCCTCCCCTTCTCTGACCTGGTGCATTTTGTTACCCAACACAACCTGTTTTTGAGCAAAACATGCTCTGGAGTTAAATTAGTGGAGCTGCACGAACAATCCCCCGAGTTAACACAGCAATGTTGTCGGTGATTTTTTTTTGCTCCTTCTGAATAGCAAGCTCACAACATTTGGTTCCGTAATTGGAATTCCATTTTAACAGGATTTTTTTTTCTCTCTCTCTCCTTTTTTTTTTTTGCAGTAAATGTCTTGTTCTAATGAATAGCTTGGTAACGTTTTTTTCTGTGGTTGCAGGCCTTGATGAAATCTCATTCCGCAGATGTGTTCAGAGACTCTTCTGTTCCAGGGTCTGATTGACAAAAGAGCATATGGATTTAGCGATTGAAAAAATAATTGTGCGGCTTCATATTGTTATGCGTTCTAAATGGAGAGTTTACAGTAGGAAGCTAATAAAACGGATTTGTTTTGGTTACATTCTAATAAGAACTCCAGATTCTCTGACGGGCTGTGTTTCCGCGCTGCTGGCATGTCTTCTTGATTTAATTATGTTTTAGTGGCTAAGCAGTTTGGGGACGGGAAGGTGTCATCTTGCAGTGATTTGACCACAATTGAAAGAGGTTTTTTTTTTTTTGCAGTGGAGTAACTAGAGGGGTTTTGAATTATGGTGTTGGAGAAGACTCTTGAGAGTCCCCTGGACTGCAGGGAGATCCAATCGAGCAATCCTATAGGAAGTCAAGCCTGATTGCTCCCTGGAAAGACAAATACTGAGGCTGAAGCTCAAATACTTTGCCCCCCTCATGAGAAGAGAGGACTCTTGAGAAAAGACCCTCCTGAAGGCAAAAGGAGAAGGGGGCGGCAGAGGATGAGATGGTTAGATAGTGTCACCGAAGCGATGAACATGAAATTGGGTGAACTCCAGAAGCTAGTGGAGGACAGGGAGGCCTGGCGTGCTGTGGTCCAGGGGGTCGCGAAGAGTCGGACATGACTTAGTGACTGAACAACAACAACAACAAACTAGAGGGGGATCAAAGCACTAAGTTTTGCAAGCAGCTGCCCCCACTCCTCTTCGGAGCCATTCCCAGCAGCTAGAGCAAAATAGAGGCTATGTTGGCTCTGATTGGTTCCGAAGAGGAGGGGGAGCGACTGCTTGGAAAACTTAATGCTGCGATCCCCCTTTAGGTACAGCTCTGCTCTGATGGGTGTGCCTAGGTCCAGGAATGATCTCAAGGGTTTGCCAACTTGGGCACTAACCATCAGATGACCCTAGATTCACCCGCAAACCCACAGATCATCAGGGAGTGAGTGGAGGGTACTCTGGGAAACCCAAGACAAGACTTTGCTCCCAAGACCTGATGACACCTTTGTATAGGACTGAAGCGCAGAAACAATAATAGAGTTGTAGCTCAGTATCCACTGATTTGACTCACCACTTATACCGGGGTCCACCTTGAAATGCCTTGTAGCAAGAGACAAAAAGCGGGGGCCCAAATCCCATTTCCTACCTTCCTACCTTCCACTAGATTCCATTATTCACCCGATCTAGTGACTGTGTCTATACCAGTGCATTCTAAGCCGTCAGTGGAGGAACAAGAAGCCTGGAAGTGGGTCTTTAAGCTATTTTTCCCCCGTTGATTTTGGGATCTTCTGATTTTGGTATTCACTGGGTGTTCCAGAATGGAACTTCAGTGGATAACAGGGCACAAACTGTAATTTTTCTTTTTTCTTTTTTTTTTAAATTATTGGTAAATCATACTAACCACTGCTCCCGAACCATGCAGCCCCAATGCTGCTGCAGGCTCCTCAAAGTTGTTTCTGCTAAACATAAGAACATAAGAAGAGCCCTGCTGGATCAGGCCACAGGCCCGTCTAGTCCAGCTTCCTGTACCTCACAGCGGCCCACCAGGTGCCCCAGGGAGCGCATGAGACAACAAGATGCTTGCATCCTGTTGCCACTCCCCTGCACCTGATACTCTGAAGTATCACTACCAATGTAAGGAGGTTGCACAATCCATCATGGCCTATAGCCCACGATGGACCTTTCCTCCAGAAATCTGTCCAATCCCCTCTTAAAGGCATCTAAACAGTATGTGCAGATCCTAGGAGCCCCATCAGCCCAGCTAGGGCTTCCTGCGGTGTGCCGCAACTGCCTTCAACTTGGTTAAGATGCAGTGCAGGCCAATTGGCTTGCCTGCTCCTGCCTAAGGTAGGATTTGGCTGCCCGTTACATAATCCGGTAATCTATTGGTTCAGTTGTACTGACAGCTGATCTCTGTTCAGTTTGACATCCCAGGTGGTTTCAGTCCCAGTTGAAAAGGCAAAAGAACAGGTAAGGAATTCCAGTAAAAGGGCATTTCTCACCAAGCGGCTATGTTTTTGTTTGTCTGTTTTGGAATCTGGTTGTGTTTGTTGCACAGCTGCCCACACCTGTAATTGCAACCGCTGGAGACGGTACGGCCGATTGCACAATCATAGCCCAGAACGGCCACATCGACGATAACCTCTTAAAGCAGATCCTGTGTACAGAAGACGAAAGATTGGATGGAAGAGAACAACGGAGGTTTTGCATGTGCGCAGTGAATTGTGAGCTGATCCACGTTACTGTAGCAAACAATATTTGTCTTAAACCTTCAAAAAACAAACAAACAAACAAAAAACAACCCAGACTCAATTTTGCTTTGCATTGATTCTGGATATGTCTAACAAATGACTTCTGGGCACACAGAGTATCGGCCCTAATTTGTCTCTCTGTGCAACGATATGGAGAGAACCAGCGGGTGCCGCTTGTTTTCATCCGCTCTCATCCAACTATTCTCAAAAGGAAGGCACAATTATGCTGGTCCTGGTTTTAGGTATGGTTGCAGTCATTGGTGTAAGAGGCAGCAGTGAGTGATGATCTGAGATGGTGAATACGCAAAAGCATCGTCTAAAGGGAAATCTGTGTTGCATGCAAGTGAGGGCACAATCCTAGAAGCACCCTTGGGCTGATGGAAGCCACTTGTGTCGGCCCTACGCATGCAGCACTGGCGCAAGAGTGCTGCTCCGGATGCCAGCACCAGCATTATGTGAAGCTATGACGGTTCCTGGGGTGACCTGGGGCCAGTCACTCACAGAACGCAATCCTAACCTGGAGTTAGGCTGGCACAGTTAGGCCAGCAAAGTTTGGCCAGCACAAGGGCCACCGTCAAGTATGTTTGGACCACTCTTGGAGTCAGAGAGGCCAGAACACAGACACGTGCCATCCTCCCTGACTCCGAGAGTGGTCCAAACGCCACTCCTTTCTGTCTGGCATTCTGAGGTAAATTTCTGAGGTAAAATTCTGAGGTAAATATGAAGTAAATAAAGCAAAGTCTGGCCAACACAAGGAACACCATAAAGTATGTCTGGACCACTCTCAGAGTCAGAGAGGCCGGCACACAGATGTGCGCCATCCTCCTTGACTCCAAGAGTGGTCCAAACGTACTATATGGTGGCCCATGTGCCTGCCAAACTGTGGTGGCCTAACTGTTCTGGCCTAACTCCAGGTTAGGATTGTGCTCTCAGGCAGGAAGATGGAACCAAGAAGGGCCTGCAAAGAAGAACTGAATGTGTGGGCAGATTCATGTAGGAGGTGGTGATGCATGTTGTATTTTAAAGTAGCTCTGGGTGCTATATTAATAGTCCTTTTTTATGATGGGGTGGATAATGAGGCTATTGTGACACAGTGTATGGGTGAACTTCTGGAAGTGGGTGGCAGAAATGGAGCAGCTGCAGAAGTAAGGGCAAGATGTTTGACTGTGCCAATGGCAAGAGAGCAAAACCAAAAGAACACACGCAGAGCCTGGTGTATTCTGTGTGCCTCTGACGGCATCATGCGGCACTTACATGCTGACACCAGTTCTGAAATTTGTTGTAGAATTCGGCACCTGAAAATGTTTATATTATTTTTAAAAGTATTCTTAAAGGTACTGCCTGAAGCTAAGCAGGAAAATCTGTGGTTTGCTTTTGGATGGGAGACGAATGCCAGGCTGTGACAAGCTGCAGTACCTGTGGTGGCAGAACGGAGTCGCTGTGGAGCTGATTACTCACTGCAAGTGAGAGTTGTGGGGGAGTTTGTGAGGAGGCCAACCAGCAAAAGAACGGAATGCAACCTTAAGGACCTGTCCAGGCTTGACTTGCAATTGCCTGCTGAGGCTTGATGGCAGGCAGCCAAAGGAGAGAACCACACTGTGAAGGCTACATCTGCTACTGAGGATTCAGTGAATCGCAGAATACTGGATATTTGTAAAAACCCCATTGAAAAAAATGGTGGTTTAGACTAGCCTGCTCATGTAAGCCGCCTTGGGCATTTGCTGTGGCGTGGGAAAGGCGGGGTATAAATTCTTCAAATAAATAAACAAATAAATAAATAAAAGCAAGTCTCTAGCCCTCATGGATGTGGAGATGGATGTGTGACTATTAAATTTGAAGTGTGAGATGAGACACTTTCAGCACAGTCCTATGGTTCCCCAGGCCGGCGCAAGTCGCTTGTGTTGGCTCCCGGGTGTCGTGAATATGCTGCAAAGCACGTTTCCAGCTACTCAGGAGAAGACTAGCAGCCCAATCCTATGCCTGGATCTTGAAGGATCCGCAGAAGCAAAATGGCTACTGCTGCATCCTGTGGGATCCACAGCAGCTGCGAGGGTCTCTTTGAGGGAAGGGGACATTCGGCAATTTCATGGAGGACGGCTCTATCACTGGCAGTTGACAGCACAAACAATCAGGGATCTTGGGGCTGTGATTGAGGGTTTCTTGCAAGTCTTCATTTGGCCACAGGCGGGAAACAGGTTGCTCAACTAGATGGAGGTTTGGTATGATAGAGCAGACTTTTTTTTTAATTTTTAGAGGATGCAGATTTAATTGTTATAGGTTATTTTGGCCCAGAATGTTGGCAGGATCTTGTTCATTTTGCTTTAGCATGATACAAATACCTCCCTGTTCCTAAGCCTGTTTGTGCTTTAGGCTACAATCCTAACCAACTTCCCAGCACTGGAGCAAGGGCAGTGCAGCTTTGAGATAAGAGAGAATAACAGAAAATACAAACATTCCCTTACCTTACTCCTAGCGGGTAATTAATCTGCAGAACTCCTTGCCACAGGAGGTGGTGATGGCATCTGGCCTAGGTACCTTTAGAAGGGGACTGGACAGATTTCTGGAGGAAAAGTCCATCATGGGCTATAGGCCACAATGGGTTGGGCAACCTCCTTACGGTAGTAGTAGGCAACTTCAGAATGCCAGGTGCAAGGGAGTGGCGATGGGATGCAGGCATCTTGTTGTCTCATGTGCTTCCTGAGGCACCTGGTGGGCCACTGTGAGATTCAGGAAGCTGGACTAAGATGGGCCTTTAGCCTGATCCAGCAGGGCTCTTCTTATGTACTTATGGGGAGGGCTCCATGACTGCCCCCCCAACTGCAGGATGCAGCACATGCCCCGTTGGCACAGCTGTATCAGTGCTGGAAAGTTGGTTAGGATTGAGGCATTAGTTCCTTGAATTGCAAGCAAAATTTTGGCTTTGGTTTTGCTTCTCTCTCCGCGGTGGGGCATCCAATCCCAGTACATTATCTACCCTATGCCTACTGTTAAAGGCTAGCTAGATCATTGGTAACCACTTAAGGAGCCTTTATCAGTCATGTCCACCCCGATTACGTGATCAGTTTTGCAAAGGAAATCATTGGTATGGAAGGGAGAAGCAGAGCCTGTGCGACAAAACCACAGCCAAGCCACCATCCCCTGCATCGGGCTTCTGCTCTCCACAATTTGAACTGTCACTCCCAGCCGTCTTGGAATTGTTCGTCATAAGTGCTCTGACAAAGAAGCATGGAGTAGAGGAGCAATTAATTAGTGCGCCATTGGCACCGGATTACCTGCAGCCCGCACAAGGAACAATAAGAACAGGCAGCTGAGTGATAGATCTTTCCAGAATCCAAAGGGAAGGCTCGTGCTCCATCTTGTTTGTGTCTCGTCGTTCAATTCTTATTGCAGCCCCTGTGCATTGCGAATGAGTCCGGCACGCTCCTCTGAAGTAGCTTCATTGTTTGAGATGAGTGAGATCAATTAAAGATGGAGTTGCCCAAGAGCACAATCCTAACCTGGAGTTGCGCCGGCACAGTTTGGCCACCACAAGGGACACTGTAAGGTATGTTTGGACCACTCTCGGAGTCAGAGGCCAGCACACAGATGGGCACCACCATCCCCTCTAACTCCAAGAGTGGTCCAGACGTGCTTTATGGAGGCCCTTGTACTGGCCAAACTTTGCTGGCCTAACTGCGCCATCTTAACTCGAGGTTAGGATTGCACTCTTAGTTTTGGTTTGGTTTCCTCCTGTTCAAAGGAAAGCTTAGTGGCAACCCTGTCACATTGCGCTGTGAGTGCCAGCAACTAGTGCCAGTTGTCTGTGAACGTTCTTTAAAAGGCCTTTCTTCCAAATGACAGTTAAAGGCCCAATCCTATCCAACTTTTCAGCACTGATGTTGCCGTGCCATTGGGGCGCATGCTGCATGCTGTGGTGGTGGGATAGTCACAGAGGCCTTCTCAAGGGAAAAGTAATCTGTTCCCCTATGTCAGGGCTGCATTGCAGCTGCATCAGCTCTGGAAAGTTGGGTAGGATTGGACCCGCCAATCCTTGGCTTTTTTCTCCCCCCCCCAAGGGGAAAATGGTGGAGCATCATTTATTGCTGTTTTAGCCCCACCTCCAAAAAGCTGCCTCCCCTTAGCTTACCTGAGCTGTGCGGCATGGGGCAAAATGCACCACTTTGATACCTTGCGGTCAGCCCCATTCTCCTGTTTGCTTCTCAGAGGTTCTCCAGTCAGTCCACATGGTATTTGCGGCACTTGAGGGCATTACAGGACATTCAAGAAGGCATATAGATATAGCCTAACTACTATCTAAAGGAATGGTCAATAAATCTTAAAGAGATTTAAAATAATAATAGGAAAAAAAAAACCTGTGCAATGGAGTACAGCTTATCTCATGTTGACTCCTGACATTATTACTCTGTGCTTTTGCTCATCCCTTTTCCACATCGTTGGCCATTTGGGGTGATTGAGTGGGGAGAACACTCAGTGCAATTATATTAGGACACGCGGTAAGCTCTACTACACTTTATGGAGGAGAGAAGACACTCAACGCAGGGTTACCATTGTTGCCGGCACCCTTTGTGCTCCTTCACAGTGTCTTGCTCTGCCCTGAGGCTCCCAATGAGACAGTCCGTGTGACTGAACGGAAAGTTTAAAAGCGGTGACGGTTCATTGCGGTGACATTTCAAACATATAGTTTACAAGACAACAATTTCAGCTTCCAACTTCACTTCCCATCATCCAGATATAATGGGTTGAAGACAAACATGCTCGTTCGAGAGGAAAGGCACGGCAAGCTCATACTTGGCTCCCCCTTCCAGATTTCGTCCTTCCCAATGCAGCCCCCTCCACCTTATGCCATTTGGGAGGGTCCCTAACCATCAAGTTTGGATTTTCAGGCAACATGGAAGTCTACGATGGGGAGGCCATAAAGCCCCTGTTCATCCAAACATAAATGAGTTGAAGGACAAACAGTACCTTACGTAAAATGTGAGTGCTGGCTTACTTTGTTTTCCAGAGCACAATCCTAACCTGGAGTTAGGCTAGCATAAGTCAGAGCAGCAAAGTTTGGCCAGCACAAGGGCCACCGTAAAGCATGTTTGGACCACTCTTGAAGATGTATGTCTGTGTGCTGGCCTTTCTGACATAGAGAGTGGCCCAAACAGACTTTACGGTGTCCCTTGTGCCAGCCAAACTTTGCTGGCCTAACTGTGCCATCCTAACTCCAGATTAGGGTTGTGTCCTCAGAAATATATAGAGCAGGGGAGGATGCCCAAACTGGAGTGAAACCATATGGGTCCAGTGGGGGGGGGTTATACTATGTCCTTGTCACTGTTCTGATTCCAGAAATTGACTTTCAATAAAAACTCATTTTCCGAAATAGAGTGTTGAGTGGTGTGTGTGTGTGTGTGTGTGTGTGTGTGTGTGTGTGTGTGTGTGTGTGTGTGTG
>JAJKFI010000062.1:2597451-2609257 GCA_029204185.1 Lerista edwardsae | reverse complement strand
TCTCTCTCTCTCTCTCTCTCTCTCTCTCTCTCTCTCTCTCTCTCTCTGTGTGTGTGTGTGTGTGTGTGTGTGTGTGTGTGTTGTTTTAAGAAACCCAGAAGAAGTTTGTATTATGAGTCAGGCAAGTACTGAGCTTGGCAACATGCCCATAGCAAACACCTTGTAGAAGACAAAAGTTTTGAGCCAGTATAAGACCCAGCAAAATACACGTCACTCAAGAGACACAAGCAAAATGCCCTGCATTGTTTGGAATAAGTGCTCTTGACTTTGATGGTATTGTCAGCGCTGATCTCTCCCTCTCTCTCTCCCCCTCCCCTCATCTTTGCAAACACACACACCCCTATCCCCAGATCTCATTTTGAAGTTGTTTGCAATTGGGAACTAGCAAGCAAACTGACAATTCCAATAATTATCGCCATTCAATGGACATATTGATTGGCGACTGCCAGTGACTCCAGGATTTTTCCTTTTTGCCCAGACATGAGGGATAGAATTAAAGGCTTTCTTTCTCTAGTAAGAATAAAAAAGCATAATTGAACTACAATCTTGTGTCTAAGTGGCAAAATCTAACTAAAGGCTGCAAGGGGCACGAGGTTGTTGTTGTTGTTGTTGTTGTTGTTGTTGTTGTTGTTGTTGTTGTTGTTGTTCAGTCGCTAACTCATCCCCAACTCTTTGTGACCCCCTGGACCACAGCACGCCAGGCCTCCCTGTCCTCCACTAGCTTCCGGAGTTCGCCCAATTTCATGTTCATCGCTTCGGTGACACTGTCTAACCATCTCATCCTCTGCTGCCCCCTTCTCCTTTTGCCTTCCATCTTTCCCAGCAGGAGGGTCTTTTCTCAAGAGTCCTCTCTTCTCATGGGGTGGCCAAAGGATTTGAGCTTCAGCTTCAGGATTTGTCCTTCCAGGGAGCAATGAATGATACATTCCCCTGTAGGTTTAACTCTTTCTGCTAGATTTGTTTAAATAAGTGGCTTCTTGAATGTTGCCTTCCCCCAATATATATTGTGTATTTACAGTTTACAAACTCTAGGAGTACTACAACAAATGAAACATTTGGCTTGAGAACATACTGCACCGTTTACACAGAAAAACCTTTCACTGGTGACAACTGATGCTTGAAAATGGCAAGGGGGAAAAGCAGGGCAAAGGATGGCCAATATCTGGAAGGCTTCCAGAATTGGGGTGTGTGGGGGCACAATCCTAACCTGAAATTAGGCCAGCACAGTTAAGCCAGCAAAGTTTGGCCAGCACAAGGGACACCGTAAAGAGTGTTTGGACCACTCTCGAAGTCGGGGAGGATGGTGCATGTCTATGTGCTGGCTTCTCTGACTCCGAAAGTGGTCCAAACATGCTTTACGGTGTTCCTTGTGCCAGCCAACCTTCGCTGGCCTCACTGTGCCAGCCTAACTCCAGGTTAGGATTGTGCCCTAACAATCAGGTCCTAAGGATAAGGTTAGAATTGCGCCCACTGTTGGATCAGGTCATAGTCTGTCTAGACCAGCATTCTGTTTGTATAAGAACATAAAAAGAGCCCCACTGGATCAGGCCAAAGGCCCATCTAGTCCAGCTTCTTGTATCTTACAGTGGCCCACCAGGTGCCTCAGGGAGTTCAGTAGACAACAAGATGCTTGCATCCTGTGGCCACTCCCTTGCACCTGGCATTCTGAGGTAAATTCTGAGGTAAAATTCTGAGGTAATCTATCTCAATCTAGGCCTTAAGAACATAAGAAGAGCCCTATTGGATCAGGCCAAAGGCCCATCTAGTCCAGCTTCCTGTATCTCACAGTGGCCCACTTGGTGCCTCAGGGAGTTCACCTGATGCTTGCATCCTGTTGCCACTCCCTTGCACCTGGCATTCTGAAGTAGCCTACTACTAATGTAAGGAGGTTGCCCAACCCATCATGGCCTGTAGCCCACGATGGACTTTTCCTCCAGAAGTCCATCCAGTCCCCTTTTAAAGGCATCTAGGCCAGGTGCCGTCACCACCTCCTGTGGCAAGGAGTTCCATAGCTTAATTACCCACTGGTTAAAAAAAGTATTTCCTTCTATCTGTTCTCACTCTCCCAACCCTCAATTTCAGTGGATGCCCCACCTGGTTCTGGCGTTGTGTATCAGTGGCCTATGATGCACTTCTGTGAAGCAGAGAACGTATAAGCCTCCTTGCTACCACCTGCAATTTCCTACAGATTCCAGCTCTGCCCCCACCCCGTTCTCTGCCTCCCCTCCTGGCACCAGCTGCATCCCCCTCTTTGCTGCATCGAAGTGTCGGAATTTGCAACACGCACTTCGCGTCCGCACTGCAGATGGATGTCATCCTGGGGTCAGAGCAGTGAACCATGTTGCCGGAGAACAGGGGTCCCCCGTGACTCATCACTCAGTACGAAGGTTACTCATATGATTAACTGTCTGGCAGACCTTTCCTTGACCCGAAAAGACAATGCGGTCTGGAGGAACAGTAAAAGCACGAAACTAAGCGCCTGTAGATCAGAAGCACAGCACATGAAAGCTTGAAAACCAGACCTCAGCATCAACCTGTTTGGGAAGGGGGGGGGAACCCTTGACATCACTTTTGCGAGAAATTTCATCCATATGGCTCAGCTGATCAGGAATTTACCTTTACATTGTTGCCAACACTGTCTCCATATGCACACATGTCTGCTCACTATATGTGCATACATGCGCAACCTCAGGCCCAGGCTTCTAACTGGGGTGACCAAAATGTCGTCCTCCCCAGATACGACTGTTTGGGGGCACATTGACTGGATGGCAAAGCAAAGCATGTCAAAGTGCCTTCAGTGATGCTAGCAAAACCCATGTGTTTTCTAAAAGAAGGGATGTGGTGGCGCTGCGGGTTAAACCGCTGAGCTGTTGAGCTTGCTGACCGGAAGGTTGGGAGTTCAAGACTGCACGACGGAGTGAGCTCCCGTAGCTTGGCCCAGCTCCTGCCAACTTAGTAGTTCAAAAGCAAGTAAAAATGCCAGTAGATAAATAGGTACCGCTTCGGTGGGAAGCTAATGGTGTTCCGTGCGCTACGGTGTATAGTCATGCCGGCCACATGACCACAGAAACTTGTCCTCGGACGAACGCCGGCTCTTCAGCTTAGAAATGGAGTCGGTCACAAGTAGACCATTCGGTCATGGAGAAACCTTTACCTTTCCAAAAGAAAATAGATTTCATTTTTTTTTTTCCTAGAGACAGTTGCAGACTTGTCCCACTGGCTGCCCAGAGGCTAGGTCCATAGACTGTTGCCCCCTCCCAGCTGCCACTGTTCCCGACCCACCGGCCGGTATGGAGCATAATGCAACATCTGCCCAGTGCCGGAGTAGGCTCTGACTGCGCTTGGGGTGGGGCTGTGATGAAGCAAATCACTACGCCCTTGGCACAGCCTCCCCATGCCCCCTGTGTCCGGAATTGCTCCATTTCAGAGCGTACTGGAAGCAAGAGTGGGTGGAAGTGCCCAGATCCGCGCTGCTATCTTCCTTGGCATGCCCAGCTCCCTTGGGGCTGCCGATGTAAGGGGCTGTAGCACAGCAACAGTACACCTGTGTAGCTTTTCCAGGTGGTGCAGGTCTCCACAATTATGGGGATTTACCATCAGGCAGAATTGTAGGGACGTGGTGGCAAAGCGAGTTAATCCGCTGTTGCTGGACTTTCGACCGCAAGGTTGGGAGTTCGAGACCGCGTGTCGGAGTGAGCTCCCATTGCTTGTTCCAGCTCCTGCCAACCTAGCAGTTCGAAAGCACCTAAAAAATGCAAGTAGATATATAGGGACCACTTCGGTGGGAAGGGGACGGTGTTCCGTGCGCTACAGCGTAGAGTCATGCTGGCCACATGATCGGACAAAAACGCCGGCTCTACAGGCTTTGAAACGGAGAAGAGCACCGCCCCCTACAGTCAGTCACGACTAGACCATTCAGTCATGGGGAAACCTTTACCTTTACCTTTACTATCAGGCAGAATTGATCTGGCTCAGCATAGGAGACAGGGAGACCTTGAATTCAGTGCACATTTGGCTTCTTAATGGCCCTTACTTTACTGGAAATATTTGTTCAAAATGTGAAAAACGAATAGAAAATTGCTGAAAGGGAGGGAGCAAGTTGTAATGGATGGATAACATTTGACCCTCCTTCCAAATCTGGATTCCTGTTAGGGTTGCTCTTTTATTCTTTAGCGTCATTTGCTGTGAATAATTGGTTAAATTAAATCAACCACGGGAGGGGGGGAGAAAGGGGGACGTTATTATTCCTGGCCTATGAAGGAAACTGATTGTGTGAGTTAACTTTTTTTTTTTTTTTTTTGGAGCGCCTTGCAAAAGACCTTCAGTGTGGGCTCGTGTCCAGGAATTATCATTGCGATGCAGCACCAATTAGATCTCATTATTATAATTCCGGGATTTCTCTCTCTCTCTCTCTCTAAATGTTGGAGAAGAAAAGTCGCAAAATGAGATTTTGAAAAATGAATGGAAAGGCACCCATTCCCCCCACCCATCTGGGAAGGAAATAATTTGTCAAGCACAATTGGGTTGCTCCCGCCAATATCAATTCGAGAAGTTATCAAAACACAATGAGTGATTGCGAGCCAAGCCCTGCCTGCCACTTTGCAACCGTTGTGATTTGGCACACAAAAGAATGGGAGCAGAGGCGCATGGGGAAGGAGGTAGAGGAGACGCATCATATTGTGAATTCCCAAGCGGAGAGGTAAAGGGATTTTTTTTTTAACAGGCATTTAAATGCATCAACAGAAGGAGTCAGATGGATGCCAGGAGGTAAAGAGCTCCAATGGGAGGTGGAAACAAGGGGGGAGGCAATTCATCAGGCAATGTTGAAGTTGCAATTAAGAGTTCACAGAGGAAAAGGGTACCAAAGGAGACAAGAAGGCAGGAAGGGATGTGAAGAGAGAAAGAAGAGTGAGGGCGCAATCCTAACCTGGAGTTAGGGTGGCACAGTTAGGGCAGCAAAGTTTGGCCAGCACAAGGGACACCGTAAAGCACGTTTGGACCACTCTCGGAGTCAGGGAGGACGGCGCATGTCTGTGTGCCGGCCTCTCTGACTCCAAGAGTGGGCCAAACATACTTTATGGTGTCCCTTGTGCTGTCTAAACTTTGCTTTATTTACCTTACATTTACCTCAGAATTTTACCTCAGAAATTTACCTCAGAGTGCCAGATACAAGGGAGTAGCGTTTGGACCACTCTCAGAGTCAGGGAGGACAGCGCATGTCTGTGTGCTGGCCTCTCTGACTCCACGAGTGGGCCAAACACTCCACGAGTGGGCCAAACAGTGTCCCTTGTGCCGGCCAAATTTTGCTGGCCGAAGTGTGCTGGCCTAACTCCAGGTTAGGATTGCGCCCTGAGTCGCAGCCCAATCATTGCCTCCACTGGGCCCATCCCAGGCAGGCTGGGAGGTGGCTGGAGCTCACCTCGGTTAAGAGGAGAGTTTCCCCTTGCCCCGGGGTAAGCCCCAGACAGTCCTACGGGGCTGCTCGGATCTGCTGGTGCTAATCTGAGCGGCCGGATTGGGCCAACCTGGTCTGGGGATGGGAGGGTAGAATCCAGCCCAGAGGCCAGATCAGTGGTCCACACCCTGCCCCAACCCACTCACAAGCCCACCTGCTCCCCCTCCCTCCCTCCGTCCCCTTCCACACCTCCCACCTTCCCCTGCCCTCTCCAAGCCCCCATGTTGGCCAAACCCAGATGGCATGGGACCAATTTACTGGGCATCATCCACAGTGCCTGTGGAACGGCGTGACACCCCCACTCCCCGCGCAGGCTCTGCATCTACTTCTGTGGCATGTACATGACTTACGGCACATTTGCTACACACTTCGGCTGGCACTGCTGAGAAGCTGTGGCCAAATGGGGGCTCAGGATTGTTCCCTAGTAGAAGGAGAATGAAGGGACATAAAATACCAATACAAGATATTTGAGCAGAATCTAAGAAGGAGGAGGGACCCAACAGCTGTTTTCATCTGACGGCACACTGACAAGGCACTACAATTTTCAGAGCACCTCGTCAAGTTTGGGACATTTGACAAGCAACAACACACTGCTGTCCCAAGGCTCATAGCCCCCAGTGGCCCTTCTAATAAATGACCCACCCACCCCAAACTCTTTTGGCGCACCGCAGACCATTCACGGCATGGCACACTGGTTGAAAAACCACTGATTGGGAAAAGATAAGATTTGCACACACACACACACACACACACACACACACACACACACACACACTTATGCTGCCGAGCAAATATTAAGCTATTAAGATGAATAATCTAATTACACCTTTATGACTTACATAATTTTGGACTAATTGCTCTATGAGGAACTCATGACTGACTATATCTGCTGCATTTATGATAAATACAAGAGGGATTTTCTATTTGTGTGTGTGTGTGTGTGTTGATTTTCAGTGATTTGAGTGTCTTGCGAGGGCCATTAGAACTGTACATCTAAATTAAAGGTTTATCCTCAGTGGCTCATTTTCAGTGTTAAATAACATGTGACCAGTTGTTGCTCAGGGCAGCAGTTTTTAAAAGCAAGCGTGGAGCCAAAGAACTTGAGGCCATCACCGAGTATTTAATGTTTTTTTTTTCTCTCTCTCTCTATAAACTACAGCTAGTGCACAGCCCGATTTCCTGGAGCATTAAACCTTCAGTGTTGGTTTCCAGTAATTTCAGAACATGTTTATCCTGTTTGGGGCAGAGTCATGACAACGTGATGCTGCATTTGAAACTGGTACTTGATTGCTTTTCATGGGAAGATCTCGAAGGGCTCCATGAATGAATGATGAGCCAGGAGATGATTATGAGACATCCGTAAAGGGCTGTGAACGCTGAAACACAAATTGCCTCGTCCTGTTGCCTGTGATTTATTGCATCCCAACCCGATTTATTGTCAAGTGTTTAAACAGAGAGACATTCCAAAGTGACCCACATTCCAGTTTATGCAAAACTCCCATCTCTCTGCATTTTTCTCTGGCTTCGCCACCTGTTATGATGGGAGGGTGTAACTACCCTCCCCTGGTGTAGCTGCCGCTGCCACCAGCCCAGGCTTAATACAACAAAAGGAGCTCCTGGGCAAACCCCCTCTTAAAAGAAAGCCAAATAGAAGAAGTAAAAACCCAATTTTATTAACATACATTACAAGTTACAAATAAAACTACAAAGCCTCTATATTATAAAATTCAGATAGTAAAATTACAAACTAGGAGGCTCTTCTCCACAAGACTCCTCCCTAGTAAAACCCTCTGTTTATAAATTAGCTAAGAGGAACTCAAAAGGACAAACAAAAGACACCTACAGAGTTTATCTCTGACTAACTGGCTAACCACAACCAGTTATCACTGGCTCCTTTATTCCTTATACTGACAGTGTACCATGAGGTTAACCTTCCCTGAGAGCAGCAAAAGGGTTCTGTTCCCTGAGGCTTTTAACTTTATCCCAATGAACTAATCACCCCCACCTGAGTCATTTACACTTGAGTAGTTCTCCTCCAACCACTGATACCCAACAAGGTTCACACGAAACCACAATTTCATGACACCACCCGATCTCCTAAAATGAACTGATGGAGCATCCCAAGGTATGGTGAATATTTTGAAGAGATCAATAACACAGACCTGTCAAAGAGGCAGAGAGGTGTCTAGCCTCACTCAGAATCTAATTTGAAACTTCTCAGATGTTCTTCCTTGTATTCAGCAGTACTTTGTGATGGTTCGTTTGCCAACTATTGTCCGAAGAAGGTGTTTGAGTTGCTGGAGATACTTCTTCATTGGCTGATATATGCCAACAGCCCAATCCTAATCAGCTTCCTGTAGTGCAGGTGTATAGGATCCAGCATAGGAATTGTACAAGAGGCACTTTTTCAAGTGGTGCTCCTCTTATATTTAGCAGGGGGAGAGTAACTGTCCCTCTTCACCCCTGCACAGTCTTTCTAGTGGCTGTCGCTAGCGGTCTGCCTTTTTTTAGATTGTGGGCCCTTTTGGGACAGGGAGCCATTTAACTTTATTATTACTATTTGCCTGTAAACCGCTTTGTGAACTTCGTGTTGAAAAGCGGTATATAAGTACCTTGATTGATTGATTGTAGCTGCTGGAGGTTTCCTCGAGGTAAGAGGCAGAGGCATAGCTAAAGAGGTGCAGGGGGTACAATTTCACCGGGCGACAAGCTTTAGGAGGGCAACAAGCTGAGCTTGACACCAGTGTCCAAAATTGTGAAAATTTTGGTAAGTATATATAATACCATCATATTATATAGAATATAATAGAATTTTTATTGGCCATACATGGAATTTCACCATACATGGAATTTTACTTCGGCCCAAAAGCTGTCACATATATCTTAAACTAATAAATAATACCATCCCATTAACAAACCCCCACTAACTCTAAACTTAACAAATCAAAACCAAAAATATACAATTTGATGCAGAATTTAATGCAGAATGCAATCAAACACACCAGAAAGTAATCTCTTTCCCTGATCAAACATTATGGCCCCAAACCCAGAAAATGAAAATGCAATAGTCATGTGAAAATCATGTTGTTGTTTTTAAAGGAATAATACTTCCATGTTATATATCATTTTATGCGGACTTTCGTGCAGAATGCAGAGAAGCAAATTGGGGTGTAGTATCTTCATTCTATCAAACGTTACGACCAAAAAACAAGAAAAGGAAAATTCAACTGTAAAGTCACTTCCGGTTGTGACATCACTTCTGGGGCATCATTTAGCCCTCTGCACTGGGCTGCACTTTCATTAGCTATGCCAGTGAGAAGAGGATCTTCGTCCTCTTGCCCTGAGTAAAGCCCTAGTAGCCTCTCCGGGGGCTACTTGGATCAGCATCAGCTCTATAGCTGGTACAAATCCGAACGGCCCCATTTTGGGAGGGGGGATGCAGAGGTGGATCTACAGGGAGGGAGAGCTCTAAGTGTTGCAAGAAGCCTCACCCTGTCATGTAAATCCCTCCTCTCCCTTGCTGCTGTAGCCAGTAAGCAATGCCAAGATGTTGCTTTTCCCTGTGAGGATTGGCTAAAATGGTGCAGGAGAGGAGTGATTTCCACTGCAAGGTAAGGCTTCTTGCAAAACTTAGAGCTCTGCCCTCCCTTAGATCTGCCTCTGGGGGGATGTGGCAGAGGGCTCTTCCTCTAAATGTTGTTAGATTAATTAACTCTTACCTGAGGAAACCTCCCTGCAGAGCCAAAATCCCCTGCAGAGTGGACCAAAAACGAAAACAAGGAAGGTTGTGAAATGGAGATGACAGGGTGAGATTGATTCACCCTGTTTCATTTTCACTCAATGCATCATTTCCTGAACGGTTTTCTCTTGAACAAGAGTGCCTCTGTTAATCCAAGATCTGGCAGTTTTGACAGTCACCCCAATATCCATCTTGTGAATAGATCTGAGGGCAACTGGTGCACATCAGATGCCCACCTCTCATCAGATTTAAGTACCCTCTTTCGGAGCAGTAATTTGCAGTAATATGGGGGAATATTTCAGTTTTGTTTGCACTTGTGCACATGTGTGCGTGCATGTGGACTAGTTAGGTTGAACTGAACCTTTTGGCTAACTGGGCAAGAGGCACTTTTTCAAGTGGTGTCCTCTTATATTTAGTAGGGGGAGAGCAATTGTCCCTTTTCACCCCAGCACAGTGTCTTTCTCGTGGCTGTTGCTGGTGGTGTTCTCCATTCCTTTAGATTGTGAGCCCTTTTGGGACAGGGAGCCATTTAACTTTAATGTTATTTGCCTGTAAACCGCTTTGTGAACTTTATGTTGAAAAGCGGTATATAAATACTAGTGATTGATTGATTGATTGATTGATTGATTGATTGGCCTTAAATCTTCCACTAATTTCTGTTTTTTTTCCTCTTTCTTTTTCTGCTTCTGTTAAAAATAGCAAACACTTCCCACCTTTGTTCATGCACCCCACAACTTGTGCCAATGTTGGGGGGGGGTGGCGGCTTCCCCAGGGCAATCACAGAGATGTGGCTTCTTTGTGTTTTGTTGGCAAAATGTCTGAAGGGGTAGCAGCAACAGATCTTGAAACAGCGCCTGTTGGGTTGCTGTCTAGACCGGTCAACTCATGGAATTTCCAGCTTCTCTGCCACCATCACCTTCAGATTCATTTCTGTTTCCAAAAATAAAAAAGACCCACGCTGATAACAGCGACACGCGGTGAAGGCATGTCTGGTGAGGCAGAACTGGTGGCGTTTGAAAAGTGCCACTAATGCTGTGATCACACAAACAACCCACAGGCTTTGAGCAGCTGAAGCCCCTGGATTGTAAGTGTTTGCAGGATCACAGCCACTGCAGCAGTGGAGGCACTTTTCAAAGAATTTTGAGGGTTCAAACTGCTGGCCTCCTGCAGGATGGGAGAGGCGTGATGGTGCGGCATGTGCGATGCATCGCCATGCTTTGTATTCTGAGCCACAGAATTATGAAGCGCAGTGACATTCTCTAGACCTCAGCCATTGAGAATCAAGGTGACAGAGAGATTACTCTGATTGTAACTCAAGCTCTCTGCTGTGGAGGTGCATTCGACATCAAAGCAGGACTGCGAATGGATGTCATAGCTTGATGGTAACAGATTCACCAGAGTTTTAACCCCTTTTTTTACCCTGATTGTCATACAAGGGCTTCTGCGGGAGAGTCTGCAAAGCCTGAAAACATGCTTTAGCAGTTGGTACTTATCAATCAATCATTCAATCAATCAATCAGTCAATCAATCAATCAATCAATCAACAGGTACTTATATACCGCTTTTCAACATGAAGTTCACAAAGTGGTCTACAAGTAAATAGTAATAATAATAACATTAAATGGCTCCCTGTCCCAGAGGGCTCACAATCTAAAAAAAAAAAAAAGGCAGACTATCAGCAACAGTGACTAGAAAGACTGCACAGGGGTGAAGAGGGACAGTTGCTCTCCCACTGCTAAATATAAGAGGAACTAGAAAAAGTGCCTCTTGCCCAGTTAGCAGGGGTGAAATCAAGTTGACTTATGAAATCAAATCCTGGCCCTGCACAAGATAACCAAACCCGGTGCCTTGTGATGATGGCTCCCCATACTATATGACGGGTTACGGCCGTGCCCTTCATCTGGCAGTTGATGAATGGCAAGGGCAGAGGGAGGGTGTCACCGGGGTGGCAGCAGCCATGGGCGCCGGCAGTGGGGAGGTGCCGGCAGTGGGGAGGCAGCATCGCGCGGAGGAGCCAGCATGCTTTTTGGCCTGCCCGCCCGCCCCTACACTTGTGTAGCTCCAAAATTGAGCGATTCCGGGCACAGGGAGGCGTGGCGGGCTGACGCACGGGGGCGGGGCGACGTGCCGGGGGCGTGGTTTCATCGCCCTGCCATGGTGCGATCGCGGCCCCGTTCGTCACTGATGAATGGCCTCTCGTGCATTTTGTTTGGTTGCTGCTCTGACTTAGAATGGGGAATGGAAAGAAATGGAACGTCAGAGAGAAGCTGAAATGCTTTCATTGAGGGTAAGTCAAAAATTGTGGGTCGAAACTGAAAAACAGATACAGGCATGCCTCAGTATCTACTGATTTGGTATCCACAGTTTCAGTTATCCATGGATACTGGGATTCCTATTAAAAAGATGGGGAACATTAAACAAATTTCTTTCTTTTTTTACTTGTTGCAGCAACACCCCTGATGTTCCCCTATCTTTAAAAAAGCACTTTAGGATACACAGTTTCAGTTATCCACTGTGGGGTCTGGAATGAAACTCCAGTCGATACCAGGGCATGCCTGTACTTCATTCATTCATTCATTCATTCATTCATTCATTCATTCATTCATTCATTC
>JAJKFI010000062.1:2580385-2590725 GCA_029204185.1 Lerista edwardsae | reverse complement strand
GTGTTTGGACCGCTCTCGGAGTCAGAGAGGCCAGCACACAGATGTGCACCATCCTCCCTGCCTCCGAGAGTAGTCCCAACACTTTTTATGGTAGCCCTTGTGCTGGCCAAACTATGCTGGCTTTCCTTATGCCGGCCTAACTCCAGTTTAACATTGCCTAAATGCATCCCTAGGATTGGTGTCACCCCTCATTAACTTCATTTAGAGTGCAATCCTAACCTGGAGTTAGGCCGTAAAGTATGTTTGGACCACTCCTGGAGTCAGAGAGGCCAGCACACAGACATGTGCCATCCTCCTTGACTGCAAGAGTGGTCCAAATGCACTCTACGGTGGCTCTGGTGCTGACCAAACTTTGCTGGCCTAACTGTGCTGGCCTCACTCCAGGTTAGGATTGTGCTCTCAGTCATTTGTGGAGCGCGAAGCCTGACATTAAATAAGATTTGGAGAGCAGAGAAATAGAGCAAAGACATGTTCACTTGCTCTTGGGAGAAGCTCCTAATGCCGTTTGTTGCTGAAAATGAATGACTGTAGAGCAGAAGCCCCCAAGCACAGGTGTCCAGTAGACTTCATCAGGACTGCCATGGATCCTCAAGAGGTCATTAATTAGAACAATGGATTGCCGCTCTTGTGGCTTCCAGAGTCATCAGAACCTGCAGACCGGATGATGGCTGCATATGCCGGTTGGTAGGAAGCGTTAGTCTGGACGTGAGTAATGGATGGAGGGCGAAGCGGTACGATGTCAAGATCCAGGTGGGGATGCAGTACAAGAAAGAAATGTTTGTGTGCTCTCCGTCAACTCCAGCAGGGAAAAATTGTGGGGATGCATTAACTGGGAGTGCAGTCCTAAACTGGAGTTAGGCCGGCATAAGCTAAGCCAGCAAAGTTTGGCCAGCACAAGGGCCACCATAAAGTGTGTTTGGACCACTCTCGGAGTCAGGGAGGATGGTGCACGTCTGTGTGCTGGTCTCCCTGACTCCGAGAGTGGTCCAAACATACTTACGGTTGCTCTTGTGCTGGCCAGACTTTGTTTTATTTGCCTCAGAATTTTACCTCAGAAATTTACCTCAGAATGCCAGATTCAAGGGAGTGGCGTTTGGACCACTCTTGGAGTCAGGGAGGATGGCGCGCATCTGTGTGCCGGCCTCTCTGACTCTGAGAGTGGTCCAAACATACTTTACGGTGGCCCTTATGCTGGCCAAATTTTTTCTGGCTTAGTTGACGCCGGCCTAACTCAGTTTAGGATTGCACCCTGGGTCTGACGTCCTTTGCAGGACAGATCAGTGCAGAGATTGTTGGAAGGCTTATGGGATAATGGTGTGTTTTAGAGTGCAACCCTAACCTGGAGTTAGGCCAGCACAGTTAGGCCAGCAAAGTTTGGCTGGCACAAGGGACACCGTAAAATGCATTTGGACCACTCTCGGAGTCAGGGAGGATGATGTGCATCTGTGTGCTGGCCTCTCTGATTCCGAGAGTGATCCAAACATCCTTTACGGTGTCCCTTATGCCGGCTAAACTTTGAATCGGGATCTACAGTTTTCAAATCATCCCAAGAAGCCAAGCCAATACTGTACAGTCGGATAACAAGCTGGAAGGGAATTGACACAAAAGGCAGTGGCTTTTTAAAAAGCAAACAAAAAAGGGTGTCAAGCATAAGGCCCGGGGTCCAGATCCGTCCCATGGAAGCTCTTTGTATGGCACAGGCTCTCCCAGCACCACTATCAGCTGCTGAGCTGCACTGCGGTGCCACTGCTGAAATTAAAAGGGCAGCCTGCATAATCATTGGGATCCAGACATGTCACGTAGGGGGTACGCGGGGGGACGCGGGTACCCGTTCCTAGGATTAGGGCTGGCCCTGCCCATTCGCCCGCCCACTCATCGGCTCCGCCCCCTGCAACGTTTGAATTGCCTGCACGTTCGAGTTGCCTGCACGTTCTCAGAGCCAGCCAGCCAGGCAGGCAGGCAGGCAGTGGAGCGAGGGAGGCCGACAGCGGCAGCAGCGTGAGCAGGTAGGCTGCCTGGGGCTCCCTCCCGAGGAGGTGCAGCAGTTCCTGTGGCGGGAATCAGTAGCCCGCGCGGCAGCCCCGGGGAAGGTCCGGGACTCCCAGGCCTTCTCCCGGGCCGCCGTGCGGCCTACCGAGGAGGCGCAACAGTTCCTGGGGGTGGTTCCTGGGTTCCGGCTATGACTTCACTTCCGGTGGGCAAGCCCCGACACAAGTGCCAATCAAAAGTGAGTACCTGTTGCTAAATCATTTAGATGCCATTACTGTGATCCCCATATCTTGTAATTTGCAGCTAATGAGACAAAAGTACCTATTTCTGATCAAGCCCTCCTTAATGACATCACTTCCAGCTCAATGACATCACTTCCAGCCCTCAGCAGGCCCCCTGCTCAATTTCTGTGTTGTCTGCCAGATTATATATCTGCAACATGATGCAACCAGCTCAGTTGACCTCATGGCTAGGCCGGACCCGTTGGTCGTCGCCATAAAGCTTGACTGTTTACTCAGACTTCTGTGGCATTTCAGCAGATTGGCTCTCGGCTTTTTACGCTGTTGTGTTTAATGCGTTCTGCTCTGTAATTTTATTGAATTCTGATCTGTGGTGGTGCTGTTGTGATAGCATTATAGTGTGATTGTAAGTCACTCTGTCAACTGTTTTGGCTGAAAGACTGGTAGACTTTTTTTTCTTTTTTAAAAAAAAGTTAACTTAAATAGCATGCAAGTAACACTTTCAGATTTTTTTTTAAATATACTGGAGTGTTTTAGACCCTAACCCTATCCAACTTCCCAGTGCTGGTGCAGTCATGCCAATGGGGCACCTTCACATCCTGTGATGGAGGGACAGTCAGGAAGGCCTCATCAAGGTAAGGGAATATTTGTTCCCTTACTTAGGGGCTGCATCGGCACTGGAAAGCCCCCAATATGATCATAAGTCACTTGAAGGGATATTTTGATTTTCTTTCTTTCTTTTTCTTTTTTTTAAGGTGGATAAATAGATGAAAGTAAAGGCACAATCCTAACCTGGAGTTAGGCCAGCGCAGTTAGACCAGCAGAGTTTGGCCAGCACCATGGCCACCATAAAGCGCTTTTGGACCACTCGGAGTCAGGGAGGATGACGTGCGTCTGTGTGCTGGCCTCTCTGACTCCAGGCGTGGTCCAAACGCCCTTTACGGTGACCCTTGTGCCGGCCAAACTTTGCTGGCCTAACTGTGCCGGCCTAACTCCAGATTAGGATTGTGCCCTGAGAGTGGTCCAGACATACTTTATGGCGTTCTTATGCAGGCCAAACTTTGCTGGCCTAACTGTGCCAGCCTAACTCCAGGTTAGGATGGTGCTCTTAAATTAGAGAAAGTTAAACCCAATGAAAGTTTCCCCAATGTCCTCCGTACTGTTTATTGACTGTTTACTCCATACGGTTGAGTATTTTGCCTTCAATTAAAGGGACGCAGAGGCAATGGTGTTGTTTTAGCAGCTCTAGATTCAATCTCTAGTTGTGGCTAATGGGAGGCTGTGGTTAATAAATACCCAAGCAATTCCTAATGCAATCTCCGTGTGTAATTCTGCGAAGGGAAGTGTCCCCAGGTAGCGCATTCGTCATGTTGTGCTGTTTTCCTTTGTGCCCAAGAACTGTCCCTGCCTTGGCGCATGGAGGAAGGGCCACAGTCTCCAGCACACACGACTGTTTGTACAAGCAAAGCGGCAATGGAACACAACTCATATAGAGCAATTATGGATGGGATGGGATTGTCACTCACATTTCATGATCCAGCCTGACATTCAAAAAGCGAAGGACAGCTGGCTTGTCATTGTCCCTTCCAAAATGAGGTTCTCAGCAGCCTTGGCCAATTTCATTTTGCATTGTCCTATCCTGGAACATCAAAGCCTCGACAAGCTTATCTTGGTGTGTGGTGCCTGGATTTCTAAGCACCTGCAGCCTCATGTGCTTGATTGTGGTTATTTTCTGTCCTGTCTCTCGGGTTCTCTTGTTGTTGATGTTAAGTGTCTCTTGAATGAAAAGAAGCAGATCCAAGCCACTGGCAGCATAAGGTTGAGGTGGGAATGAAGTGGAATAGCCTAGATCTGTGAATGTCACCCCAAGTTCAGTGACTCGTTGCTATTTAGTCTATGGCCGCAATCCTATACACACTGGGCAATTCTATGCAGCAAAGCGCAATCCTAGCCTGGAGGTAGGCCTGCGCAGTTAGGCCAGCAAAGTTTGGCCAACACAAGGGACACCGTAAAGGGCGCTTGGACCACTCTTGGAGTCAGGGAGGATGGGGCACGTCTGTGTGCCGGCCTCTCTGACTCCAAAAGTGGTCCAAACATACTTTACTCTGTCCCTTGTGCTGGCCCAAGGTTGCTGGCTTAAGTGTGCCGTTTTCGCGATCGCGACCCCGAAGTGGGTCACGATCACATTTTGCAATGGACCGAAACATAAATGTGATACGTGTGGTTGGGTTGCTAGGTTAGGGAGTCATCTTTCTAACTCAACTTATTAGCGAGCAATCACCAAAAGTAGCATTTTCAGGTCAGAGTTTATGTCTATGGAATTCAGTGTTTGGTCAAATTGTTTGCATTTTGTCAATGGGCATAAATTTGGAGGCATCCAGGAGAGGATGTAAAAATCATTCATGAAGGAGCTTGGTGTTTTTCTGCAGGATTTACAACCAACCTCAAAAAAATCCATTAGGCAGCTTGTGGAGGGTTTTCTTCTCCTTTTTTTTTTCTCCCCCCCCCCAGCAAAAGTCCATTTTGTGTCTGCAGCTGCTCATTTGGAATCATTGATTTCAGAATTGATCATCTGGTTTTGCCCAGTGGATTGCAGTAGCAGAGTCGATCCTTCTGGCTGCTCAGAAGATTCAATGCTGGGTGTGCTTTTTGGAAATTATTTAGGGCACAATCCTAACCTGGAGTCAGGCCGGCACACTTAGGCCAGCAAAGTTTGGCCTACAAGAGCGTTTGGACCATGCAGAGTCAGGGAGGATGGTGCACATCTTTATGCTGGCCTCTCTGACTCTGAGAGTGGTCCAAACATGCCTTATGGCAGTATTATTCAAATTGTGGGTCGGGACCCACTTGGTGGGTCGCGACCTGATGGCAGGTGGGTTGCGGAAAGCTGGGAGCAGCCACCTTGGAAGCTGCAGCCCTGACTCTTGATATATTCCTTTTTTGAGTGTTAACAGTTTAAATTTTAAAGTGAGGTTTTTATTGTGTTTTTGTTTTTTAGTCCAGTGCTTTTACATCGTATATTGTCCTAATCTTGCTTTTTGTCAGACATGTTTCATGGTTATACAATTGCTGCAATCCAAGAATGCCAGTTTGCATTTCAGGCGTGTCATGTTATTATATTACAATGGCAGCACTTCCTGCTTGATGGTGTCACTTCCTGCCACAACATCACTTCCAGGTTAATGACATCACTTCCAGTGGGTCCTGACACGAGTGCCATTCTAAAAAATGGGTCCCGGTCTAAAAAGTTTGAATACCACTGCCTTATGGTGTCCCTTGCGCTGGCCAAATCTTGCTGGCCTAACTGTGCCGGCCTAACTCCAGGTTAGGATTGAGCTCTTAGCCACTGATAGCTCTTGATTTCTCAGGAGGGCCTTATTGTGGCCTTCAAGCCAAGGACTACGTTCATTTGCCATGCCACCCTCTACAATTGTTTTGCATGTGGAGGCTTCATGGCTCATTATCTCGTTCCCACCAGAAATGATCCGTGAAGAGAAAGACCGTGCAGGCCCACTGTTGCACAGGGAGTAATGTTGGATTGGGCTCTTTGACCATCCCTGATTTATTGGTAAAGTGGCTCTCCATCCCAGACACCTGAGCAAGCCTTCTCTTGCCCTCCCCACAATCCAATTCCTTCTATATCATTATCTGAAGGCACTGTTGCTTTCCCATGCATACAGTGGTGTCTCTACTCTTGTGGAGACAGAACGCTGGGTGGGACTTACGTTTGATTGGCTGCCTGCCTGTTCGCTTCCGCCGTCCTTCCTGCTCGCCCAGGCACCCAGCGCGCCCCCCAGTCCCCCCCGTCCATCACGGAGCTGGACAAGCAGCGGTGGGGCGCGGCGACCGAGGGCAGCCCGCGTGGCGGGGGGAAGGCGGCGGAACCGCACGGACCGGGCTGCCAATCAAACGTACGTCCCGCCCAGTGTTCCGTCTCCGCAAGAGTAGAGGACACCTCTGCATGCATAGCTGACATCACCTTTCAATTGAGGTGTGTGTATGCGTTCGCAGAAGCATCGTTTCAGCAATGAACCCATCCTGCTGTAGCAAACAAGGCAATAATAACATTCAACATGATAGCTGCTGGTTTAAGAGAGAGAGAGAGAGAGAGAGAGAGAGAGAGAGTTAGGGCACAATCCTAAACTGGAGTTAGGCTGGCATAAACTAAGCCAGCAAAGTTTGGCCAGCACAAGGGCCACGGTAAAATATGTTTGGACCACTCTCGGAGAGGATGGCGCACGTCTGTGAGCTGGCCTCCCTGACTCCAAGGGTGGTCCAAACATACTTTACGGTGGCCTTTATGCTGGCCAAATTTTTCTGGCTTAGTTTATGCCAGCCTAACTCAGTTTAGGATTGCACCCTGGGTCTGACATCCTTTGCAGGACAGATCAGTGCAGAGATTGTTGGAAGGCTTATGGGGTAATGGTGTACTTTAGAGCACAATCCTAACCTGGAGTTAGGCCGGCACAGTTAGGCCAGCAAAGTTTGACTGGCACAAGGGACACTGTAAAGTGCATTTGGACCACTCTCGGAGTCAAGAAGGATGGCGGAGGTCTCTGAGAGTAGTCCAAAAACACTTCATGGTGGCCCTTATGCTGGCCAAACTTTGCTGGCTTATCTTATGCCGGCGTAACTCCAGTTTAGGATTGCGCTGTCAGAGAGATCAAGATCTAACTGTTTTGTAGAACAAAGCAAAAACATGTATTTGAGTGGCATGTGTTTCATGATTTCCCTTGCAATCCTTCAGATTAAAGTTCTTGTGCTGGTCCTTTCATGACTGTTCTTGACTCCGGCTTGATGGATCAAGAATTCAGCAATTCAAGGAACATATTAAGCATTATGAGACGGGGGGCATAAATAACACTTTAGTCTGTTATGAGAGGCACAGCATTCAAGGATTATCATTAGCCAACTTAATAGTATCTGTGAGATCCAACTTGAGCGTTTGTACATTAATGCCTCCAAAATTAAATTGAGACTTACATTTGAGATCACCCCATCTAATCTGCAGCATCTTTTAATGCTGTTAGATGTTGCCATTGCATCATGGCCTTCTCTAGCTACTCAAAGTTATTAGCCCCCAGGATGTGGTGGCGTAGAGGGGGAGGCAGCGGGGAAGAGACATTATTTAGATTATTTTCTCTTTGTTTCCTTCATTCATTTAAGCGTCTTCCTAGCCCCTGTAACTTACTTATATTGCTGTTGAATATGTCAATTGAGAGGCATTTTCCCTGGGGCCCTGATCTGAATTAAGAAGAATAAAGGCAAATTGACAAAGTTTGCCCTGCTGGAATGCTGGGCATTTTGGAAGGATTGTGAAATGTTGTGGTTCATTCAGCACTGTAGTGGCATTTTTTTTAAGTTGTACCCCACCTTTCTTGGGCTTCAAGGACTTATAAAAGGTAAAGGTTTCCCCACGACCGAGTGGTCTAGTCATGACCGACTGTAGGGGGCAGTGCTCATCTCCATTTCTAGAGCCAGCGTTTTGTCCGAGGACAAGCTTCCGTGGTCCTGTGGCTGGCATGACTCTACGCCGTAGTGCACGGATCGCCGTGACCTTCCCACTGAAGTGGTCCCTATTTATCTACTTGCCTTTTTAGGTGCTTTCGAACTGCTAGGTTGGCAGGAGCTGGGACAAGCAACTCGGTCGTGCAGTCTTGAACTCCCAACCTTCTGGTTGGAAAGCCCAGCAGCAGCGGTTTAACCCACTGCGCCACCACATCCCCTCAAGGACTTATAGCTCTATCCTAATTACATTCCCTATCCCACAAATGGAGGAACACCAGTTGAGCACATGCTGTATCTTGCAATGTGGGTGCAGTCTAAAGGCCTCCTTTAGGTAAGGGAGATTTTATTCCCTTGCCCTGGGCAAGCCTCTGCTACCTCAGTGGGCCTCCTTCGATCTCAGCCAGCTGTTTTACTCATGCAAGTCTGAGGAGAGGGAGGGAGGACAGAGATTGGAGTTAGGATCTGGCATGCTGGTGCTGCCAAGATATGTCCCATCCCTCCTCTTTTCTGACCCCCTTGCCCCTCCCTGCCAGGAAACCCACATGCCCCTCCCCTCTCTGCCCCATTCCACCCACCCCTATCACTCTTGGACCTGCCACAAGTTGATCTTCACCATAAAGTATGTTTGGACCACTCTCGGAATCAGAGGCCAGCACACAGACGTGCGCCATCCTCCCTGACTCCGAGAGTGGTCCAAACGCGCTTTACGGTGGCCCTTGTGCCAGCCACACTTTGCTAGCCTTACTCCAGGCTAAGATTGCACTCGCAGTAGAATCCAAATGCATAGCTTTTCAATGTTTTGCCATGGTATTCTCGCCAAGACCGAAACTGGAGAGGGATTGATCAGAGCAGACATCAGAAGCAGGGATTTTGCAGGACCAGTACGAATATCTAGCACTCTGTTTTCAGAGGAGATGGGAGGGTATCAATCTAAAGATACAAAAAGAAATGCAGTCAATAAAATGCATTACTGCCTCCATTGATAAATCCAGCCTCTGCCCCTACGGTTTGCTCTAGACACCCACTCATCTCAGTGGCGTTCCAGAATTGTAACAGTGCGCAGGGTGATTGTCCTTTAGTGTTGTTGATGGATGCCGGGGCAGCTTCCGCTGAGAAGCACGCCTGATGTCGATTGCAGTGGGGAAGTGGAGTGTAAAAGCTTGAAAGGTGAGAGCTGTGTTGTGTTTGGGAAGAATGCAATTTGTCCGTTCGCCCCTTCACCTCTTCCTGCCGAACTGTAATCTATGGGCCTGACCGTACGGAGCCAGCCACTCACACTGAGCTGAGGACAAACAAGGCTTTTCATTGCGTTCTGCATCAAAGTTGGTTTTGTGCTCCGGCCTCAGCCAGCATTTCCATTGGCGCCAAAATGCATCTAGCACAAAAGCCTTCCGACGGTTTTGAATACATTCCGACTACAAGCAATGGGGTGTTTGTCCCTTTATTGTTAAAAAGAAGACTCTAGAATGTCTTGCTTTACTTCCCCTTTTCGTTTTGTTTTGTCAGCAAGTGTCTGCCCCCCCAATTCCGTATACTATGAGTAGATAAGAGGGCCAGTTTGCATGCTCCTTCATGTTACCGGTTGTTGCTAAGACATGTGTAACACAAGAGAAATCCTGTGTGTGTGTGTGCAAGGACCAAGTGCATTGTATTGGATTAACTGAGGAGGCACAATCAATATTGCCCATTAGGCCAGTGCAGGCCCCTTGAGCCAGCCTTGGTATTTTGTAAATGGGACATAAAGCACACCTGTGCCCAGTGGTGTCATTCAAATGATTTAGGAACAGGAACTCACTTTTGATTGGCACTTGTCGGGAACCCGGAACCAGCCACGGAGCCCGTTAGGCTCCGGAACGCCCGTTCTGGTCCGTTCCCCCTGAATGACATCACTGCCTTCCCCCCCCTAGGAATCCGGAGTTGCTCCCTTTAACTGAGTGCCGGCCAACCAAGAAGAAAAGCTCTTTGCAGAGGAATTGGGAGAGGGGAGGAGGGAGAGTGAAGTAGGTGGAGTCAGCCCTAATTTTAACTAGTGGAACTGAGTTCCCCTGCGTCCCCCCTGCATGACATCACTGCCTGTGCCCCTCGACTGCAGGCTAGACTTTTCTGCGATGGCGCTAGTGCAATGGGGCCTAAGCTAGCAGAAGCGTCGGCCTGAGGGGGCCGGGTCAAGGCCCCTCTGCACTGCTCAGGTGGTTCTGGGTGGTTCTGAGCAGTCCTGGGAAAGCGGAATGACAGGGATGGGCAGGCCAGATGGGGTGCCGGCCCAGGGAGGGAGGCAGAATTGGGATGCAGCCAGTAGGCCGCACCTAAGCCTCCATCCCCAGGCTATGCAGCCCCAATTTATACCGCATGGCTCCCTTGGCTCTGCTCCTGCTAAATAGCAGGCGTAAAGCTGGGGAATCCATAGGGGAGGCTAGAACCTCCTCCTGGGGCAAGGGCACAAACATGTCCTTGCCCCAGGGAGGCTCCCCAGTGCTCCAAAGCTGTGCTGCATACAGGGAAGGCCTGCCGGCCTAGCTGTTCCGGCGCAGCTTAGTATTGCGCCCTCAGAGTCAGCGAGGCCAGCACACAGACATGCGCCATCCTCCCTGACTTTGAAAGTGG
>JAJKFI010000062.1:2545973-2570564 GCA_029204185.1 Lerista edwardsae | reverse complement strand
TAATAATAATAATAATAATAATAATAATAATAATAATAATAATAATACTTGGATTTATATACCGCCTTTCTTAGGTCACCAGATTTCTCTAATGACTATAACTCAAGGCAGTTTACATGGGCAAACTTTATTCAGAAACCCGAAGGTTTTTACAATTTATACAGAAATGTTCTATCTTTCAAGAACTACACACATATAGATGGATCTTTCTGGATTTAGTCCTTCTTTCTGGCCACCCGTTTGTCTTCTTGCTGGCTGATAAGCGGCTTCCCTGCTCCCACCAGAGAAGCGGCTGAACTTTGGCACAACTCCCCCTCACACAAGGCAGCCGAAGCTCAGCTGTTAATCAGCCGCAATTAACGAGGTCTGCCGCTCACAGAGACTTCCGGCTGTCCCGAACTGGCGACCTTCAGATCTTCAGCTCTTATCTTCAGGCAAACGGAGGCATTAACCCTCTCGACTAAATCTTCTGAAAGTTGCTTCTCCGTGTTATGTACTGGGTACAATGGCATAGGAGGGGGTGGTTTATATAGCACAGTAAGGCTCCAATGGCATCCCTCGCCCCCCCCTCTAGGGATGCCATTGATACCAGGGAACATTTGCTCATCACAACTCCTACACCCCATCCCCATCTTCCATCATAGTGCTCTGGTCCCTTGCATCAAAACATATATCTAAAAGGACTTTGGACGCATTCAATTGGAAAACGAATATTCTGCACGCAAGATCTTTTTTCACCTGCACTTTTAAAAGCCTTGAGCAAGCTGAAATCACAAAAAAAGAGTTCTGAAGCGGCTCCAGCCAGCCCGATGCTTTGAGGGGAGTCGTTTGGTCCTGGGGATGCCACCCAGAGATCCCCGTGTGAAGCCGAGATAAATAAGGGAGACATGGAAAGAAAATGTTGCCCGCGGACTTCAGGCGTTCCTTTCGCAAGATAGAAGTCGGCCGTGGTATCGCCCTCGTCCACGTGGAGGGGAATGGAATCCAATTAACTTCAAAAGGCAAAATGCATGGATTTGACTACTGTCAGAGTGACCTTGGTGGAGGAAGGTCTTTGTATGCGTGTCACTTCCACAGAGAGGAGACCAGAATTTAAAAATACATGACTAGACCCCTTTTCTGGAAATTTTTGCATTGATTCCATTTTTTTTGTCTTTCCTTCTCCTTAAAGTGAGTCCAGACCTCCAGGCAAGGGAAGTCCTGATCCTTAAATAGTTAGATGCCCAGTGCAACAAGTGGATCAAAGGCTGTGATGGCTTGTCATAATTCTCGACCTCTGGATTCCAGGGTAGGAACTCTTGTAACCGGGAGATCTTCTTCCACTGAGAACGCAATCGTAACCTGGAGTTAGGCCGGCATAAGCTAAGCCTGCAAAGTTTGGCCAGCACAAGGGCCACCGTCAAGAGTGTTTGGAGCACTCTCAGAGTCAGGGAGGGTGGCTCACATCTGTGTGCCAGCCTCTCTGACTCCGAGAGTGCTCCAAACATACTTTATGGTGTCCCTTGTGCTGGCCAGACTTTGCTTTATTTACCTCAGAATTTTACCTCAGAAATTTACCTCAGAATGCCAGATACAAGGGAGTGGTGTTTGGACCACTCTCGTAGTCAGGGGGGATGGCTCACGTCTGTGTGCTGGCCTCTCTGACTCCGAGAGTGGTCCAAACATACATGACAGTGTCCCTTGTGCTGGCCAAACATAGTTTATGCCAGCCTAATTCAATTTAGGATTGCGCCCTCAGAGTCAGAGAGGCCAGCACATAGATGTGCATCCTCCTCCCTGACTGTCCCAAGGTGGAGTTGAGAAAAGTGCTTGTCTGGTGCTCTGCGGAGTGGCTGAATAGGAACAGTGGCCTGGCTCAGTGGAAGAAAGAAGCTTCCTATGTCCCTAGACATGACAGAGAACTCCCTTTTATAGGAACTGTTGAAATCAACAGACTGGGATGGGAGTAGTTTTATAGTTTCCTGCCATTATGCTGCATGACCTCTTTTTGTTCTGTAAAATAGCCTTGGTGTGAGGGCACAATCCTATCCTGGAGTTGGGCCGGCACAGTTAGGCCGCAAAGTTTGGCCGTCTTTGCGGCCAAGGGACGCCGTCAAGTGCGTTTGGACCACTCTCGGAGTCAGATTGGCCAGCCCAGGACTTCAAAGGTAAGGCACCTCCCTCGATTCAGTCCAGTTTCTCTTTGGGGGAGGAAGCCTCCTAAGGAAGGAACCAGGTTAGAATTTGCAATTGGCAACGCTCTTTAAAAAAAATGTCCCTTTGGTCATGCCAGCAGCATTGATAAATGCAGCCGGAATCCAAGTGATTGCTTTTAAGTGGTAAGGGAAATAAATCCAAGATTTCCATAGGGGCAGCGCTTAGATGAGACTTAATCTTTCAAAGGAAGAAAGAGCTACACGCATTTGCTGTATCTTAAAATAAATGCATCCAAGGGAACGAGCCATGACCCGGGCTCTCCCTCCAGCCCGACTGCAGAACACGGTTCTTTCAGATAATGGATCAATGCAGCAGATTTGAAAGAAAAGAAAAAAACTCGCCCGGAGAAGGCGGCAGAAATATCATCTCGAAGAGCTGAGCTGTTGCTGCTGAGGACGTCTGATTTGTGTCTCTGTGTGTGTGTGAGTGTGCAGCAAAATACCATCATTTAGGAGATGTGGAACTGTGGATAACTAGTCTCCCCCCCCCTCCTTCTTCACCACCTCGCTTTGAATTCCTCTGTGCAAAAAAAATAAAAATAAAATAAAATGCTGTTTTATTTTTGCTCCGTGGCACGTGTGTTGATTAACCGTGCCGTATCGTTCATGCTTCCATTTATTTAATCGCGCCGGCGTTTCCGTTTGCCCTGGCAGGGGCGAGATTGCTTTTCACAATTTAGATTGGGTGGAGAAGAGTTTACGCCTGTTCACACCGCCGTTATATATATATATCTGTTAAATATTGTGCGGGGGGGAATTATTGCGCGCGCTCCTCATCTGCATACAAAGCCTTCCCAGCTCTCCGTCTTTAAATCACAGGCAGCCTCCTTATTGCAGCTCAGCTCCTTCTCCCAGATGAGTGATCTGCGCCGCTCCCCTCCTCTCCTCTTAAATCAAGCCAAGGGAAGGGGGGGGGGAAGCAAGGCATTTAAAAAGACCAAGGCTTGTGCATTTCGAGTTAACAGCTGTAGACCAGGTAGGCTTGCCAATTCTGGTCTGAGTGACTCCTGGAGATTCCTCCCCTTCCTCCGATGACTCAGCAGAATCAAGAAGGCCCTGTTACAGTATCCAAGATGGTTGTCAATGAGGTCTTGCAGGCTTTTGCTGATGCCCGGAGATTCTGGGGCAATTCTGGAGCGCTGGCAACCCAAGCAGAAGGCTCTAAGGGTGCAGTCCTACCCAACATGCCAGCACTGGCATAGATGTGCCAATGGGGCATGTGCTGCACCCTGCAGTTGGGCGGGGGGCAGTCGCAGAGGCCTCTTCAAGGGAAGGGAATGTTGGTTCCCTTACCTCGGGGCTGCATTGCCCTTTGCCCGGTGCTGGAAAGTTGGTTAGGATTGCGCCCTGAGTTAGGTTCAGACTGATGCTACTTTTAACACAGGGGTTGTTCTGGCATGTTTTGGAGGAATTGCTAAATGGGGTGGTGGGGTGGTGATGGTGTGTGTGTGTGTGAGAGAGAGGGGGGTAGGGAGAGAGAGAGAGAGAGAGAAAGGGGTGACATTGGCCCCTGCAATGAAATCCAAACCAAATCACGTCTCCTGTATGAGCATGGTTCACACTGCCGCACACTGCCTCACACTGGCACACAGATTGAAAATAGTATACAATCAGTCCTCATTATCTTCTAGGGCAGGGGGGGGCTCCAAACTCCAGCCCACGGGCCAAATCCGGTCCCCCCTGGATCTTAACGGCATCTGCTGTTCCGCTCAGGAAACGCGAAGACCCCGACTACAACCCCCAGGGGTCTTTGTTGTGCAGAACACTGTTCACAAGGCATGCTGGGGTGACTGACTCTCAGATGCCCCCGATGCTGTTCGTGCCGAGGACGATTTTCACCCCCAGTTTGGAGACCGCTGCTCTAGGTTTGGGTTCCTGGAAATCATTTCATATAGCACAGTCATAGGTAACTATCCATTGTTCCTACGGGATCAATGGGGTTAGATGCAAGGGGTTCATTATCTGCCACCAGAAAGGTCCAGCTGAGACTCTCAGCAAGCCAGCAGAGTGTAGCAGGAAGTGCCAAAAGTTCTCTGAATAAGATCACTAGATTTCTCTAATGACTGTAACTCAAGGCGGTTTACATAGGCAGACTTTTATTCACAAACCCGAAGGTTTTTACAATTTACAGAAATGTTCTATCTTTCAAGAATAACACTCATACAGATCTTTCTGTCTGGATTTAGCCTTCTTTCTTAGCCACCCATCTGTCTTCTGCTGGCTGATAAGAGGCTTCCCTGCTCCCACCAGAGACGCAGCTGACTTCAGCACACTCCTCCTCCCACGAGGCAGCGGGAACTCAGCTTTTAATCAGCCGCAGCTTGCAAGGTCTGCCGCTCACAGAGACTTCCGGTAGTCTTGAGCTCACGACCTTCAGATCTTCATCTGCTATCTTCGGGCAAACGGAGGTATTAACCCTCTCGGCTAAATCTTCTGCAGAGAATGCTGCAGACCTTCCAGAGGCTGCAGAGACCTTCCGAATGGCACCTGTGACCAGCATGGACCCCTTAAACATGGCTGGAGGATGCTTCTGCCAGCAAAAGAACAGAGTATGACTTTGAGAACCTGTCCAGGCTGGACTTATGATTGCCTGCTTTGAAGCTCAATGGTGCACCCAGCCAGAGGAGACAACTCAACTCTGAAGGCTACATCTGGGACCAAGGATTTGGTGCATCACAGAATTCTGTATATTTGTAAAAATCCCATTGAAAAAACTAGCCTGCCCATGTAAGCCGCCTTGGGCATTTGCTTTGGCATGGGAAAAGCAGGATCTAATTATGGGGGGCAGTCAAAAAGGGCAGGTGTCATCTAAACCAGCCCACACATAGCAGTGAAAGATATATATTTTTTAATCAGCATTGATCATAGTGAATAATGTTCCAGCCTACCAGATGCATTAATAATTTTCCACTTCTCATAAAGTGGGTTGCCAACTTTTATTTCATTCCAACTTCTTCATAACGATATTATGAAAACTATTTAGCAACCCTCCATAATGTACCGCAAATCCTTATTACTTCCACTGGTCTCCAATTGTAAAAACATTCATCACAGCTAATACAGTCATATCCTGTCTGGGTGGAAATATATTCTTCCAGGTGAATTCTAATATAATGTAGCTCTATGGTCTTAAGTGCCTTAAGATGTATTGGGAAATTATTAGCAAGCCCCAATAGGAATGCAGGAGACAGAAGTGATTGCCAAGTGAAATGGTTACAACCAACTAAATTACAAATGAACCTCAGATAACTTCATAACAATTGGATACTTAAAATGTCAGAGAATAGTATAAATATGAAATTGAACAATTCTGCTCACATGTGTGCGTGCGTGCGTGCGCGTGCACACACACACACACACACACACACACACAAAATCCCTTGGCATCAGAGGCATAGCTACAGTGATGCAGTTGCACCCGGCAACAAGCTTGGGTGGGGGCAACAAACTGAGCTTGACACTAGTGGCCAAAATTGTGTAAACCTTGGTATGTACGAATAATGTCATCATGTTATATGTCATTGGAAAGGTAATGTCATGCAGAATGCAATGAAACAAACCAGAGTGTGATATCTTTGCTCTATCAAACGTTATGGCCAAAGAACCAGAGAAAATGAAAATACAACTGGCAGAATGCCGGGTGCAAGGGAGTGGCAACAGGATGCAAGCATCTTGTTGTCTACTGAACTCCCTGAGGCACCTGGTGGGCCACTGTGAGATACAGGAAGCTGGACTAGATGGGCCTTTGGCCTGATCCAGCGGGGCTCTTCTTATGTTCTTATGTTAATTGTGACATCACTTTCTGACTTCGGGGGCAACATTTTGCCCTCTGCACTGGGCTACAATTTCATTAGCTATGCCCTTGCTTGGCATAATGGATGCAGAAAGCTTTTGTTTTTTAATAATGGAATGGTTTCTCCTGTGTTTTCGACAACTCCCATGTTTTTGCATTAATGTCCAGCATCAAACCTGAGAAATGATGACAAGAGGGTGTAAGATAAAATTGTGTCGCCATTGGACATGCTGTCACCTTCCATCATCTTCATAAAGATGTGGTCATCAAACCACATTTATCCTAGGGCAGCTCTGTCTCCATTTATAAGGCCACCTTGAAGTTATACCTTTGAGTGTATAGCAGAAACATAACCCTTTCTGTCTGTTCTAGCCATTGTGGTAGAATAGTGGTTTTTTGCAGCCATTGTTATGCCAATCACCACAATTCAAATTGTGAAATGAAATCCAGCGTGCTTTGAAATAAGCGGGATTGGGAACTCCCTTTAATTTCAGTTACATTGTCATACGTTGAGTGACTGGATCATGCCCAACGGCAGTTGGCACCGACATTTTGAAAAACAGTGACATTTGAAGCAGGTTTCATGGTTTCTCCTAAGAAGAAACATCTGGGAGTGTTCAAGGGAAATCAGAGAAATTTCTAGAACAGTGTTCTTCAAAGTGTGGGTTGGGATCCACTTGGTGGGTACTGAGAGAGCTCAGTACTGAGAGAGCTGAGAGCGGCCATCTTGGAAGCCGCAGACTTTACTCTTGCTATATTCCTTTTGTGAATGTTGTTTGAATTTTCAAGTGAGGTTCTTTTTAATTGTTTTTTTTTTTCATTTGGTGCTTTATATAATATGTTGCCTATTCTTGGTTTCAATCAGGGATGTTTCATGGTTCTGCAATTGCCGCAGTCCAAGAATGCCGGTTTGCATTCCAGGAATGTCATTTTATTATGTCACAATGATGGCACTTCCTGCTTAATGATGGCACTTCCAATTATGACATCACTACCAGGTGAATGATATCACTTCCGGTCAGTCATGTCATGTAGCAGGTACGCGGGGGTACGCGAGTACCCATTCCTAGGATTAGGGCTGGCCCCGCCCATTCGCCCGCCCACCCGTCAACTCCGTCGGCGCTCTGCTCCACCCCCTGCAACGTTTGAGTTGCCTGCACGTTCTCAGAGCCAGCCAAGCAGGCAGGCAGGCAGGCAGTAGAGCGAGGGAGACCAATGGCAGCAGCAGCGTGAGCAGGTAGGCTGCCTGGGGCTCCCTCCCAAGGAGGCGTGACGGTTCCTGGGGGCGGTTCTTGGGTTCCGGCTATGAACTCACTTCCGGTGGGCAGGCACCGACACAAGTGCCAATCAAAAGTGAGTATCTGTTGCTAAATCATTTGGATGCCATTACTACTTCCGGTGGGTCCTGACATGAATGCCATTCTAAAAAGTGGGTCCCGGTCTAAAAGGTTTGGGAACCATTGTTCCATAAGACTAGTGAATGTCTCCAGGGGAGAGGGGCTTGGATCTCTTAAGAGTCAAACTCAAATTTCACAGGGAGTAAAAAATGAATGTAAATGTCATGTTTCCTCCCATGGAGAAATTATCTGAGAATTTTCAAGGAACGCCAAAAAACCATTTCCATAAAACCAGAGAAGTTTCTCAGGAGGCTCCCGTAAATGAATTTTTGGGAGTGTTGAATGACAACCTATCATTTCGGCTCAGATTTTTTTCTCAATGGCAGTATTTTGCAAAGCGTCAAAGCAAACATGAAGCTGGCCCTTGTTTTAGTTTGGCGAGGATCTGTTTTTGTGGAAGTGTCTTGTCGACTCCTGACAGCTTGTGTTAGACTGCTTTCACCTCCTATCAAAACTGGAGACTGGTGCCAGGAGCTTGCGTTATTCTTTTCAACGTGGCGTTCCTGCGATTGTTGCATCTCGCATGCGATGTCAATGTTTTCATAACACATCAAAAATAATAATAATATCCGAAACATTCTGCACGTGGCTTGAGGAGATTTAGCACACTCAGGAGCCCTGTGATGGCAACATGTGGGCATGTGGTAGTACAAAACAACAACAACAAAAATACACCACCACAAACCCCTCACCTCTTGCCTATAAGAGATTTGGAAATGGTTCAGGTCGTGCCAGACAAGCTTGAATGTTTCCAGGCTGATTCAAGTTTGCAAAGGAGAAAAAAAAAACCCCAAACCCAAAGTTGAAATTTTAAAACTCATTTAGGCCTACCTCTAGCAAGGGTGAATTCCTGTATTTGTCAAGCCCCATTGCAACAGATTCCCTCCTAATTCCATGGTAAGCTGCATGATGATGAGTATTTGAATATGAATTTTCAAAGAGCAAATTCACAAACCATCTATAGCATAGTGGGCTCCAAACTCTGGCCCGTGGGTCAGATCCTGCCTGATCCTTCCCTGGTGTGGAAGGCCTGGATGTGGCTGGCCGCAAAGACCTCTGGGGACTTTAGGCTGGCACAGTTAGGCCAGCAAAGTTTGGCCAGCCCCAGGGACACCAAAACGTATGCTTGGACTACTCTTGGAGTCAGAGAGGCCAGCACACAGACGTGTGCCATCCTCCCTGACTCCGAGAGTGGTCCAAATGCACTTGACAGTGGCCCTAGTGCTTTGCTGGCCTAACTGTGCTGGCCTAACTCCAGGTTAGGATTGCGCTAAGAGAGGAGGAGGAGAAGGAAAGAGAGAGAGAGAGAGAGAGAGAGAGAGAGAGAGAGAGAGAGAGAGAGCTGTGCTCTGTGAAACCCTTCGGGGAGGGGAATGAACAAACGCAAAAGACAGAAATAGCCACTTCCATCATTTCAGAGATGGGGGCACAGGTACTAAGGGGAAGACACTCCTACTGTGATTGAGAAAGGGAGGAAGGGGAAAGCATTTAAAGTAGAAGAAGGATGACAGTTAAAATGTGCCAGGGGCCTTTCCTTTTGCTTGCTGTATGGTGACCAAGGGAGCAGAGCAAGTCGAGGTGCACTAAAGGATGCAGGAATCTCCAGTACACTCCAGCACAGAATAGAGCAAGAACTTTAACTAAGATCTTCAAGCCAGATCAGTGCTGGTTTTGCGATCCGATAGGCTCAGGAGATATCCACCCCTCCGAAGTACATACCCTTTATGGGACTTTTCCCATCTTCCAATTTCCTAATCAGCTTCTGGAACAAGGGAGGACAATGGGATTTAGATAAGAGAGCTGATGCCTGGCGCCTGATAAGGGAGTTAGTTCTGGCAACTTCCGACACTAAATTGATACTGCTTCTTATGTTGGATTCTCAAAAGTCAAATCCTTGGTCCTTTTGTTCATCCAAACCAACGTGTTTTGATGACAGGGTAACACCATATTTGTATCATGTCTTGTTAGGGTCCAGATAGGGCATCAGTAGAAATTGCTGGCGTTTTTGGAAAACCATCTCCACTTTTTTTTTCCCTCTCCATAGAGAGGAAGAGGTGGGGGGGGGGAGAGACTGGCTTCCTAACCATGCCTGGTTTTCATGCTCTCTTGGTATTGTATCAAAAGGCACAAATCTAATGCTCAATATAACATAGGAGAGTTCTGTAATGTTCCTGAGAGCGCAATCATGACTTGGAGTTAGGCCAGCACAGGTAGGGCAGCAAAGTTTGGCTGGCACAAGGGACACCGTAAAGCGTGTTAGGACCATTCTCGACCATGCTAGCCTGTCCCCCCTCTTTTTTTTTTTTTAACGAAGTCCTGATCTCCACCGGTCTTTGCAAGAAAGGAGGGCTGCCTAGAAAACGCCCCATTGTTCCAACAAGACCTCACGAGCTACAAACAATCCCCCAGTGAGGGGCAGAAGTACCATTCTGAGATGACTCTGCTGTGTCGTGCTGCACAGCCTTCTGGGACGCCCAGGTGTAGATGCAACTGCACAGAGTGTCCCTGCTACCAGTTCAGCTTGAACATGGAGCGGCGTTTCCACAGAACAGAAAGCTCCGCTCACAGCGGAGAAGAGAGTTTCCAAAGCCTGGATCCGTCCCATGGGCAAGGATTTGGTGACCCCTGCTCTAAATGTGCAAATACTTTGTCCTCATCTTTTTTTCCTGGATAGAAAAAGGTTGCTTAATTAGTGGCGGTATTTCAAAGGGGCTGGACATGTTTGCAAAATATTTTATGATGAAATAAAGCTAGACTTTAGGCTGAGCTCTGAGCCTGTTAAGAGTTTACTAGTTCTTTTCATTCCCTAGGAACAAATACCCAACACTGCCTTTATCGCCTGACATTTTGTTTATTTATTTTTGTCCAGGAAGCTTTTTTTTTTTCCTAATTCCTCCTGTCCCCATGGCAGAAGGCCCGGTTCTTTCAACTTTCGTTCTGATTGTGCTATCATGCAGGAGCCAGATTTATAGAGCGAGAGGCCCTCACAGCCTGAGATTATTACTGAAGACAATTTACAGCGTGTGTTGATTCTCCCGGCTTCCTGAGAGTAGCTTTTGTTTTTTAGCCACGCAGAGAGACCATGTCTGGATTAAGTACAGACTTATCAGGCATGAAAAATTTACTAGCGCTGTTCCGAGGAGGAGGAGGAGAAGGCAATCTTGTTGTTTTCAGGACTCCAGTGAAACCTTGTGATGAATGATGCTGCGCTGGATTTTTCAGCGATAAGATCAAGTGATTAATGGCTGAGCGACCTTAACTTTTTGAGTGGCCTGGTGAAAGAAGGTTCTTCTAGTTTCTTTTAGCACAGGTGGTAAAGCGGTAAACATTGAAGTATCACAGGGTCTTATTGAATGGTAGAGTTGAAAGGGACCTTGGAGGCCATCTAGTCCAACCCCCAAGCGCATCATGGCACCCCCCCCATGACCATATCCCAATAAGAACTATACTACAACTTACTTTTTTCATTTATTCTATTTCCTTGTCACTTATTTCAATTTGCAGGGGAGTATATGCCATTTATACAGAAATCTGTTGTTTCCCATGCGCAATGGGATTTTCTTATCAGTAAACATGCACCATTAGATCTTTAAACTGATGTCATCTCCAACTCGGGATGGGTTTCTATTATTATTATTATTATTATTATTATTATTATTATTATTGTTGTTGTTGTTGTTGTTGTTGTTGTAATAATAATAATAATAATAATAATAATAATAATATGACTGTATCCTGCACTAAAGGAGGGGATATGAATGTCAGGACCATCTGCAAGATGTTTTAATTGGTTATAGAAACCATTTATTTTATTTTGAAAAATTTATACCTGCCTTTCCCATGCTAGAGCAAATGCCCAAGGTGGCTTACATGAGCAGCCTAGTCTAAATCACCATTTTTCATTTATTTATTTTTTAAACAAATATACAGTACTCTGTGATTCACGGGATCCTTGGTCCCAGATGTATCCTTCGCAGTGTGGTTCTCTCCTCTGGCTGTGTAACATCGAGCTTCAGCAGGCAATCGTAACTCGAGCCTGGACAGCTCCCCAAGGTTGGACTCCTTTCTTTTTCTGGCTGCCCTTCTCCCACACTCCCACACTGGCTAATCAGCTCCACGGCGACTCCGTCCTGCCACAACAGGTACAGCAGCTTGTCACAGCCTGCCATTCGTCTCCCATCCCAAAACAAGACCACTGATTCTCCTGCTTAGCTTAGGGCAGTACCGGCAGCATATATAAATATTGGCCCTAGTGACCTTGCCTCTGTATTGGGAGAGAAGTGGGCCCAAAGGAGAGATGGAGATCCAGATCTGATTCTGCCAAATTTGAATAACCAGTCTTGATCATGGGCTCTGCCAGCTGTCCCCCTACCTCTGTTTGCATGACCTCTTTGGCTGGATAATGGCAAACAAAAGACAAAAGGTTTCCTCCCCTATGCTTTGGTGTTGAAATGCAAATGGCAGCATAAAAGACTGGGGACTACTGAGTGGGGAAAAGGTACAGTGGTTTGGTATTTAAATATACAAGCATCAGGAAAGCCTTCTAGGAATAGGTGAAGAGTCTTGATGGCAGGCAACACAAAAGGAGGAATGGAGCATCCAATTGGCTGATGGCAGGGTTTTGCTCCTTAATTTGAAAACCTGTTGTAGCCTTGTTCCCGGAGAGCACTGAGTGGATTTCAATCCCCTTCTCTCCCCCAACACCCAACCGTGCCAGCTCTTGGCCATCGTCTGCACACTCAACTGACACATTTCCTTGTGAATTACAGCCCCCGTGTCACGGGAAATTTCATTTCTGAATTGCACTAATATGGAGAGGAGCAAAAAGTGTCAGCTCGCATTACGCATCTGCAATGCACCTTTCCTGCAGTCGAGGGCTTTGTCTGCAGCGCACTGAGCGCCGGCTCAGGCACCGCTGAGAGTGACAGTAACACTATGACACGTTAATACTGCGCTATAAATCACTGTCAGCCCCTCCTCTCCCCATCGCATCACACAATCGACGCAGAAGGTTCTGCCTCCTGCCTCTCTCTTTCTGATGTGACCCATGTTGTGCGGGGCCGTTTCTGATTGCTAGGGCAAAGCCAGATATACAGTATATTATATTCAGCAGGGTCATGTTAATGCAACAAAATACCCATTCGGAGTGGGTCCTGCACCGAGACACAAACATTATTTTGGATTTGCCACTTGATTGCAGAGCGGGTGGCAAATTGGGAAACGTCATGCAAATTACTATCATCCCTCCCCCTGTTTTTGTTCACCCCTAAAGTGGAAAAAAAAATGTTTCTGGGGTAACTTCCATTGGCATAGGCTTATGTTTCTGCCCATAGCATTGCAATGAGTTTAAGAGCGCAATCCTAACCTGGAGTTAGGCCAGCACAGTTAGGCCAGCAAAGTTTGGGTGGCACAAGGAACGCTGTAAAGCACATTTGGACCACTCTCAGAGCCAGGGAGGATGGTGCATGTCTGTGTGCTGGCCTCTCTGACTCCGAGAATGGTCCAAACATGATTTACGGTGTTCCTTAAAAAGGTAAAGGCAAAGGTTCCCCTGCCCCGACCGAATGGTCTAGTCGTGACCGACTGTAGGGAGCAGTATTCATCTCCATTTCTAAGCCAAAGAGCCGGCGTTTGTCCTGAGAACAAGTTTCCATGGTCATGTGGCCGGCATGACTATGCATGCCAAGGTGAATGGAACACTGTTTCCTTTCCACCAAAGTGGTACATTTTTATCTACTCATATTTTTACATACTTTTGAACCGCTAGGTTGGCAGGAGCTGGAAAAAGCGATGGGAGCTCACTCCATCGCGCGGTCTTGAACTGCCAACCTTCTGGTCAGCAAGTTCAGCAGCAGCGGTTTAACCCACAGCTCCACCACATCCTTAGGATGTTTCTATTTGGAGAGGGAGGTGTTGCAGTTTCACATCTCACAGTCCAGAACTGGTTGAAACTGGCATTCCGTCTCTGCTTCTCCAGATCAGATAGACACCTGTGAGTCCTTGAGCTGGTCAGCTTCCCAAGCTTGTTAGGGCAACTAGCTTTACTCCCTTTCCGATAGTGTAATGAAAGCAGGCAATTTCACACGGGAAGAACTGGCTACAAACACTTTGCTTTCTCATGAGATCATAGTGTCCAAAGGGGCACCTCATTGGGTAAAATGGGGCACAAGGGTCTTCAGGTATCCACCTACCAGATATACTCTGGTTGCATCCTTTTGTTCTTGTGTAGAAGAATTTTCTCACTGTGTGTGCACTAAGATGTAAAACCGCACTGAAGAGCCGCCTGCGCGCGGCACTGCCTTCGCCGGCTTTCCTAACCGGCAGCTTGAACTTTTTCACCTTTCACACTTTCGCTACTGAAACCAATAAAGACTTTGACATTGAAATGTAGCGATCGCTTCGTTCCTTCGCTCCGGAGCGCTAAGGCAAGCGCTAGAATGGGTCCGCAAGCCCCCAACTCTGCTCTAACCAACACAAATCCACAACAGGAGGTGGGTAGCAATGAGCAACAGGATACATCGGGCTAGGCCTTTTCGCTGTTGCTCAGATTTATTGTTATTTGCATTTGGGCAACCTGAGTCCCTGAGGCCTAATGTTCTGTGTTTGAAATCAAACCCTCCTTTGCCCTGGTTCAGGTCATTAACTTCAAAGGCATATCTAGATGCACATATAAGTATCAGGGATTAACAGCTGCTTAAAACCATTCATAATTAACCAACCTATCAGAGGTGAGGGAACTCAGGTTTGTAGGAGCCTTGTGCTCCTTGCTATGGTCTTTGATGTCGGAAGACAGTATCAGAAAATGTTAATCCTAGGATTACGCTCTGGATGGCTGATTCCATTCAAGGGGGCTTTTTAGCTTGCCTGTAATGTTAGAGTAAACTTGGTCCATCCACTAAGCAGAAAATGCCTTCGGATGATATAGAGATTATAGATAGCGTAGGAGAGGAGAAAAAAAAATCAATATTTTTGACCATTCCTTTTCAGGACTGTTTCAAAGTTCACATCACAAATAGGAATCAAACTCTGCATCCATGAAGTGTGCGCAGATGTAGAGCGTGATCCAAACCTGGAGTTAGGCTGATGCAGTTAGGCTTTGGCCAGCACAAGGAACACCGTAAAGTATGTTTGGACCACTCTCGGAGTCAGAGAGACCAGCAGACAGACGTGCGCCATCCTCCCTGACTCCGAGACTGGTCAAACGTGCTTTACGGTGGCCCTTTGTGCCGGCCAAACTTTGCTGACCTAACTGTGCCGGCCTAACTCCAGGTTAGGATTGTGCCCTAAATTTTCCAGGCATCTGAACTCAAGTGTAACGCAGCTCCCCCCCCCTCCAATCACCTTCAAAGCCAGTCTTGGAGACCCGGCTTGGAGGCTTTGCTGTCCGTGCCACAGATGGCTCTGGAGGTGAAGGGGAGGGACCGCTTTACACAGGAGCTCAGGCTTTTGCAACCCTTTAGGAACACCATTGGTTCCATTCCATTCTTCCTTTTTTTTTTCCTTTTTATTTTATTTATTACAGATATGGGTAAGGGGAACATAAACATTACATAAGGGTAAGGGATACATAGGGACATACATTAGGTATCCGTTGGATAACAGCAATACACTTTCAATAATGACACATCTGACCTAATACCTTATTTCCTCCTACCTAGTTAAATACCTAGTTAAATACGAAGCGATGAACATGAAGTTGGGCGAACTCCGGAAGCTGGTGGAGGACAGGGAGGCCTGGCGTGCTGTGGTCCAGGGGGTCGCAAAGAGTCGGACACGACTTAGCGCCTGAACAACAACAAAGTTAAATACATCCACAATATCTACTTCTAACTGACAGCGCAATCCTATGCATATCTACTCAGAAGTGAGTCTCATTGTGTTCAGTGCAGCTTACTCCCAAGAAAGTGAGTGTAGGATTGCAATCTAAATCTCAGCACATCCATTCACCTTCCTCTTTAATTTTGTTCATCCAACCATTCATAAAACAGTTTCCAGATACTTCTAATTTTATCTGGTTTTTTTCCATCTTTCATTCTTTCTGTCAACGTAGCCATTTCAATCATCCCATAAGTTTTCCTTATCGACACGCTCTTTCTCTTCTGAGAAAGGAGGTGCGTCGCTTCCAGTTTGCCTTCTGAGCTGGCTGCTTCTATCAGCTGGTCCAGAAAAGTTGGTGGATTGCAGTCGACAACAGGGTTGTTTTTGTTGGGACATCTGGCAAGCCCGCGCCAAGCTTATGGCACCAACACCATCTTCTTCTGGGTGACAATGGGCTTTTATTTCTGAGGCCTTCCGACTCATGCTTTTAATTAAACATTTTATTTGCGGGTTTTTTACGGTTTGTTTGAATCGTGTTCGTTTTTTGTCTTGCGATAGATCCTTTTAATGTTCTGAGCGGGTCACCCTGGAGGCCTGTTTTCTGGCAGAAAGGGGGGGGGAGACCAAGGTTTCCAAGAGAGTGGATGCTTCTTTTGCATTTCCAAGGCGGGAGATGCTAGCAGGATGCAGCATTTCCCTGGCACACGGTGGCATGGTCGTTGGGCATGAGAAGCCATCTGCTGAGTCAGATCATGGCACCCTTCAGTCCTGTTGACATCAGGCTTGGCCAGGCCATTGTTTCATGGCATGGAGTGGAACCCTTGGAGAGGCAGCAAACTGACAAGCCCCCGGTCCAGGGCCGTATTATCCATTAGGTTGAGTAGGCTGAAGCCTAGGGGCTCCACAGGGACTAGGGCCAGTGGTGTTATCTGCAAATGAACAACCGGAATGCTGGACGGGACATACGCGGGGCTTCCGCGTGATTGGCTGCCCTTCCGTAGCGTTCCGCAGCTGTCCTGGCCTCGGGGGGGCTGCCCCCAGTTAGCGCGCCCCACCGCTGCTCGCCCAGGCACACAACGTGACCCTCACCTGTCCCCCGCAGTGAGCAGGAGCCCCCCCCCCGAGGCCAGGACAGCTGCAGAACACTACGGACGGGCTGCCAATCATGCGGAAGTCCCGCCTACATCCCGCCCAGCGTTCCGGTTGTTCATTTGCGGAAGACACCACTGACTAGGGCCCATCAAGTTGGCATGTCTGGGTGTCCGCCAAATGTATGGGTCTCCAGATACAGCCCCTGACGACTCCCATCCAGCCCACCCACCTTTCAACTGGCAAGAGACTACAGCAAGCTGGGTCTTGCAAAGGCACGACTTTCAGAGCTCTCCCACATGGGGCAAGACCCACCTCCAGGGAGTGAGCTGAGCTGCACATGGAGGGCATGGTAAATCACGTTTGGACCACTCTTGCAGTCAGGGAGGATGGTGCATGTCTATGTGCTGGTCTGTCTGACTCCGAGAGTGGTCCAAACATACTTTATGGTGTCCCTTGTGCCGGCCAATCGTTCCTGGCCTAACTGTGCCGGCCTAACTCCAGGTTAAGATTGTGCCCTCAGAGACAGGGGACACCCACTAAAGTTGAGTGTTGGGAGAGTTAGAGCAGATAAAATACCCAGCAGGTATGTATTCTGTGGGACTCCTTGCCACAGGATGTAGTGATGGCATCTGGCCTGGATGCCTTGAAAAGGGGATTTGGACAGATTTCTGGAGTTCTCATACTCTTGGATCTGAATGTATGTTCTTACGCTCTTAGTATCAAGTCTCCGGTAAACCGGGTCTTTTGAATGAGTTGTTCTCTCCTTCCCCCCCGACCCTTGAAATGACATTTACAGGCATCTGATGAAAATCTCGGCACTTTGATTCCATGTTAACATGATTTATCATCAGAGCAGATGCTATCGCCAATGTATTATTAAACTCACCAGGATGTGAAGTTTCCGCAAACCAAAGGAGATTGTGCGCTGGGACGGCAGCCGTCGCCGAATGAACTGAATTGTCAGCCGACCATGACGGCTTGGATGATTGCATTCCGAGTCGGTCGTTTCAGTACATTTTCTTAAGCAAAGATCATAGGACTGCGGAGACTTTTAAAGCCACGGGAGGGACGGAGGAAACATTTTTAAGGGCTCGAAGCTCCGTGTAGAGATGAAAACAAACCCATGTGGAAGAGGTTAATAGAGGAATGGCTTTGTTAGTGACTGGTGCCAGCGTGCAAAAACAATCCTTTTGTGTTTTGGAGTTGCAACCTTTCATTCTCATACACAATTTTGCCTGTGCAGTAAGAACTGAAAACCCTTAAGGAGTGTACAGCTCAGTTCAAAGAAGGAAAGAGGCACCCTGCTAAATAGCAGTGTTCTGAACGGTTGCTTGTCTTGACGCTAGCAGGGCAATGGAGAGCATTGTGGAAACAGCTCGAAGTCCACATCATTCCAGCACAACAGTGTCCGCTGTCAAATACAGAAAATGCAAGTTTCGAGACCTCATGGCTTGTGGATAAAAAACTAGGCTGTGTAGATGAAAGCATTAGAGAAACAGTCTGCAATTCTATACGCACCTGTGGTGTCCCTAGAGGGGGGCATGGCACTAAGTTTTGCAAGCAGCCACTCCCCCTCCTCTTCAGAGCCATTCGGAGCCAAAGTAGCCTCTGTTTCGCTCTAGCTGCTGGGAATGGCTCCGAAGAGGCGGGAGGGCGGCCGCTTGCAAAATTTCATGTTGTGATTTCCCTCCTCTAGGTATGCCATTAATATACACTTTCCTGGGAATGAACTCCATTGAATACAATGAGACTCAGAGTGCAATCCTAACCTGGAGTTAGGCCAGCACAGTCAGGCCAGCAAAGTTTGGCTGGGACAAGGGACACCGTAAAGTATGCTTGGACCACTCTCAAAGTCAGAGAAGCCAGCACACAGATATACGCCAGTCTCCCTGACTCCGAGAGTGGTCCAAACGCGCTTTATGGTGGCCCTTGTGTCAATCAAACTATGCTGGCCTAACTGTTCTAGTCTAACTCCAGGTTAAGATTGTGCCCTTAACTTAGATTTAGGGCATCTTAACTTAAATCTTGCCCTTAACTTAAATTTTAGGGCAGAAGATTTAGCCGAGAGGGTTAATGCCTCCGTTTGCCCAAAGATAACAGCTGAAGATCTGAAGGTCATGAGCTCGAGACTACCGGAAGTCTCTGTGAGCGGCAGACCTTGCAAACTGCGGCTGATTAAAAGCTGAGTTCCAGCTGCCTCGTGGGAGGAGGAGTGTGCTGAAGTCAGCTGCGTCTCTGGTGGGAGCAGGGAAGCCTCTTATCAGCCAGCAGAAGACAGACAGGTGGCTAAAGAAAGAATCCTAAATCCAGAAAGAAAGAACTGTATGTGTGTAGTTCTTGAAAGATAGAACATTTCTGTAAATTGTAAAAACCTTCGGGTTTGTGAATAAAAGTCTGCCTATGTAAACCGCCTTGAGTTACAGTCATTAAAGAAATCTAGTGATCTTAAGAAAGGCGGTATATAAATACATTTATTATTATTATTTTTAACTTCTGAGTAGACATGCAGAGTAATGTGCCCTCAGTTCCAGGACTCCGGGGATTGTCGGGTTAGGGTTACATCAGATCCCAGGAGGGGGCAGGATTGGCAGTCTCCTATCCCATTCATTCATTCATTCATTCATTCATTCATTCATTCATTCATTGGGGTTGCGGCACAGAAACAGGTTGAAGACCACTGGGTTAGAGTGTTGAGGCTCTCAAGCTTACCAGCAGGATGTGGGAAGAGTGGAGGCAGTGGTGGAGGCCCGTAGGCAGATGGAGGTGAGCATGCCTTGCCAACCTGCTGCCTGAGGAAACCATCTCAGCTGGCCTCACGGAAAGGCCGGCCCTTCAGGCCGTTTCATTCATAAGACACGTCTACAGCAGCCTGTCACTCAGGGTTGCTGCTCCCACAACCCTGATGCATCCCGAATGTGTCAGCGTGTTCAGGAATTCCTCCGAACCCTCTCTGGTTGGCTCGATGTGGGTGCACAGTTGTGCGTGCTTCCGTGTGTCTGCGCCGGTGCGTTTGTGTTGGCATGGCATGGGGGGAACAGATCGCAGTGGAGACTGCGGTAAACATCCTATTTGGCAAGAACGCAGATAAGCTCGGCAAATGTGGTCCTTTGTTCTCTAACCAAGGGGGTGACATTCACGAAGGCTCATTCCGTTTCCCGAAACCGCTGGCGGGGGGAAGACGCGCACGGTGTTGGTTTTAAGTACATAGGGGAGGTTCAAAGTATATGATTATGGAAGAGCGGCCTGTTTTAAAGAATAATCGCCTCATCGCGAGACGGAAAATTACAATAATCACGCCCGCATTCTCATTTCTGCTCAGTCCATGATGAGGCCTCTGTCGACAAGCAAAATTGGCGCTTGCTGCTTTGACAGCAAAGGACAAATGCCTTGACATGACTCAGCGCTTCCTGCCGAATAATCAAATCAGAGTATGGTGTGAATCCCAGTGGCACCTCTTCGTGGGTAGTATTTCTATCCAGGGATGTGACGACCATAAATCCAATATTTAATATTTATAACATTCACCTGTGGGTCAAGGTGGGAAGCTGCTGGCAAAATTGAGGTCCTATCTGACTCGGCTGCTGGTTTTTAAACTCTTTATATGCCCTGGTGTATGTGGGAGTGACACATCCCTTGGCTGCTTTGAATTCTCCTCCTCTGACCCTGGCCTGGATGTTGAGTCCAGGACTCCACATTTCTTTATTTAAGAACATACCAAGAGCCCTGCTGGATCAAGCCATCTAATCCAGCTTCCTGCATTTCACAGTGGCGCACCAGATGCCGCAGAGAGCACATGAGACAACAAGACGCCTGCATCCTGTTGCCACTCCCTTGCACCTGGCATTCTGAAGTTCCCTACTACTAACGTAAGGAGGTTGCACCACCCGTCATGGCCTATTGCCCAGGATGGACTTTTCCTCCAGCAATCTGTCCAATCCCCTTTTAAAGGCACCTAGGCCAGATGCCATCACTACCTCCTGTGGCACCTTCTGCTTCCATTTTGTAGTCAGCAAAGAGTCAAAAGATAAATAATTTACAGAATGGTGGAGGCATGATGGAGAGCGAATTTTGAACCTTTTTTTGGGTGGGGGGGGTCTCTTTTATCCACGGTTTCTCCCACGGTTGGGAGGAATGTGTACCCCTTAGAAACGGGGTGGGGGCCCCTGTACAATGCCTCCTATTTCATAGGTAACGGTTTCCCCATCACCGAATAGTCTAGTCGTGACCAGCTCTAAGGGGTGGTGCTCATCTCCATTTCTAAACTGAAGAGCCAGTGTTTGTCCGAGGACAAATTTCCGTGGTCATGTGGCCGGCGTGACTATACGCCGAGGTGCACGGAGCACCGTTACCTTCCCATCAAAGTGGTATCTGTTTATCTACTCACATTTTTACGTGCTTTTGAACTGCTAGGTTGACAGGAGCTGGGACAAACAATGAGAGCTCACTCCATTGTGTGGTCTCGAACTGCCAACCTTCTGGTCAGCAGCTCAGCGGTTTAACCCGCATTTTTTTTAGTTTTATATCATAGTCGATATTTATTCTAGATGTCTATTGCTGCAAACAACACAGATAAAACCTTTACATGTGCGTGTCAAGGTAATGTGGTGGATGCGCTGGTTGACAAGATCCTGTGTTCTGAGGTGGTTGGGTAGCAGCTGCCTTCCTAATTATTAGATGTCATGTTTAATTGCAGGCCTGAAAACGATCAGGTGAATCCATTCCCGTGACATGTTGTGACTAAACCAACCCACAGCTTGTCATATTGCCCAGAAATTGAAATATTTGTTCTTATTTGACACAAATTGTAATTATTCTTTTGTGGAACATGGAAGAACTGTTAGCTGCCTCAACTAAACACACATGGACACGCCCCTTTTTCTGTCCTTCTGTAAAATTAACCTGATGCAGATGTACGTTGTTCCCAACTGTTCCTCTTATCAGTGGCGTTAAGCAGGGGGCAATTCTATTGCCCCGGCCAATGCCTACCGCAGGCCTTGTGTGGCCTCCTGGTCACATGCTGAATGAAGGCCTCATAATGCCTTCAGTACTTCCTGTTTTTCGACATCCCACAAGGCTCTAGAGCAACGGTGTTTTCCAACCTTTTAGACTGGGACCCACTTTTCAGAATGGCACTCATGTCGGGACCCACCGGAAGTGATGTCACTAACCTGGAAACAATGTTGTGGCAGGAAGTGACATCTTTCAGCAGGAAATGCTGTCATTGTAACAGAATAAAAAGACACTTCTGAAATGCAAATTGGCATTCTTGGACTGCAGCAGTTGTACAACTGTGAAACATCCCTGATTGGGACAGGCATGTGCCAACCTCCTTGACTCCGAGAGTGGTCCAAAGGCGCTTTACGGTGGCCCTTGTGCCGGCCAAACTTTGCTGGCCTAACTGGTCTGGCCTAACTCCCGGTTAGGATTGCGTCCTTCATCTTCCATGCAGAGACATCACAAGAAGTGCCACAAGGGCCACCATAAAGTGTGTTTAGACCACTCTCTGAGTCAAGAAGGATGGCACACATCTGTGTGCTGGCCTATCTGCCTTCGAGAGTGGTCCAAATATATGTTATGGTGGCCCTTTTGCCAGTCAAACTAACTGTGCCAGCCTAACTCCAGGTTCAGATTGTGCTCTTCATCTCATATACCCAGACTGAAATTATATCCATGTGTTCCTGGGAATATGCCGTTGAACACAGTGGAACCTCCTTCTATGTGCATAGGATTGTGCTGTCGGTCAATTTTGCCCCTGCAAACGTGTCACTAAACTCACACACCGGCGTTGTGCATTCACTTTGGGGAATTGCTACATTGGCTATTGGAATGTTTGACTGCTGAATTACATTTCCGTCTCTGAAACCATTTTTTTACCAATGATGTGTTGCTCTTAGAAATGCAGTCTCCAGCTCATTTAAATTTAAGCATGCTCTCGTGTGTGTTGCGCATTTTTGCTTGCGCCATGTTTTCTCACGATCTCCTGTTCTCTCACTTTAAGAATTACTTTTAAAGCTGCTTGGAACATCACTGATGGAAGAGAAACGGAGCTTACGTCATTTAAATTAGTGAATAATGACTGTTATGTAGCGTATGTTTGAATAGATTCCGCCACATGTGAAAATGGACACACGTACTCCCTATTTTCACCCACACTGTAAGCCTGACATATGTGTTCTCAGCAGGGTTCCGCCAAATTCCACAGCTGACTAGAGACCATATGTTAGCAAAACTGAAAAAAAAGAAAGATTAATTAGATTGTCATTGCGCAAAATTGGATCTGGGGACAGCAGGCACATGCTGAAGCCTGCATGCAGTTTGGTTATTTTTATAATTTGGGATGGAGGGAGAAGAGTCTAGGAGCATTTAGCACACGGTATACTGAGGACAACAGGGTTTATTAACTGTGGCGACATCGGCGCAAACCAAAGGGTAGGAGAATCATTTATAAGTGCATTCTGGTTAGGTGGTAATGATAACATAATTAAGCAATCATAGATTGCATGAGTGTGTTGTGTGACAATTAATTAAAGACGCCTCTTTCAGTTTGGGGTTGAACAAAGGCTATGATGACAGTTGCCACAGGAACGCAAGAGCCATTTAGGAGTGGGTGCTGGAAAGACACGGGGAAGCTGGGTGCTAGCAAGGTCCACCTTCTAGGATGGGGAACATGCGCAAAGCCACCTTGTGGCAGCCGCCACAGCCAAGTGGCCATGTTGCTGTGCAGGCTCTCACACAGCCACTGGCGTAGCTCACGAAAGTGTAGCCCAGCTCAGGGAGCAAAAGGATACCCGGGAAGTGATGTCACAACAGGAAATGACATCACAGCTGTGTTTTCATTTTCTTGGGTTTTTTTTTTTTTTTTTGGCCATAGCCTTTGATTTGTTGTTGTTCAGTCGCCAAGTCGTGTCCGACTCTTCGCGACCCCCTGGACCACAGCACGCCAGGCCTCCCTGTCCTCCACTAGCTTCTGGAGTTCGCCCAATTTCATGTTCATCGCTTCGGTGACACTGTCTAACCATCTCATCCTCTGCTGCCCCCTTCTCCTTTTGCCTTCAATTAGCCTTTGATAGAATGAAAATATTGCACTCTGGTTTGTTTCATTGCCTTCTGCATGAAATTCCGCCTCAGATGGTATGTAACACCATTTTTGGCCACTAGTGGCAAGCTCAGCTTGTTGCCCGATGCAATTGCACCCCCCCTGCACCTCTTTAGCTACGCCCCTGCACACAGCCTACTTCAGCTCAGCAAAGCCTTTAGGGTTTAGCTATTGACAGGGCCATTGCCCTTACTCAGAGGTGTTTCTACAGGGAGGGCAAAGCTCTAAGTTTTGCAAGAAGCCTGACCTTGCAGTGGAAATCACTCCTCTCCTGCACCGTTCTAGCCAATCCTCACAGGGAAAAGCAACATCTTGGCATTGCTTAGTGGCTACAGCAGCAAGGGAGAGGAGGGATTTACATGACAGGGTAAGGCTCCTTGCAACACTTAGAGCTTTGCCCTCCCTGTAGAGACGCCACTGCCCTTACCCCAGTGCTGGAAATTTGGTTAGGATTGCAACCTAAGGCTGGTACACCCACAAGACACTCAGCTCAGAGCTGATTAACTGACAGAGGGCATCTACCACCTCCCTCCACGGTTCTCTCTCTTTCTGCTATCTGCTTGGAAAAGTTAGAGGGGAAAGAAGCAGGAAATTAGTGGGCTGGAGCAAAATATATAGTCCATGACTGTCCTCCACACTTCTGTTCCCTTTTCCTTTTTGAATCAGGGAAGGAGGAGGGGGAGGAAGAGGAGGAGGAAGATCGGCAGTTAGTTTTGGTGCCACCTATTAAATGGGGGGGGCAGGATTTGGTGAGCCAGCTCAGATGTCAGGACATGTTTAGCTAACCCTGCTGGGACATTATGCTCAAAATCTGTTATGTCATAATTGAAAATCTATGGCTCAGGGTTACGTCTATAGGGATAATTAACTCTTGGCCTAGGTCTGCTTCCAAAATCCTCCACCTCCAGATTTCCCCCCTGAACTTCAGAGAGCCGAATTACCTGCCGTCATTTCAGATGTGAAATCGATGGGTTAGGAATTCTCCATTTTTTTTGTTTTAATTTAATTTTGTTTAATCTTAATTCTATTTTTTTTCTTGGAGTTCTATGCATGTAAATTTGCATGCACCATGTGTTGTATGTGACCATTCCTCTGCTTTATCTATTTCATTGCCTGAATATGCATGCACCTTTGGGTAAAACACTCCACACACACACACACACACACACACACACACACACACACACACACACACACACA
>JAJKFI010000062.1:2457552-2494455 GCA_029204185.1 Lerista edwardsae | reverse complement strand
GGAGCTGCCCATCTGCGGGTGGGACGAAGCCTGCAAGTCCCCGGATGGCTGGAGGCTATTGCGAAACAGATAGGAGGTGCCGTGAATTGCTCAGGTTCGTTCCTCCCTGGCTCCTGCCAGCTCTAGGAATATTTTTGCTTCCCCAAAAGACATAATGATGATTGCAAATAAAATTATACGAACTGTCTTTATTTTCTAGGTATCATAAGTATGCAAACTAGAACATGTTGGAACCTAGCTTATTGGGCTTTGTCTCTTAGGGAAAATGCTACAAGGTAGATGGGATAAACTCCTGCCAACCTAGCAGTTCGAAAGCACCTAAATGCAAGTAGATAAAAGGGACCACTTTGGTGGGAAGGGAACGGCGTTCCGTGCGCTATGGCGTAGAGTCATGCCGGCCACATGACCACGGAAGCTTGTCCTCGGACAAACACAGGCTCTTGGGCTTAGAAACAGAGATGAGCACCGCCGCCTACAGTCGGTCACGACTAGACCATTCGGTCATGGGGAAACCTTTGCCTTTACCTATAATTATAAAATATATAAAAAATATATAAAATTCAGCGTGCATGCTATTTTCTAGACTGTGTTTTGCTGAAAAACGATATGGAAATATTCAGCGGGCAAATAGCGACGAAAGAAACAGACCCGTCAGAGTTAGGTAGAGATGTTCCATAATGTATCGTTTTGGACCCTGCCTTGTTGCTTTTACAGTTTGGGTGATTTTGTTTGGAACTGTGAAACTGTTTTGACGTTTATTGAAAAATGGTACAGAAATTAACATTCCAGACGTCCTGGGATTTATGCATATATATGTGTTTTCCACTCACGCGGCGGCTTTGGTCATTTGAGAAGTCGCACGGCAAAGATATCAAGCTTGCCTCCTCCATGGAAAGGGGCAGTGAATTACTTCCTGTAGGTGCAGGAAACAGAAAAAGACAGACCATTCCTGGTAAAGAGGGCTGGTCAAACCAGATGGGAAAGGGAGGCAAGAATCCTGATGCTCTTCCCCTTGGGCCATTCTCCGAGAACAGAATCAAGGTTGCAGTACTCAATCTTGGCTCTAACCACTAGATCAGACACCCACTCCTTCATCCTTTGAGATGCGGGCTTCCTTCAGCCTTGTCAATCATGCTGGGAGTTCTACTATATCCCCCAGTGACAGTCTGTGAGTCATTTCTCTCCCTTCAGAAACAGTGGGGCTGCTGTGCTCAGCATGGGAGCATGGCTCCCATTGAACATGAAAATTCAAGAAGAGGCACTCCCTTTATGGGGGATGGTTTAGTGTCTTTTTTTGACGTGTTTGCACCAGCATGCACACTGCTGCTGGTGGTTTTTTTTCCCCACTGCTAGATGCAAACCAGGCAATTATGCGCCTGTAGTTCCTTCGGAATACCCTACCTTCCCCCACAAGGCATTCAGGATGAGACGAAAACCCCTCTGTGTTCCATGCCATTCAGAGCATGACGAAGCTGACTGCTCCATTCAGCAGAGATGTTCCGCAGGGAAAATGGTCAGATGAGAGAAAGGGGGAGGCAAGAAAGCATTGGCAGGCTCTCGACTCATGTAAAGGAGATGGTGAATGGCATCACGGACTGCATTCTTGTATGGTCAAGCCTCTTTGGCTCCACCTTACCAGCAGGGAATGGAGGGAGGGGAACTAAAGGCCCATGTAGTCCAGCTTCCTGTGTCTCACAGTGGCCCACCGGATGCCTCAGGGAGCAGACAAGACTACAAGATATCTGCATCCCATTGCCACTGCCTTGCACCTGGCATTCTGAGGTAAACACACTGGTGGCCAATCAAGATTCTCCACAGCATTTCTCTTTGATAGCCACCATAACCAGGTGCTCCTCTTCAGACATGTACTCATAGGAACAGCCCCACTGGATCAGGGCAAAGGCCCATCTAGTCTACATTCCTGTATCTCACAGTGGCCCACCAGGTGCCTCAGGGAGCACACTAGACAAGAAGATGCCTGCATCCTGTTGCGAATCCCTTGCACCTGGCATTCTGAGGGAACCTGCCTATAGCCCATGATGGACTTTTCCTCCAGAAATCTGTTCAACCCAAGCCAACCTGAATGCACCTCCCTTCTGCAGTTGAGATAGGTGCCATGTCTGAAAGACTTGCTTTCCCTCAAAGAGAACAATCCTTTCTTTGTATACGTTGTAGAAACCCTTGGCAGTTATTTCTCCTGAGTTACAGCCAAAAGGATCATAACACGGGGGGGGGGGGATTATATCTCGGCAGCCTAGACTTGTGGCTTTAAGAACTCATTTTTATTTTTGCCCTCATGTACAAAACTCCGGTACAACTTTTAAAAAAGCATTTAAAACTCTTTAAGGAAGTCATTCATTTCTGGGTAGCCTTCTTGCATGCCATAAATTTTGAGCAGATCTAATGAAAAGCCAATATTTAATATGAGACAAAGACTTATTTCACTCATTCTCCAATGCTGTCATTTGTCACAGTTCAGCACCATTATCAAATGTTCATATTAAATACTGTATGTATTTATCATGAGTAATGGATGGGGCCAGTTGCCATCTTTATGATCACTGCGCAGAAAAACAACTCTACCTTCTCCCTGGTTGCCATCACTCTCTTTCGACAGGAGTGATGTGCTCAGGTTGCCAAGTGCTACAGTGGACTTATCTTTGAGAGATCACCCTCAAGCAACAAGGCTGTGTTCTATGTTATGTTCACATAGAATGAGGTGGTGGCATCTTTTCCTGAGATGATGTCTTCAGAGGGGTCTAATGTCTAACCCAAGGGAAACCAGTAACAGCTCCTCCAATTTTAGGGCACAATCCTAACCTGGAGTTAGGCCAGCGGAGTTTGACCGGCACATGGGCCACCATAAAGAATGTTTGAACCACTCTTGGAGTCAGAGAGGCCAGCACACAGATGTGCACCATCCTCAGAGAGTAGTCGAAACGCACTTTACGATGGCCCTGGTGCCGGCCAAACTTTGGTGGCCTAAGTGTGCCAGCCTAACTCCAGGTTAGGATTGCACCCTTAATCAACTGGCATGTTGCCCTTAATGATATGTAACAGGTAACAATGGAGATACGTTCCCCAAATGTATGTAACCAATGCTGTCTTTAACCAATTAACTGTCTTTAACCAATGCTGATGCTGGTGTTGCATATTTATAAGCATACATATATATGTATTATATATAAGATCATACCAATAAACAAGCTTGTAGGTGGCCAGAGCTTGCCAAATCATGGGTGCAGCCAAGGGTCATTCCACACTGCCATCTTAGGATGGCATTTTATATTTGCCATGATAGGTGGTGCAGCCTCCTTACATTAATAGTAGGCTACTTCAGAATGCAAGGGAGTGGCAACAGGATGCAAGCATCTTGTTGTCTACTGAGCTCCCTTAGGCACCTGGTGGGCCACTGTGAGATACAGGAAGCTGGACTAGATGGGCCTTTGGCCTGATCCAGCAGGGCTCTTCTTATGTTCTTAAGGCCCCCATTAGTTATGTTGCCAATTATTATAGCTCCATCCCCACAGACAGGATAGCACATTCTGTTTAATTTACCGCATATTTACCTCAGTATTTTACCTCAGAAATTTACCTCAGAATGCCAGATACAAGGGAATGGCAACAGGATGCAGGCATCTTGTTGCCTTGTGTGCTCCCTGAGGCATCTGGTGGGCCACTCTGAGATACAGGAAGCTGGACTAGGGGTGGGCTTTGGCATGATCCAGCAGTGCTCTTCTTATGTTCATTTTGGACCCCTCCCCCTGCAGCCTGGCACTCAGAGCCACTGACCCCCCCTCTTTGTATGCCACCGGCTGTTGTGGACACTTGCAAACAAAAACGTTCTTATGAGAAAGGACCTGCTGTGTTTAGAAAGGGAGGCGATTCCCTTCGGCAGAGTCTTCTCTGCGGAAGCACACAGCACTGCAGCAACTGACTTCCTGCTGTTAGTCCTTGAAAGCCAGGGGAATGAGGATTTGGCCATCGGTCGTCTGATTAGCCTGCTGATTTTCTCCACCTTGGGTTCTTGTTTTGGGCGTGCATGTTGAAGGATCTGTCACTTAGGAATCTTCAGCAAAATAAGGGTAATCAAAACTCTGTGCAGGAAGAAGGTTTGTTGTTGTTCAGTCGCTAAGTTGTGTCCGACTCTTCGCGACCCCATGGACCACAGCACGCCAGGCCTCCCTGTCCTCCACTAGCTTCCGGAGTTCGCCCAATTTCATGTTCATCACTTCGGTGACGCTATCTAACCATCTCATCCTCTGCCGCCCCCTTCTCCTTTTGCCTTCCATCTTTCCCAGCATGAGGGTCTTTTCTAAAGAGTTCTCTCTTCTCAGGAGGTGGCCAAAGTACTTGAGCTTCAGCTTCAGGATTTGTCCTTCCAGGGAGCAATCAGGCTGGACTTCCTGGAGGATTGACCGATTGGATCTCCTTGCAGTCCAGGGGACTCTCAAGAGTCTTCTCCAACACCATAATTCAAAAAGGAAGAAGGGAGGGCCAGCAGTTAGGAAGACCCACCGTAATGGGAGTTATCCATTAAGAGGTTCCTCAAAAGAGTATTGTGATAATAATGTTCTTATGCACCGTATATCAGTGTTTCTCACACTGTGGGTCAGGATGCCAGCCAGTGTTGCAAACCAGTTTCTGGTGGGTTGCACAGCACCAGGCACATGCTGTCATTAAAGGCAGGCGGGGCAGGGGTCCAAACATGCTTTACGGTGGGTCCCTTCTGCCTGCCAAACCTTGCTGGCCTAACTGTGCCGGCTTAACTCCAGGCTAGGATTGCATTCTCAGAGTCAGGGAGGATGGTGCACCTCTGTGTGCTGGCCTCTCTGACTCTGAGAGTGGTCCAAACGTACTTTACTATGTCCCTTCTGCCTGCCAAACTTTGCTGGCCTAACTGTGCCAGCCTAACTCCAGGTTAGGATTGCGCCCTCAATGGAAGATGGCAGAGGCAGGGTAGCAGTGATGGTGGTTGGTTCAGCAGGTAGGTATAGCAAAGAGATAAGAGCTCACCCAAATGCCTATCCTGGTTTTCAGCCCTTACGGACACTGTGAGCAAGTCGAGAAATTGGCATAAAGATTTGTTGACAACAAATATGTTTCAAGCGAGCGGGGAAACTTCTTGACTCCTCTCTGAACTGGAATTTTGCAAAATGCTTGGAATCAATTGTGACAGTTTTGACTCAAGCTCACACTCCCTGCAGAGAAGGCTTCCGATGAGGAGTGTGTTAAGCCTCCAGGAAGCCTGGGGCGTTGCTCTTTTGTGGACTGAAAAACAAAATAGGAAATGGGTGGGTCTTCCATCCTCAGGTTCCTGGAGTTCCAACCCCAAGCAGTTCAGTTCAACCTTGCTAGCTCTCCCCCCTCAGCCTAGGCAAGCCAGTCACAACATTCCCTCCTGTGCCACATGCCTGTCTAAATGGATCACCCTAATGATCTTATCTTTAGAGTCAAGCTACCTCGGAGCGCCAGATGCAGGGGCGTGGCAGTGAGATGCACATATCTAGTTGTCTTGTGTGTTCCCTGAGGCATCTGGTGGGCCGCTGCGAGATGCAGGAAACTGGACTACATGGGCCTTTGGCCTGATCCAGTGGGGCTCTTCTGATGTTCTTATCTGCTGCAATAATTGCCCATTCATCAGCATGCATTGTCAGTGACGAAGCCATGGCAATTTTCAAAGGCAAATGTTGTGGAGAAGGACATCAGAAGGGCTTCCTTGACTTAGCTTCAGGGGTCATGATTTTGTTAAAACTGGAGAGAGTAATAAGAAGAGCCCTGCTGGATCAGGCCAAAGGCCCATCTAGTCCAGCTTCCTATATCTCACAGTGGCCCACCAGATGCCTCAGGGAGCACACGAAACAACAAGATGCCTGCATCCTGTCACTCCCTTGCACTTGGCATTCTGAAATAACCTACTTCTAACATAAGGAGGTTGCACCACCCTATAGTGCACCCTATAGTGCACTATATATAGGCACCCTATAGTGCCTATAGCCCATGATGGACTTTTCCTCCAGAAATCTGTCCCCTTTGAGAGGCACCTCAGCCAGATGCCATCACCACCTCCTGAGGCAAGAAGTTCCACAGGTTTATGACCCACTGGCTCAAATGGTATTTCTTTTTATCCATTCTAACTTTCTTAATTTTTGTGGGGGTCCCCTGGTTCTGCAGGTGGGTTGCGGACTATGCCCACTGATGCCTGACCTCCCTGCATTCAGCAGAGGGGAGAAAGAAGGTTTGGAGTACTTCATGAAAAGACAATCCAGGCCTCTGGTTTTAGTACATCATGAGGCTGGATCTCTCTTTGAAATGGGAACCCAGGGACGGGCCAGTTCAGAGTAATGGGAGAAAAAGTGAGGATATTAATAAAACCTAGACATTCATTCTATATTTCCTTGGAGAGTCATGCAGGACACATAATTTGGGAAGGAGTATGTGCAGCCCAGTTTTAAGCATGTTCTATCCAAAGTATATTTGCATAAGATCAGTGAGGCAAGCTGGTTGTCAGCTTGAATTGAAGGCATGAAAGCAGGTGGGCAGGGAATCAGAAGAGCTGTTTTGTAAGTAACAAAAATGCTTTTATGTACATGATATCGAATTCAATAGATTACCCCATCCATCTGCCATATGGGGCATGCGTTTGTGTGCATGCATGTGTTGTTTTACTGACTCGCTCGTTCAAAAATAGTTCTAGCCTGCTTTCCTTGCCTGTCAAAGCAACCCAAGATGGCTCACAATAAGATAAAACAAAATTAAGCAAGAACCCACCAGCGTGCCACACTAATAGAATAATAATAATAATAATAATAATAATAATGATGATGATGATGATGATGATGATGATGATGATGCTAGCATTTATATACCACCTTTCTTTGGCCATTAGATTGCTCCTCTGACTTTAATTAAAGGTGGTTTGCATAGGCAGGCTTTATTTCTCTAAACCTGCAAGGGTTTTTTTTACCAAATTACGAAGAAGTTCTGTCTTTCAAGAACTGCAACAACATACAGATGGAACATTCGTGGTCTAGTCCTTTTTTCTGGCCACACGATTGCCTTCCTGTTGGCTGATAAACGGTTTCTCTGCTCCCACCAAAGAAACAGCTGGCCCAGCACAACTCCTCTCTCGCAGGCAGCTGGAGACAGCTCAGCTCTTACCAGTCGCAATTCTCAAGGTCTGCCGCTCACGGAAGCTTCCGGTGATCTCGAACTGGCGACCTTCGCATCTTATCTTCAGGCAAACGGAGGCTTTAACCCTCTCGACTAAACCCAGAATTGGGCTGTAATTCCCCTAGGAACATACAGAGAGTGCAATCCCTAACCCCAGGCTGGAATAGGCAGGCTGACATGCATGCCCCATGCGTTCCTGGTGTTGGGACTGTCTGCGGCACAACCGGGGAATGAGGAAACCATTCCCCTTACCCCGGGTAATGTGCAGCAACCTGGATGAGTTCTGAATGGGGCTACTCAGAGCTGTGCCAGCAAAATCACTGGCACAACTCTCAGCATCCAGATGGGAGCCAACCAAACTGGGGGGGGGGTGGAATCTGGACCGGATCAGGGCCAACATCCCAAATGCCACATTCTGTCTCCAACCCCTTCCCAGGCCAACCCACTCATGGGCCTCCCTCTTCTGCCTTTCCCCGCCCCATTCCAACCTTCCCCCACTCTGTTCCACCTCCCACTGCCTTCCCCAAGCCCCTGTGCCGAAATAGGGCGCAATCCTACCCTAAACTGGAGTGAAACCAACACAGTGAGCTAGGCTGGCACAGTTAGGCCAGCAAAATTTGGCTGGCACAAGGGACACCTTAAAGCAGTGGTGTCATCCAAATGATTTAAGAACAGGTACTCACTTTTGATTGGCACGTGTCGGGACCCGCCCACCGGAAGTGACGTCATAAGCCGGAAGTGATGTCGTGGCAGGAAGGGGCATGAAAAAAGCCCTTTTTGAGGCCTCAGATGATTTTAAACTGACCCAACACTTGCAACAGTATTCCACAGCACCCCCAGAACATGTTAAGGAGGCCTGGCATCATGTTAAAACCCCAGAGCAACTCATTTTTCAGTGGCAAGGAAAGGAAAGGCTCCGCTCGCTGCCTGCCTGCCTGCCTGGCTCTGAGAACATGCAGGCAACTCAAACATGCAGGAAATTCAAACGTTGCAGAGGGCGGAGTCGACGAGTGGGCAGGCGAATGGGCGGGGCCAGCTGTAATCCTAGAAACCGGCACTCACGTACCCCCGCGTACCCCCTGCATGACATCACTGCCTTAAAGGATGTTTGGACCACTCTCAGAGTCAGGGAGGTCAGCACACAGTCTGCTTGGTCAGTTTTAAGGTAAGGAATCCACTGTTCGTTACACAAGGCAGTTGTGTTTTATTTTTCTGGTTCCTTGGCCATAACATTTGATAGCATCCAGATAATTCAACACAGTTTGTTTTGCTATGTTCTGCATGAGATTATCTTTCCAACAGTATATACCATGGTGGTATTATTCATAAATACAAATTTCCCAGCAAGGGAATACCAGAAATTGGGAATACCAGAAATACCAGAAATGCACCAGAAATTTCCCAACAAGATTGACAACTCCTTTTGTGCTGTGGAAACCTCTAGAAGCATCTGTGTCTGCTCAGTCTCTGAACAGTCTGTTTCTCAAAGTCTCCTGGCAGCAAAAATATGTAAACAAAGGTCTAGTTGTGGAATGCACCACTGGAATGCCAGTTGGACATTTTACATGCTCAAGTGCCTTCTGCACCTTTAATTTCTTCTTCTAAAAATTGTTATTCAGGAGGGTTGATGGGGAGCATTTATCCACTCCAGCCCCAGTTTGATTCTAAAACAGAAAATTTGCATTCCCAGCTTCCTCCCACCCAATATCTAAATGTTAATCCCTCCAATGGAGGTTTATGCAAATGTCCCTTGTAACTGAAAATTGGTTTCAAGTATCCAGCCATTAAGACTTTGACGCCGACACCGTTGAGTGCAAGATCTACAGAGGTGAAGACTTCTGAAGTTAATGCCACCTAATTAATCCAGCCCATTAGCCCCCAACCTTATATTGAACATTTGAAGAGCTTCTCATACAATAAGCGGCTCAGTTAATAAAGCCCACCCCATTCGATTCTGCAGTACAAGCCTGTGCTTGTCTACTCGGACATAGGTTCCATGGTGTCCAATAGGCCTTACTCCCAGGAAAGGGAGCGTAGGATTGCAGCCTTCCAGGTGAATTGTGTCTACCCCGGCCACCGGCCGATGGAGGAGGATGTCAATCAGTGATGTCATGCAGGGGGTACGCGGGAGTACGCGAGTACCGGTTTCTAGGATTGCAGCTGGCCCCGCCCATTCGCCCGCCCACTCATGGACTCCGCCCTCTGCAACGTTTGAATTTCCTGCATGTTTGAGTTGCCTGCATGTTCTCAGAGCCAGGCAGGCAGGCAGGCAGGCAGGCAGCGAGCGGAGCCTTTCCTTTCCTTGCCACTGAAAAATGAGTTGCTCTGGGGTTTTAACATGATGCCAGGCCTCCTTCACATGTTCTGGGGGTGCCGTGGAATACTGTTGCAACTGTTGGGTCAGTTTAAAATCATCTGAGTCCTCAAAAAGGGCTTTTTTCATGTCACTTCCTGCCACGACATCACTTCGGGCTTATGACGTCACTTCCGGTGGGCGGGTCCCGACATGTGCCAATCAAAAGTGAGTACCTGTTCTTAAATCATTTGGATGACACCACTGATGTCAATGGAATGTCTCTTCTGGAGGCAAGCACAACAAAGCCACCAGCACAATTGCTGGTAACCATGTGTGCTAACTGGTAGAGGGGAACACTTCCACCAGTGTAAATTGAGTGATGGTGGGAAGAATGGGAGTGGGAGGAGGAACAGGGGAGATTCTGGGTGGGGAGGGAGGCAGATGAGGGGAGGAAGGGGGTAGGATTGGCAGCACGTAGACCCTCCCCCGCTTTGTACCACTGTTACTCTCCTCGGTTCTGCACCAGAAAAATAGGACTGAGACCCATAGGGCAGTATTATTCAAACTGTGGGTCGGGACACACTTGGTGGTGGGTCGCGGAAAGCTGGGAGCAGCCATCTTGGCAACTGCACACCTTCCTCTTGTGATATTCCTTTTGTGAGTTTTAACAGTTTGAATTTTCAAGTGAGGGTGGTGGTTGTTGTTGTTTTTTAAATTGTTTTTAGTTCAGTGCTTTTATACAATATTTTGTCCTCATCTTGCTTTCTGTCAAGAGGTGTTTCATGGTTGTACAATTGCTCCAGGCCAAGAATGCCAATTTGCACTTCAGGAGTGTCATTTGATGATGTGACAATGACAGCACTTCCTGCTTGATGATGTCACTGCCAGGTTAATGACATCAATTCTGGTTGGTCCCGACCCAAGTGCCATTCTAAAAAGTGGGTCCTGGACTAAAAATTGCCATAGGGAACGTGGAGGCTTTCCCCAGGGCAAGAGAACAAAGGTCCCCTTACTCCAATGGTTCCCAAACTTTGAGTCGTGGCTCCCCAGGGAGATGCGGAAATGAGACAGGGGAGCTGTGGAATTCTCGCGAAAAACCCGCCTCCATATACAATGTATAGGATTGTAGCACTAATGGCAGCCATGGCCAATGGTCCAGTAGGCTAAGGGAGTCACCAGTCATAAAAGGTTGGGAACCACTGCCGTACCCCGAGAATACCTCATTTGTTTGTTCGTAACCTTTATTGGCATTTGTACATACATACAAGCTTACAGTTATACAGTACATACATAGGCTAAAAGTCAAGAATACCAAAAGAGTCCTATCCCCTAAACCTTTCATATATGGTTACACTCAGTGGTGTCATCTACTCTCGCGGAGACGGAACGCTGGGCGGGACTTACGTTTGATTGTCTGCCTGCCCGTTTGCTTCCGCCACCTTCCTGCTCGCCAGGCACCCGGCGCGCCCCCCACCCGTCCCCCCTGTGTCCATCACGGAGCTGGGCGAGCAGCGGTGGGGCGCGGCGACTGAGGGCAGCCCGCGTGGCAGGGGGAAGGCGGTGGAACCGCACGGACCAGGCTGCCACTCAAACGTAAATCCCGCCCAGCGTTCCATCTCCGCGAGAGTAGATGACACCACTGGTTACACTTCACCACTTGGTGCAAAAAGGCAGCTACCTGCCTTATTAAGTTTGGCTCCGTCGTTGAAAGTAAGTGTTTCAGCATCTCAGACTCTGAGCTTTGATGCTTCTTTATCAAAATAGGCTCTAAAAATTTTTTCCAGGCCTCGGAATGGAGAGGACAATGTAGAATCATGTGAATAATTGACTCAACTTTGCCAAGGGCACAAGGGCAGTGCCTGTCGTTGTAAAGGATGCCCCTGAATTTGCCTCGCATTACTGCAGATGGTGTGGCATTACATCTAGCTAGGGAGAAGGCCCTTCTTTCCTGGGGACATTCCACCGAGGATAAATATAAGGAGGGTTGTCCAATTGTCACTGGGATCTGGAGGTTCAGCGGCGAGCAGGTTTTATTCGCTGCACTCAGTAAGCTCTGTGCTTGTATGTCCAGAAGCCTACGTTTAACGATTCGGTAGGCCTCGGAGACGTGGGGACGTGGTGGCGCAGCGGGCTAATCCACTGTTGCTGGGCTTTCGACCGCAAGGTTGGGAGTTCAAGACTGCGCGACAGAGTGAGCTCCCGTTGCTTGTCCCAGCTCCTGCCAACCTAGCAGTTCGAAAGCACCTAAAAAGGCAAGTAGATAAATAGGGACCACCTCAGTGGGAAGGGAACGGCGTTCCGTGCGCTACGGCGTAGAGTCATGCCAGCCACATGACCACAGAAGCTTGTCCTCAGACAAAACGCCGGCTCTACAGGCTTTGAAATGGAGATGAGCAGCGCCCCCTACAGTTGGTCACGACTAGACCATTCGGTCGTGGGGAAATCTTTACCTTTACCTTTAGGCCTTGGAGAATACCTCTACAACTGCCTCCCACCCTAGGATAAAGCATGCATCCCATTGGCACACATCTATCAGAGGGGGATGAGGGAAGTTGGTAGGATTGGGCATCAACCATCCATAAAACTTTCTCGACCACAGTTGCACAGCCAGCCTGTATGATTAAATCCAATTGCCTTTCTTGATTATTCCAAGATATTATTTTTTTTAAAAAAAAATTGCCACTGTTGTCAGTCTCTCAACTGCAGCACAAATTATTATTTTTCAAATTAAGTTGCATTCTCTCCACCACATTAAATAAATGAACCCTATATTTAACTGGGTATTATTAGATGATACGAGCGCTCAGTGGTGGGAAGATAATTTGTTTAGGAAAAAAAAAAGTAAACACCGCTATTAGATATCAGATGACCTGTCTGGGAATAAATATGTCGCCTCATTTCTTAACAAACATATTAAATAATATTTATACAGGTGCAAGAGCAAGTTGAACACATTGATAATCATTCAGCGGCAAAAGAAACAGGAATGGGGGGGAGAGTCATGTCATATCTAAGCATCCCTTCAATTTCCTTGCAGTTCATGATTGCTTTTATGAGAAATGGTTTGCTGGGTTCACAGCCTGGGACCACTTGTGGACTCAGTTCTGCTTCTGGCTATGCAAACGGCTGCAGTGCCCCACAACGGGGACGGCCTGAACCAATGTGACCAATGTTGGAGGCATATAAAATTATGCACAGGAGGAACAGAGTCCATCGAGGGATGTTCTTCTTCCTCTCTCACAACACCAGAACCAGGGGCCATCCGCTGAAATTGCGTGTTGGGAGAGTTAAAACAGATAAAAGGAAATACAGTTTTACCCAGCGGGTACAGTTTTACCCATATTAGGCTATGGAACTCCTTGCCACAGGAGGTGGGGATGGCATCTGGCCTAGATGCCTTTAAAAGGGAACTGGACAGATTTCTGGAGGAAAAGTCCATTGTGGACTATAGGCCATGATGGGTTGGGCAACCTCCTTACATTAATAGTAGGCTGCTTCAGAATGCCAGGTGCAAGGGAGTGGCAACAGGATGCGAGCATCTTGTTGTCTACTGGGCTCCCTGAGGCACCTGGTGGGCCACTGTGAGATACAGGAAGCTGGACTAGATGGGTCTTTAGCCTGATCCAGGGGGGCTCTTCTTATGTTCTTAATGGCATCATATTGGGTCTTGAACTTTGGGGACCCCCACATCAGTGCAGAGAGCATATTGCCTGCTGCTGCAGCCGGGATCTCGATGGGCTGTAGGTCAGTGGGGCAAGCAGAGCAGCTTCACCTTGGGCCCTCCCACCTGCCCCTGCCTCCAAACTGCCCAAAATGGGCCTCTTGGAAGCAGTTGGGGGCGACGTCATCATGTCACCACCGACTATTTCCAGAAGCGCTTTTCTTGGTGAGTGTGTGTGTGTGTGGGGGGGAGGAATGCCCTGCATTGGGCACTGTCAATCCTGGAGCTCGCCCTGCCCAGCAACGCCATTTCCCAGTTTGGATTGGGGTTCCGGCTGCATCCCTTCCTTCAGATAGCAGCCCTGGTTACAGTGATGCATGTCTCAGGGCGCAATCCTAAGCTGGAGTTGGGCCAACCCAAGTCCCTTGTGCTGCCCCAGGAGTGTTGCAAACACGCCATAAAGTGCAGAGCCTCAAGTCAGAGCGGCTGGCGCACGGACATGCGCTGACCTCCCTGCCTAGCAGTTTAACAATATAATAGTCTAGTTCAGTGGCTCTCACACCTTTTAGCACTGGGACCCACTTTTTAGAGTGATTATCTGTCTGGGACCCGCCAGAAGCGATGTCGTGGCCGGAAGTGCCGTCATTGTGGCACCGGAGCCTGCTGCTTTCCTGAGACGGCAGCCAGAAGTGGGGTGATTTCCCAGCCATTTTCCAATCGCAACGTGAATTGAAATGGGAAAAGCCTCTTTACAACCTTGACACAAGCAAAACGGACACACAGCCGCCGCCCCCTTTCCAGCATCCCGTCTTCCTGTATTTTCAATATAGCTGCTTGTGACCCACCTGAAATTGGTTTGCAACCCACCGATGGGTCCCAACTCACCGTCTGGGAAGCACTCGTCTAGCTATTTTCAGAGAACAAATGCTTGGATAATTGTCATGGTATATCCATGGCTAAGTGCATCCTTGCAATGCTCTCTTTCTATGGACCTCAGACAATGTTCTTTGAAGGCTGCACTACTCTAGCTCCTTGCTGTAATGGGCCTATTGATTGTTACTTCTCTAAGTAATAGCCTGCAAAACTAAGTCCATTTCCTGAAATTAGCCTTAATATCTGCCTGGGAAAAGGGCACAGAGTCTGCAGCTCAGGAACAGAGCCCATGAAACAAACTGACGTTACATTTGGTGCAGAATCCTCCTTTGAGGGCCGAGCAACAAAATTGCACAGTAACTGGGAAAATGGCCTGCAGTTTCCCAGTTAGCAAAATGAGCAGCAGAGCTCTTGAGGAGAGGGGAAGAAAGTAAAGGTTCCAAACATCACCAGCTGGTCAGAATTGTAACCGCATGGTCTGTTGCCAAAATTTCCAGGAAAATAACACAATCCCAGACATCCCTGTTGTGTCTTCAGTACACATGCTTGTGGCCAGAGGCATAGCTAAAGAAGTGAAGGGGGTGCAATTGCACCGGGCAACAAGCTTTAGGGGGGCAACAAGCTGAGCTTGACACTAGTGGCCAAAATTGCGAAAACCTTGGTGCGTATGAATGAATGAATGATGCGTATGAATGAATGAATGATGCGTATGAATAATACCATCACGCTATATGGCATTGGAAAGGTAATTAATGCAGAAGGCAATGAAACAAACCCGAGTGTAATATCTTTACACTTTCCTTTTTTGTCCGTAGCTTTTGATAGTTATGGACAAAACACCCTAAAACAAAAATACAACTGCCATGTAAAAATGGCAGTTTGTTAAGATCGTGTTTATTAGGAATAATACAGAGTGCAATCCTAACCTGGAGTTAGGCCGGCACAGTTAGGCCAGCAAAGTTTGGCCGGCACCAGGGCCACTGTAATATAAAGAGTGTTTGGACCACTCTCGGAGTCAGGGAGGATGGCGCACATCTGTGTGCTGGCCTCTCTACTTCGAGAGTGGTCCAAACATACTTTACGGTGTCGCTTGTGGTGGCCTAACTCCAGGTTAGGATTGTGCTCACAGTGATGTTGTATATAATTCAATGTGGAATTTCATGCAGAATGCGATAAAACAAACTGAAGTGCGCTATCTCCATTTGATCAAAAGTTAGGCCAAAAACCCAGAGAAAACGAAAATACGATTGTGATGTCACTTCCCATTGTGATGTCATTTCTGGGGTAACATCTTGCCCTCTGCACTGGGCTACACTTTCCTTAGCTACACCCCTGCTTGTGGCCATCAATGTTGGTGGCTTTGTGCACTATGCCACCTCATGGAGACTCACCTGTTAGGCCACACCACGGCACACAGCCATCGGTGGGGCTTTGCTAAACAAAACGTTCTTCCTTTCCTCTTCACAGCCCGTTGTGAGCAAAGGCATTTGAGCAATCCTATTGCTAGCCCCGTGTGATTGTTCCTGCTAATTCCCATCACCCCCAGTGCGGAGAAGTTCTTAAAACTTGCAATCCCCATTCGGAACTAGTTCTTCTCCGCTGCCCGAAATGCATCCTTGATCAGAGAAACAGCGACTGCATTGACATCTCAGAAATGGTACTGGGGGGGACAGTTTGGGAAAGTGTTGTTGACAAGACAATGGCATTTCAGGGCCATTTGGAGATGATGCTGTGATTCAGAAGCTTTTAAGTCCTCCTTGGAGGCAAGAAACAGAGTCGTGATGCGCACTGGGTCCCATCTGGCTAATGTCCTGTACTTTATTACTGTAAAACGCAAGGTCTTGGTCTGCAAACTAAACCACTGTCAGTTTTTTTTCCCTCTGTGTTATTGTAAGAGCAACGTTTACACCCGGCCCTGCAAGTGGTGTAGTCCCGTTGCCTCTCAGAGCCATTTTGCTTCATTACATGAAATCTGCCTTTGACACCCAGGTGGACTTAGCTGCTCCCATCAATGTCCACCAAATGTATCGACTGTTGTGTTCGTGCCATTCACCTGTCACGTAAAATGAAGAAGTTTCGTGCTGAGTGCCAACCACTGTGAAACTCTTGGATCGTTTCCAACAATGCAGGAGAAGGGGGGGGGGAAGGGATAGCAAGTAAGCTAGATAAGCTGTAGGCCTAAACATAATCTTGGGAGATGTGGGACCAGTTCACACAACCCACTGCAGATCTATGTACCTGCTACAAGCCTTGTTAGTCTGTCGTTGAGTACAGTGATTCATATGTTCATTCATAGGATTCAGGGCACAATCCTAAACCTGGAGTTGGGCCAGCAAAGTTTGGCTGGCACGAGGGCCACCGTAAAGCGTGTTTGGACCACTCTCAGAGTCAGGGACAATGGTGCACATCTGTGTGCTGGCCTCTCTAATGCCCAAGACTGGTCCAAACATACTTTACAATGTCCCTTGTGCCAGCCAAACATTGCTGGCCTAATTGTGCCGGCCGAACTCCAGGTTACGTGGGACGTGGTGGCGCAGCGGGTTAAACCGCTGCTGCTGGGCTTTCTGACTGGAAGGTTGGGAGTTCAAGACTGCGTAACGGAATGAGCTCCCGTCGCTTTTCCCAGCTCCTGCCAGCTTAGCAGTTCGAAAGCACCAAAAAATGCGAGTAGATAAATAGATACCACTTTGGTGGGAAGGTAATGGCGTTCTGTGCGCTACGGCGTTCCGTGCGCTATGCCGGCCACATGACCACAGAAGCTTGTCCTCAGTCAAACACTGGCTCTACAGGCTTAGAAACAGAGATAAGCACCGCCCTCTACACTCGGTCACGACTAGACCATTCGGTTGTGGGGAAACCTTTACCTTTAACTCCAGGTTAGGATTGTACCCAGGTACAATCTGTGTATGGGATACACAGACCATGAATTTGGAAACATGAACCCAAGTACAGTCTTCACACAGAAAAGCTTTTGTGAAGGTTTTGCAAATGATGTAAAGACGGAAACTGGTTTATATCATTCATTCATTCATTCAACAATCAGAGCACAATTCTCAGTATTTGCTCATCCAGTGAAGTGGCTGTAGAGTACATCAGTGCTTCTCAAACCCACCAGTGGGTCGTGAGCCAATTTCGAGTGGGTTGTGAAGCACCTAGGGCAACCTTCATTGAATATATGGGAAGATGGGGATGCTGGGAAAGAGGAGGGCTATGTGGTTGTTTTGCTTGTGTCAAGGTTGTAAATTGGCTTTTTCCTTTCCAGTTTACTTTGCTGTTGAAAAAAAGCTGAGAAATCACCCAACTTCTTGCTGCATTCTCAGGAAAGCAGCAGGCTCTGGCATCACAATGATGGCACTTCCAGCCATGACATAACTTCTGGTGGGTCCTGGACAGATGGTTATTCTAAAAAGTGGGTCCAGGTGTTAAAACATTTGAGAACCACTGGTTTACATCATTATGAGTGCACTTGCACATTTAGCCTTGGTGGACACAGCCTTGTGCAACTCCCACAGATCTCTAGCTAAAGGCATTAGCTTTGCCATAACCTATGTCAGTGGTATTCAAACTTTTTAGACTGGGATCCACTTGTTAGTATGCCACTCAAGTCGGGACCCACCGGAAGTGATGTTGTGGCAGGAAGTGACATCATCAAGCAGGACATGCTGTCACTGTAACATAATAAAATGACACTCCTGAATTGCAAATTGGCATTCTTGGACTGCAGCCAGAGGCAGATCTAAGGGAGGGCAAAGCTCTAAGTCTTGCAAGAAGCCTTACCTTGCAGTGGAAATCACTCCTCTCCTGCACCATTTTAGCCCATCCTCACAGGGAAAAGCAACATCTTGGCGTTGCTTACTGGCTACAGCAGCAAGGGAGAGGAGGGATTTACATGACAGGCAGTGATGTCATCCGAGTGCGCCAACTACCGGAACGCTCGGATGATTGACAGCCCTCTGCCCCTATGGCGGAGGGCTGCCACGCCCTCCCAAGCCTCACTGCGCCGGAATTGCTCCATTTTAGAGCTATTCTGGATGCAAGGGAGGGCGGGCGGGCCCAGCAGCTGCTCGCCCGTCCTCCGAGGCAGCGGCGCGGCCCGGGAGCTCCGCGGAACTAGCGGAACGGAGTACCGGGCCGTTCCACCTGAATGACGCCTCTGATGACAGGGTAAGGCTTCTTGCAACACTTACAGCTTTGCCCTCCCTGTAGATCCGCCTCTGATTGAAGCAACTGCACAACCAGGAAACATCCCCGACAGAAAGCAAGATTAGGACAAAAGAACTGAATTAAAAACATTAAAAAAACAAAACAAAACACCCTCACTTGGACATTGAAACTGTTAATTCTCACAAAAGCAACATAACAAGAATAAGTTTCCAAGACCCACCTGACATCAGATCACAACCCACCAAGTGGGCCCCGAACCCCGGCCCACAACACTGGTCTATGTTGTCTGCCTATTGCTCAATATGGACATGCTTGCATTTCGGTAACAATATTGACCCGCATCTTTTGTTTCCCCTCTCTTTAGGTCCCTCACCATATGAAAACCTTGCCCTATTACAGCTACGACCAACCAGTGATTGGATACTGCCAGGCCCACAAGCCTCTTCATGTAAATAAGGGATACGACACCATCTCCCGAGACCAAGCAGAAACCACCAACTTGGAGTTGAGTCGAGACCACAGCTTCATTGCTACAATTGCACGCTCTGCTGCTCCAGCTATTTACATTGAGAGAATACCGAACTGATGGGTCGTCTTTCCTGAAAGTTATGAAGGGGTCATGGGAGGGTTCTTTTTTTCTGGGGAGGGGGGAGAACCTCCGGTCCAAGAAGCGAATGGCGCGGCAAGACGACTATTGACCATTCCAGTGACAACCGTTTCAATGCAGGCTGCAGGAAGTGGACCACAGTGACTCCTTGCTCAAGCAGGACGGTGGAACTCCAGTCTAGTGACCCCTGCAAGTACGAACGGGAGAACTCCAGGATTTCCTTTTGGCTTTAAACTGTTGAAACAAACTACTTGGTGTAAATATCAAAGAAAGATTATCAAGTTCTTATACGAAAAAAAAAACAAAGTTAGATTTCACTCTAGCAACAGAAAGGGATGGATTAAAAGTTCTGTTTATATATTTAATTTTTCTACATTGCACGGTTCCTGAGAACAAGAACCACAGATACAAAAAAAAATTGGGGAAGAGGGAAATGGACAGAGAATGAAATACGAGCAATCATTTCTTTATTCAGTGTTTCTTAGAAGATTTCTTTAAAGTTTTTTTCCCCTTCTTTTTAATTTGGGGAACAAACGAAACCCAGATCTCTCTTTTCTTTTCCCTTTTTTTTTTCCCTGCGAGGGTGGGAGATTCGGGTCTTATAATTCCATACTCCAAACAAGGCGTTCAAGGCATACATTGAATCAAGTGGACATTGGCAATTGCTGTAAAAGAATAAAGATGCAAAAACAGACAATCCTTGGGGTGCATGTACATTTACAACACATGCTGTACATTATTGAGGGGAGGGATTGACTTTTGATTTTTCCTATCTTTCATTGTGCTTCATTGTTGACACAAAAGTTACATTTGGGGGCTCTACAAAAAAGGGGGGAGGGAGTTGGCGATTGATGAAATGCGAGCTCAAAATTAATTCTAAATGGAAGGGTGGGAGGAAGAGGAAATTGGGTGCAGGAGCATCCAGAGTTTCCCCAATATGGCGAAATCTGCACGGATGGGCTAAAACGAGCATCTTGGCTACATTGGACAGCTGATGTGATTTTACAAAAAAAAAAAAAAAGAGAGAGAGAGAGAGAGAGAGAAAAAACACAGGATGATGTGTAACATTGTTTGATTTATTTTTAATTAATTATTCTGATCAGTTAGTTTTTGTGTAGTTTTTATCAATAAAAGGACAAAAAACAGTGATGGGGAAAAATAAACATATTATTTTGTGGTCAGGCTGCCACAGCTAAACGGATGATGGATTTTCTTTCTTTCTTTCTTCCTAGCAGTTATACCCTGTTATATCCTGACAATGACTGCCAAGCTGGGGTTAAGAGCACAATCCTAACCTGGAGTTAGGCTGGCACAGTTTGGCCAGCAAAGTCTGGCCGGCATAAGGGACACTGTAAAGGATGTTTGGACCACTCTCGGGGTCGGAGAGGCCAGCACACAGGCATGCGCCACCCTCCCTGAGTACGAGTGGTCCAAACGCACTTTACGGTGTTCCTTGTGCCAGCCAATCTTTTCTGGCGTAACCAGTGGTGTTATTCTACCGGAACGCTGGGCGGGACATCCGGGTGATCGACAGCCCACCCGTTGCGTTCCGCAGCGTTCCGCCATTTGCATAACGTACGCAAGCGGCGTAATTGGTTACGCAAACAGCGGAACGCGGCGGAATGCGGCGGAACGCGACGGGCGGGCTGTCCATCACCCGGATGTCCCACCCAGCGTTCCAGTAGAATAACACCACTGGGCGTAACTGTGCCAGCCTTACTCCAGGTTAGGAGTGTGCCCTCAGGAGCAGTCCTAACCAACTTTCCAGCACCAGGGTAAGGGCAATGCATCGCCATGACAAGAAAACAAACCTTCCCTTACCTTGAGGCGGCTTCCATGACTACGGCTCCATTGCAGGATGCAGAGCGTGCCCCATTGGCCCAGCAATGTCAGTGGTGGAACGTCTATGTGACCCGTCCCTGGATTCCAGTCCTGCCCCCAGGAGCCAATGCTGTGCGACAGGCCTTAGAGGTATTTGAAAGCTCTCTTTCCTCTTAGGACCCAACCAGTGGTGAAATTCAGTCAGTTCTCACCAGTTCTGCAGAACCGGTTGCTAATTTTAGGTTGGGAGAGGGAAGAAAGGCAGCAGCCGCCCGGAAGGCCGCCCGGAAGGACATAGAACCGGTTGTTAATTCATTTGAATCCCACCACTGGACACAGCCCTATCCTTTCCACCACCGATGCAGCCACAACGCAGCCCCAAGGCAAGAGAACAAACATTCCCTTACCCCACTGCAGGATCCAGCACACATCCCACTGGCACGGCTACGTAGATCAGATCGTGCTCTCAGTCTCCTCCAGAATAAACAGAACACCTTTCTCATGGGACTTGAGATCCCTGATCCCTGGCTATTTTTGTTGCCATTCTTTAACCTCTTTCAGCGTATCACACCCTGCCTCTTCCCCTTGCTCCAAAGGCTCCATACCATTTGCTTGGGTGTGGAATGCAGAGCACCTGCCTAGACACAATGCTAACTGTGTTAACCCTGCTAACTGGGCAGGAGGCCCTTTTTCAAGTGGTGCCCCTCTCATATTTAGCAGGGGGAGAGCAATTGTCCCTCTTCACCCCTGCACAGTCTTTCTAGTGGCTGTTGCTGGTGGTCTGCCTTTTTTTTAGATTGTGAGCCCTTTGGGACAGGGAGCCACTCAACTTAATTATTTGCCTGTAAACCGCTTTGTGAACTCTGTGTTGAAAAGCGGTATATAAATACTAGTGATTGATTGATTGATTGATTGATTGACAATGCCCATCATGGTTGACATGACTGTGTACATTTCGTATGAAGGGGTTTTGGGGGTATTGCCGCCTTTCTGGAACTACACAAAGCATCTCAACGTGCTGGAGGGGCCGGCATCTATTCCAGTGATGTCATGCAGGGGGTACGCGGGGGTACGCGAGTACCGGTTTCTAGGATTACAGCTGGCCCCACCCATTCGCCCGCCCACTCGTCGACTCCGCCCTCTGCAATGTTTGAATTTCCTGCATGTTTGAGTTGCCTGCATGTTCTCAGAGCCAGGCAGGCAGGCAGGCAGGCAGCGAGCGGAGCCTTTCCTTTCCTTGCCACTGAAAAATGAGTTGCTCTGGGGTTTTAACATGATGCCAGGCCTCCTTCACATGTTCTGGGGGTGCTGTGGAATACTGTTGCAACTGTTGGGTCAGTTTAAAATCATCTGAGGCCTCAAAAAGGGCTTTTTTCATGTCACTTCCTGCCACGACATCACTTCTGGCTTATGACGTCACTTCCAGTGGGCGGGTCCCGACACGTGCCAATCAAAAGTGAGTACCTATTCTTAAATCATTTAGATGACACCACTGATCTATTCTCATAGAACACTCACTCCCTTCACCGTATGGGAGGAAGGTTGAGCAGAAAAGTCGTTTTGGAGCTGCCCCACTGTGCATGCAATGTGCACAGACAGCTCTAATTCACCTGCTGGAATCAATGGGACAAGGACTGCAATCCTATGCACACAGCTCAACATGGAATTGTTGGGAAATCTGCACCCACCAAAATGATCTCCACTATACCAGTGGTTCTCAAACATTTTTAGTACCAGGACTCACTTTTTCGAAGGACAATCTGGCCGGGACCCATCAGATATCATGACGAGAAGTACCATTGTTGGGATGCCGGAACCTGCTGCTTAACTGAGAATGCAGCAGTAAATCGGGATATCTCTCAGTCGTTTTCCAACTGCAAAGTAAATCAGAAGGGAAAAAAAGCCCATTTACAACCTTGACACAAGCAAAACAACCTCACAACGACCGTCCCCCTGTCCAGTCTCCCCAGCTTCCTGTATTTTCAATATGGCTGCCCTAGGCGCTTCGCGACCCACCTGAAATGGGGAACCACTGTTCTATTCAATTGTTGAAGATAAGATAAGATACTTTATTATGGTCAGCCGACCAGCCAAAACAGAAACACAGAAAATTTACACAAAAGCATAAAATCAAGCATTTGTACACTCCAATTTCCTTCTTGCCAACTGAGCAGCATGACAGAAACGGGCAACCCCAAAAGATATGTCCGGATCAGAATCAGAAAGAAGAAAAGCAATTTGTACTTCCACCTGCAAACCCATTATATTACCAAGAGTTGGGAAAATGAATTTAACCCTCAGATCGTCATAAATTGGACATTGTAAAATGATGTGGTCAGTTGTCTCCACCACATTTTGAGAGCAGGGACACCGTCTCTCTAAATAGGGGCACCTATTAAAGCGTCCCAAAAGGACTGATGAAAACAAAGCATTCAGCCTAGCTTTTGTAAAAGGAATCCTAAATTTGGGAGTAGTGACGTTAAAAAAAATATCTAGCAGGAAAGAGAGAGAAAGCTTGATCTCCAAGAAAAACATGTGTAGGAAATCAAGCTCTCACTGATCTCAGTTCAAGATCCACCAGCCTCTGACGTAAGATGTTTTTAGCATCACCCAGGTTCATCATCATTAGGGACTCAGGAGAAAGGTCACACTTACTGAAATATAATTGTTGAAGGTATATGCATTCTGTCCTCCATCATATCTGGTCACCCTTATTCTAGACAACTTCAAAAATCTGCCTGCTCCTAAGAGCGATGGCCTCATTCTCTTCTCATATGCACTCTTTGTGCAACATTCAAGAAAATATGGGGTGGTGGAGGCAGCTTATCTTTCCCCTTGCCTCTACTCCTGAAGAACTGGAGGCAAGGATATAAGAGCCCGATGGGATCAGGCCAAGGTTCCACCTAGTCCAGCTTCCTATATCTCATAGGGTGTGCATGGGAGGAAGGGACCAATCCAAACAGCCAGATATGCCAGAGTCAAAAGGGATGTCTGCCTCATGTTTATGCGCATACCCGCACATGCATAGGAAAACACATACTGGAAAGCATGAAGAATTCAAACACTATCAAGAAGAGTCTGTCAGATTCTTACCCCGCACCCCACAAAAATGACGCAAGACCAAGGCTTGGACTAACCGGGCCACTTTATTAAACGCTAGCCTGTTGTTACCTGGCGTTGCCCGGGGGACAAAGTATCCCCAGCCTCTATTAGGAGAAGGAATGAATACAGGGACAGAATCAAGCAAAGGAGCGTAATGAAATTGTCACACTCACTGAATTAGCCCTCTGGAAATAGGTCCCTCTCAGATCTGACTGGGTGCTGGAACTCTCTGGATCATTTGCAACTCTTTGCCACGCAGGCAGTGCAAAGTACTTTCGGTTTCGCTTTGGGTTAGTCCCTGTGAATCACATAACCTGCAGAATCGTCTGTGACCACAGGGTGGCAGCAGACCTGTAACCCAATGCAATCCCCTTGGTGCCTGATGATCTGGCCCCCCTCCCCAAAAAACGGGGGTCTGTAGGGGGGTCTGACCCCCGCAGTGTTCTTTGCCAGGCTGCAAGGTACGTGTGTGCCAAGTTTCGTGGCACTCGGTCAAGGCGTGGGGAAGCCTATTCGGAACATACAGACATACAGACCCACATCCATTTTTATATATATAGATTTTAACATTAAACAGCAGTAAACAACTTGCAGCAGAGCTAAACCCCAGCGTGCGGGACTATGGGGAAACGGCACTAGCTGTCTACCTCCCCAGGTGATCAATGATGATCGACGGGTGTACATCCTGGCTCCAGACTCCAGCTCGGGTTACCAAGCTGTGCCTCTCCTTACCGACCCGAAGGCCGAGGCAACGCGCCCGCGCCGAACTCACCCTAGCCCAAGCCAATAGGCAGCCTTTGCAGGTCCGGTCAGGGTACGGCCAGCCAAACGACGAGCTGGATAGGCAACTTATGAGCGGCCCGACCGATCCCCAACCGTGTTGCCTCCGAATGTACGCCAATTCCAAGACCTACCTGTCTACCCCCAGCACGCAACCTGCCTGTAAAAGTGACCAATGCTATTTAAACCGCCCATGTTAACGCCCGCCTCAGGCTGGGGTAGGCGAAAAAACCTCCAGCTACCGGCCAATTTAAGCTTAAAGGTAAAAAATTCCTACCCGGCCCCGAAGCGACCAGCTACTCTCAGCCTGAGTAACGGGAGGGCGGGAGGGAGATCGCCAGCCACGCTCGAACTGAGCTGGGGGCGGGGAAAGCGTGCAATTCAGCCGCTCCCCGCCCCCTGGCCGGTGACCAAATAGCCCCCCAAGCCCTGCCCTTGCGTGTGCGGGGGCGGGGGCAAACATGGCGGCGTGCAAGGCGCACGCCACCAACCTTCTTTCAGAAACAGAAAACCTTCAGATTTTGGGTGTGCAGCTGCACCCATTGTGAATAACACTGCAAGCATTTATGGCAGGGGTCTCCAACTATGGAGGCAAATCCAGCCCACCACAAGATTTTCTCCAGCCTGCAGCAACTTAAAAACTATTTGACATTTTTACCGATGAGATATCATTTCTCAGTTTAAGCACGGCATTTGTTTCTCTGTAAATGTCACCTTTCTCTTTTGTGCTGAAGCAGATCATGCTGATTACCAAAAAGATCCAAGCAAAACTTATTGATTCATTTACATTTCATTCATTCATCCATAAAACTGATTTTTTTTCGGCCCATGAAAAGCTATAAACTATATGATGTGGCCATTGTATACTGAAAAGTCTCGAGACCTTCGGTTTATGAACTACCCCAAATGAAGAATAGTACAATTAACAATTCATGATTTAATTACTCTCTCTCTCTCTCTCTCTCTCTCTCTCTGGTTGAAAGACTGCAATTATTCTGGTTTTGTACAGTGTTAGACCCTGATTTTCAAATGATGACTAGAGTCATCATTACAACCAAAATAGAGAGCTAGTGTGAAAAAAATTAAAGAAACTTTGAATAAGTTCAAGAAGAAGAATACTTCTTCTTCTTGAACTAGAGAAGGAAGTACTTTTTTACGCAGCAGGTAGTTAATCTGTGGAACTCTTTGCCACAGGAGGTGGTGATGGCATCTGGTCTGGATGCCTTTAAGAGGGGATTGGACGGATTTCTGAAGGAAAGGTCCATCGTGGGCTATAGGCTATTGTAACCTCCTTACAAAGGTGGTGGGCTACTGATACCGGGTGCAAGGGAGTGGCAACAGATGCAAGCGTCTTGTTGCCTCATGCCTCCCTAGGGCACCTGGTGGGCCACTGTGAGATACAGGAAGCTGGACTAGATGTGCCTTTGGCCTGTTCCAGCAGGGCTCTTCTTATGTTCTTATGTTCTTAAGAGTAGACATGTAGACACAGGAAGGTGACTGGAGGATGATGGGCATGGCAGGAGGGACTAGCATAGCTTTTGCCATGAAGAAAGCTTTGGCTTGCAATGAATGTGTTGCTGCAAATCCCATGTGGATTGAAACCTGTGAATGTGACTCTCAGATTTTTTCCCCCATGAAGCAGACGCAGGCTTGGTCTGGGCCTCAGAGTGTAAAGTGCAAATGCGCCAAAGGATTATTTGCAAAATGGTGTATGCATCAAACAGGGACACTTCTTGGAAAGCCGGATTGCGCACAGAGCCAATGTATGAAAACAGCTCTGAGCCGTCAACAGAACGGTGCTCTTGTTGCTTGGAGATACTAACAGCAATTGAATCATTGTGTGAGGCATTTCGTGTGAGGTTGTTTTTACAAGGGATGCTTCAAGTTGTTGAGTTCCTGGCAATGAGCTAAACAGTCCACAATGAAATCATGTGAAGCCACATAATAGCTGCTAAAACACGGTTTTCATGCTCCTGGAAACACCAAAAACACTGGGCACATGGGGGAGAGGACGAGTGCATTCTCATGGGGAAAGTCCGGAAGTTCTAGAGTAGTTCTCTAGAACTTGTTGTTCAGTCGCTAAGTCATGTCTGACTGTCCACGACCCCATGGACCACAGCACGCCAGGCCTCCCTGTCTTCCACTAGCTTCCGGAGTTGGCTCAATTTCATGTTCATTGCTTCACTATCTAACCATCTCATCCTCTGCCGCCCCCTTTTCCTTTGGCCTTCACTCTTTTCCAGCATGAGGGTCTTTTCTACAGAGTCCTCTCTTCTCATGAGGTGGCCAAAGTATTGGAGCTTCAGCTTCAGTATTCGTCCTTCCAGGGAGCAATCAGGCTTGACTTCCTGTAGGACTGACCCATTTGACCTCCTTGCGGTCCAGGGGAACTTAGAACTAGAAATACCCAGTCTCTAGAACTAGAAATATGCAAATTGAATGTGTCTGTTCCTAGAACTAGGAACAGACAGATCCACCAGATCATTCTTGAGGGGCTGAGAATGGAGGAACACATCAATGGCTGCACACACTTGTTTGTCTTCACATTCAAGAAGCTCAGGATGGTGGACATAGTTCCTTCCCTCCTTTAATCCTCACCACAACCCTGTGAAGCAGGCTAGACTGGGGGTGCAATCCTAACCTGGAGTTAGGCTGGCACAGCTAAGCCAGCATAAGAACATAAGGAGAGTCCCACTGGATCAGGCCAAAGGCCCATCTAGTCCAGCTTCCTGCATCTCGCAGCAGCCCACCAGATACATCAGGGAACACACAAGACAACTAGGTATGTGCATCTCATTGCCACTTCTCTGCATCCGGCACTCTGAGGTAGTCTAACTCTAAAGTAAGGAGGTTGCACTAACCATAAGGACCTGTAGCCTGCGATGGACTTTTCCTCCAGAAATCTGTCCAGTCCCCTTTTAAAGGCATCTAGGTCAGATGCCATCACCACCTCCTGTAGCAAGGAGTTCCACAGATTAATTAACTGCTGGGTAAACAAGTATTTCCTTTTATCTGTTCTCACTCTCCCAACACTAAATTTTCAGTAACAGCAAAGTTTGGCCAGCACAAGGGACACCGTAAAGTATGTTTAGACCACTCTTGGAATCAGAGAGGCCAGCACAAAGACGTGCACCATCATCCCTGACTCCGCAAGTGGTCCAAACATGCTTTGCAGTGGCCCTTGTGCCAGCCTAACTGGGCTGGCCTAACTCCAGGTTAGGACTGAGCTCTAAATTCACAATGTGAATGCCACCCTGAAAGCAGATTTCAACGGTATCAAAGCCCCTTAGCCTTTGTTTGGTACTGCAAATCCTGACATTTTTTTTTAAGAGCTTGTGCATATTTGCAACGTGTTTATGGCATTACATGCGAGATAAATCGCCGGCAAACATTAATAAAGCATTTATGAGACATGCAAAAATTTGCTAAATGATTTACAAGGTCGCCTGCTTCACGTTCAGCGACAGCAGGGTTCCATGTAAATCCCTCGGTAAATATTTGCTCGGCCTCAACATGGCCGATATTAATTAATCGGCAGCTTATCTATGTCTGCTCGCGAGGTGATTTGCCGGCCCCATCCTGCCGTTTTGAAATGCAATACAGATTCTGTGTGTTGCTCATTAACATTTCTCGGACTCTTGGGCCTGGCTCCTTGGCCTCTAAGAAACCCTGGAAGGATACCAAGTGGAAAACCTTTAGATAGCCCCAAGAAAATAGACGCTACAGGCAGCGGTGTCATCCGGCAACAAGCTGCCGGAACGCTAGGCGGGACTTACCGCCTGATTGGCTGCCCATCCGTGATGTGTTGCTGCCCGCTCGCCCGCCGCGCAGGCAGCCCTGGCTTCGGAGGGGGTGCCCGCTTGCCTGGGGGGGGCGCCAGGTGCCTGGGCAAGCAGCAGAGGGGCGCGCCAACTGGAGCATGCGCGGAGGGAGCCTGCGCGGCAGGCGGCAACACGTCACGGACAGCCTGTCAATCAAGTCCCGCCTAGCGTTCCGGCAGCTCGTTGCCGGATGACACTACTGGCTACAGGGCACCTGGTGTGGTGCCCTGAGTCACAGTGACTCAGCGCTATATTCCTTCACTGTATATTGCCCTGCCTTATTCAGGCCTGCAAATTCTGTCTGGGTGGGAATCAACCCTGACAACATCAACACCTGTTGCTGCCCAACCCGGTCCTGCTTCTCCCATTCCCCCCACTTCTTGGGTCTTTACAACAACAACCACCCTGTGAGGTAGTAGCCTGAGCAGGATCTCAGGAGCTGCAGCGTGAGACAGCGAAAACAGGCTCTGCTGGATTCGATCAAGAGCTAATAAGACTCTCTCACAACACCAGAACCAGGGGGACAGCCACTCAAATTGAGTGTTGGGAGAGTTGAAACAGATAAAAGGAAATACCCCCTTTTTTTTTAACCCAGCGGGTCATCAAGCTATGGAACCCCTTGCCACAGGAGGTGGGGATGGCATCTGGCCTAAATGCCTTTCAAAAGGGGATTGGACAGATTTCTGGAGGAAAAGTGCATCGTGGGCTTTAGGCCATGATGGGTTGGGCAACCTCCTTATGTTAATAGTAGGCTATTTCAGAACGCCAGGTGCAAGGGAGTGGCAACAGGATGCAAGCATCGTGTTGTCTACTGGGCTCCCTGAGGCACCTGGTGGGCCACTGTGAGATACAGGAAGCTGGACTAGATGGGCCCTTGGCCTGATCCAGCAGGGCTCTTCTTATGTTCTTAAGGCCCAGATTGGGATGCAGGTTATTATAGCTCCCTCCCCCCAGAGAGGATAGCAAATTCTGTTTTATTTACCTCATATTTAGCTCAGAATTTTACATCAGAAATTACCTCAGAATGCCCGATACAAAGGAGTGGCAATAGAATACAGACATCTGCTTGCCTTGTGTGCTCCCTGAGGGATCTGGTGGGCCACTGTGAGATACAGGAAGCTGGACTAGATGGGCCCTTGGCCTGATCCAGCAGGGCTCTCCTCATGTTCTTATGACTCCATGGATAATGCTCCATTTTTGATTGGCTCCTAGCCCCCTCTTGCACAGGCTTTGAAAAGTTGCTGCAAACCCCCCCCCCCCATTAGAGTCTTTGTGACTCCATTGGGGTCCCAACCCACAGGATGAAGAACACTGATATAGACCAGGTTTGACTGTTGTCCCGAGAGCAAAGGCAACCCCAGAGTGGCAAACCTGAATGCAGGCTCACTAAACCTGAATGTGAGATCTTCAATTAGAATAAAAACAAATTCTGATAGCGATGAAACTGTCACCTCGTTTTCTTCCCAGTCCTGCAGCTGTCTGCAGTTCTCGTAAATTTCAGGTGGCAGAGACTGGAGTCTGTGAGAGACCAGCACTGTTTTCATCCAGAGATCAGCATGGCCATTTCACATTCCCTGCTGACATGAATTATTCCTTCGCTGTAGACAAAAAGCAACATTTCTGAAAAGGAAGAGCTTTGGAGTCAAAGGGAAAGGGGGTCTGTGATGGGTTTTGGATGAAGGCAGGACAGGACAGAAAATAAACTCCGAGGAGCCCTGGGAAGGTCAAAGTGTCTTTTATGAAAAGCCGCTGTGTAGTTTAAGGTAGAAGGTTTTCTTTCAAAGAGGGGAAAAAAAAGAAGCCTCGTGCTCCTGGTGTCTGGGATTGGATTTACCGAAGAAGTTTGCGACCTTCGGAAAATGCATCAATATTTCAAAAACTCCAGAAAGCTGGTTTACAGAGTGTTCACGGGTGTTAAATAATGTAGAAAGATGGGGTGAGAAACCGACAAATCAATAGGAGTTTGCTAAAGGAACTGTCAAAGAACCTTTGTTTTTATTCTAATTGAAGATCTCACATTCAGGCTTAGTGAGCCTGCATTCAGGTTTGCCACTTTGGACTTTGGGGTTGCCTTTGCTTTCAGGACTACTGGAGCAGTGCTACAACCAGACATAACTTGCCATTGCAGGCCTTGGTTCTCATTTCCTCCACACTTCCTGTTCAATTCAGTTTTCCCTCTTCATTGGAGGTGGGCAAAGAGAAGCAAGCTTCTCACCTACAATTACCACCTGAGGCGACTGCCTCAATTGGCCTATGAATGGGCTGGCCTTGTGCACAAGGTGCACAGCAGCTAGCTGCACAAGAGAAGGAAATATGTTAATGCAGGGTTATTCAAACTGTGGGTCAGGACCCACTTGTTGGGTCACGACCTGATGTCAGATGGGTCGTGGAAAGCTAGGAGCATTCATCTTGGAAGCTGCAGAGCTTGCTATATTCCTTTTGTGAATGTTAACAGTTTGAATTTTCAAGAGAATTTTTTTTAAAATTTTGTTTTTACTTCAGTGCCTTTACGTAATATTTTGTTCTAATCTTGCTTTCTGTCAGGGATGTTTCATGGTTGTGCAATTGCTGCAGTCCAAGAATGCCAGTTTAGTTCGCATTCTAGGAGTGTCATTTGATTACATCACACTGACAGCACTCCCTGATGGATGATGTCACTCCCAGCTATGACATCACTTCCTGATTAATGGCATCAATTCCAATGGGTCCCAATGCCATTCTAAAAAGTGAGTCCCAGTCTAAAAAGTTTGAAAACCACTGCATTAATGCATCATCTAGTACAATGTGTTTTTTTTCCCAACTCTAATTTTCCATGCAGAGCCTCTGCTTGGAGGTGCCTTACGCAAGCCCAAATAAAATAAGCACAAATGAAGTAAACAAGAGATAATGAAGTCACTTATCAGCCTGTGCTGCCAATGTCACCTGCTACCACAGGTGCAGATTTGTGACAGCGCTGAAGGTTGTCTTTGCCGTCTCGTGACGAACACTAAGATAATTTTACCTTTGCAATATCAAATCACAATAAACCGTCTCCCTGACATAATGGGCCAATTGCGAGTCAGCCTTTTATTTTGCATTCGGTTTGGAATGAAATATGGTGTCGGCATTCTAGACCAGATTTGTCAGGCTCATAAAGAAGAAGAATTTAGCCAGCTCTTCAGGCTGCAATGTCTGGGCGGTTTGAAGACTCATCTTCAAAGCCCAAAAACTTGGAGGGAGATTTTCAAGTACCAAATGTTGCAATAGTGGAGCAGGCAGGAAGTTGCTGGCAGGCCAGAGGGGCAGGTGCAGATTGGCAGGGGTGAGACCTGGCAGATCTTGAACAAAATCCACCCGTAACTTAATTCCCACGAAACTGAATGCATGCGTGAGGGAAAGGAGAGGACTTGGGCCAGGTTTATATGCAAACACGTGATGCTCTGAATGATGCTTCGCTATTTAGTGTGATATTCCCATCAAGGCAACTGGAGAAATATATTTATAATACACCTAACTGGGCAAGAGGCACTTTTCCAAGTGGTGCTCCTCTTATATCTAGGGGGGGAGTAACTGTCCCTCTTCACCCCTGCGCAGTGTCTTTTCTAGTGGCTGTTGCTGGTGGTGGTCTGCATTGGTTTTTTTTTAAGATTGTGAGCCCTTTTGGGACAAGGAGCCATTTAACTTTATTATTATTTGTATTATTTGCTTGTAAACCGCTTTGTGAACTTTATGTTGAAAAGCGGTATATAAATACTGATTGATGATGATACATTTATTTATATTATAATCCTATTGTACAGTTTTACCTTGAGCCCTCCCACCTGCCCCTGTCTCCAAACGATCCAAAATGGACCTCTTGGAAGCAGTTGGTGGTGACATCATGTCACCACCAACTATTTCCAGATGCCACCTTTTGCACCCAGCACCACAAGCACTCCTCATGGTGAAGAATATCACCAAGAATATCATTCTCTTCACTATATCAGTGGGGAGCTTTATGAGGCAAGGGGATCAGTATTTGATAAAGCATCTCAGGTACCAGAAAGTCCTGCATCACCCTGATAATCCATCGTGTCCTATTTCTGTGAATTGCTCCGCATCAGAAAACCTGCACGACACCAGATAATAAAACTCTGCTATAAAATAGCTCAGAATGTCTTGGTTCTCTATAAACAATCCGTAACAGTAAAATTGTTACAAGCACATGCTAGAAGATCATCATTAACTGTCTTTGTCCCCGACTATTACTGTAGCCAGCTGGCCATTAGCTTATTAGAGGCGCTTGGGCAATTATTCCCTATTTAACCTCTGGGATACCCGTTGCAAAATCTGACTTCCACCACTATGTGAAAATTGCTGCTGTGGCCATAGGTGAAGTGTTAATAGACCTAAGTGGGAAATTATCTTGAAACAGGGCCAGGCCAACAGGAATCTGGGCTTCTGCGAATTTCTCTCACTCTTGGTTTTAGAGTATGGATTTCAGAAATATTAACAATACAAAGCAAAGTGGTTAATTAGAGAAACGAAACTAATCTGGAAGAGAGGGTGATGAGACAAGGAGCTGGGAGCAAGTTCAAGATCTCATAATATTTTTTTTTTTTTGAGATCTTAAAATAATAAAATATTTTTTTTAAAAAAAGATCTCATAATATTTATGTATCTTTTTAGTCAATTTCAACTCTACCTACCTTCCAGCCCCCAAGCAATGTGTGCACAAGGTGGCTTACAAGACAATACATGCAGAATAAAGATAAAAACAGTATATGAATAAGAGAAAAGTATAGAACAGTGGTTCTCAAACTTTTTAGACCGAGACCTGTATTGGGACCTGGGTACTTGTGTTGGGACTTGTACCCACCCACCGGAAGTGATGTCATTAACCTGGAAATGATGTCATAACCGGAAGTGACGACACCAAGCAGGGAGTGCTTGTCATTGTGACATAATTAAATGACACTCCTAAAATGCAAACTGACATTCTTGAAGCAAATGCACAGCCAACAACTTTGACCGAAAGCAAGATGAGGACAACACATGATCTAAAAGCACTGAACTAAAAACAAAATTTGTAAAAACCCTCTCTTGAAAATTCAAACTGTTAACACAGTCTACAGCATCCAGAGGATGCGAGCCTGTCTGCTGCCCATTTTCTGAGTGTGGCGAGGGGGAAGCTAGCTTCTGCATGCATTTTCCAAAGCATGGGGGTATTATCTACTTGTATTCCCCTTTAAGGCCTCAGATCAGTAGTGAAATTAAGGGGGTTCACCCAGGTTCTATAGAACCGGTTGTTAAATGGCCGGGCCCCACCCAGTTGCTTACCTCGGCTGGCTTCGGGTTTTTGTTTTTTGTTTTGCTTCGGCTATGATGTCATAGAACCAGTTGTTAATTCATTTGAATTGCGCCACTGCCTCAGATCCCACCAAAAGCTAGAATGTGAGCCTAGTGAAACTATAGCATTTTCTACAGGACACACAGTGACTTGCATGCCAGCAGTATCATGCAAACAGGGCACAGGAGAACTGCTGTCATGACTCCAAAAGAAGGGGAATTTATCTTCATGCATCAGCGGGCTGGCTGCCTGAAGCTGCAGGTATCATTCTCCACGGCTGTCACAGATATTTGGTTGCAAGGTTCACTGATGCCGAATGCTTCATTTGCTCTTGTTGGGTACCCTGAACAAAGGCTCAAAAATGGTTTTCTACATCCCAGGTTTAATCTGATTGCAACTGACATCAGCTGCTACAAGTGTTCTTCCCCCCCCCACCTTGCCTGCTTCCCCCGGTTGCCCCCGATGGCTTGCTGAACTTCATACATTCCCGCAGACTCCACACGTTCCTACAATCTAAACTTAGGTAAGCTATTTTCAGAACATTGCACCAGCTGCCTCCTGTTCTAGCTCTTTCTAAAACACGACACGGCCCTGGCTTAGCTAATGACAGCGTGATCCGGTGCAGAGGACAAAATGATGCCCCAGAAGTGATGTCCCAACAGGATGCCCCAGAAGTGATGTCCCAACAGGATGCGACATCACAGTTGTATTTTCATTTTCCTGGGGTTTGGCCGTAACGTTTGATAAAGATATTACGCTCCGGTTTTTTCATTGCATTCTGCATTAAATGGTATATAACATTACATGATAGTATTATTCACCCATGCCAAGGTTTACACAATTTTGGCCACTAGTGTCAAGCTCAGTTTGTTGCCCCCCCTAAAGCTTGTTGCCTGGTGCAATTGCACCCACTGCACTTCTTTAGTTACACCCCTGCGATGAGGCAAAAGGAGTAGCTACAAACCAATCAACAATAGCGGTAACCAACAGCGCCAACCAATCAACAATTGCGGCAACCAATAGCCGCAATAACAATAGCAGCAACCAATCAAAAGTGTATCTCCCTCTAATGCATCCGTCTCTAAACCAGAGATCCCAGCATGAACCGAGCTTACCATTCTGCCGCGGAGCTGGCTCTCTCCATCCCTGATCTCCCCCACAGTTTGCACTGCCTTCTGTCTGGAAATCTGGGTGCAGAGGCTGCTGGGGCAGAAGACTGTGGAGGTGGCTGGGTAGCACATGGTGCAACCGTAAGCTCTGTTCACGTGGGGGAGGGGTTTGCACAGGTGCCAGATCCAGCACGTGGGTCAGAGTTTGGCACCTGCCATGTTAACACCGGCTCGGGTCCGGGGTATTTGAGGGACCGCCTTCTTCTATATAATCCAACCCGTACTCTTAGATCATCTGGGGGGGCCCTTCTGACTGTGCCGCCACCAGGAGAAGTAAGAGGAGTGGCGGCCAGGAAGAGGGCCTTCTCGGTGGTGGCCCCCCAACTCTGGAACACCCTTCTCCTCGAATTGAGAACTGCTCCCTCTCTGTTTACATTTCGGCGGGGGCTGAAGACCTTTTTATTCCAAAAAGCTTTTAATTGTTGACAGGTTGGCTGGCTGGTTATTATGATCCACGGGGCTTGTGTTTTGTTTTATTTTTTAATTGTTTTTAAATTGTTTGTGCTTTTAATCTTGATTGTTTATTGTTTAATACTGTTTTTAACTGTTTTTAATGTTAATTGTTATACTTTATTTTTATCTTTTTTAATATTGTAAGCCGCCTTGGACATCTGCCCCGGCAGAGGAAAGGCGGGGTAAAAATTTCTTAAATAAATAAATAAATAAATAAATAACGGAACAAATAGAACTTTTAGAAGTCTTTTGAGGAAGAATTTGATGGACTCAGGCATAACAGATCTAAAGATGCAGTCCCATGCTTACGCTTTCCTGGGAGTAAGCTCCATCGAAACCAATGGGCACTTCTGAGTAGACAGTCTATTTTATTTATTTGAAAAATTCATACACCGCCTTTTTCATGCCCCAGCAAATGCCCAAGGCGGCTTACATGGGCAGGCTAGTCTAAACCACCATTTTTCAAAGGTGTTTTTTTCTTCTTCAAATTTGCAGTGTTCTGTGACTCACCAAATCCTCAGTTCCAGATGTAGCCTTCACGGTGTGGTTCTCTCCTCTGGCTGCATGCCGTTGAGCTTCAGCAGGCAATCATCAGTCCAGCCTGGACAGGTCCTCAAGGTTGTACTCCATTCTTTTGCTGGCCGACCTTCTCACACAATCCCCTTCAACTCTCACTTGTCGAAGACAAGTGACTAATCAGCTCATCAGCGCCTCTGTCCTGCCAAAACAGGTACAGCAACTCATCACAGCCCAACAGTCTGTCTCCCATTCAGAAACAGGGACCATGGATTCTCCTGCTTAGCTTCAGGCAGTACCAGCAGCCCAACCATCAGTCCACACCTCCTGCCCATCCGTACATAGGATGGTGCTGTAAATGACCTTTTCCCATTAATTTATACACTACCATCAATGTACATGGCAGTTTACACAGAGTAAGACAACAAAACCACCCCTACTGGGAAGGGCAATATGATCTACACTGGCAATATTTATCCCCCCCCCAAAAAAAACACCTCCCCTTAATGGAATGAACTATTTTTGGTGTATTTTGAGAAAGTGTGATGACCTCAGGCAAAACTTATCTAAAGGGCCATTTACCATTAGTTTATATAGTATCATCAATTTATATAGTATCATTATAGGCAAGGGGAAATGGGACCACTTTACACAGGCTGAAAAACATAGTGCCTTGCCCTCCCTTGGAATGCCACTAGCTTCATCCTGGGCAGCTGCTGAAAGAATGGCAGGTCCAAAGCTCAGGTGAGTCTTTCTCAGGATGGATAATTTCAGCAGGTGTGGGGGGAGGGGTTCAGCAGCTGGTGAAACTGATTGATTCTGAAATACGATGAAGGTGCTCCAGGTTAATTTTGGGAGTCACCACTTCATTAATGCACCTGGGAAGCCATCTGCAAGGCTGCAGCCTTTGAGGCATGCCAAATTACTATGAGATCAGTCTCAATAGTCAGAAGCACGCAATAAAACACCACATCTTGACATGGTCTTTGCCCATCTTTGGCAAAGAAAGTTGGCACTGTCGCCGGAGAAGAGAGAGAGAGCATCACTTCTGGGAAATCTCAGTCCAAGACACACACACACACACACACACACACACACACACACACAGAGAGAGAGAGAGAGAGAGAGAGAGAGAGAGAGAGAGAGAGAGAGAGAGAGA
>JAJKFI010000062.1:2420099-2442916 GCA_029204185.1 Lerista edwardsae | reverse complement strand
TGATGATGATGATGATGATGATGATGATGATGATGATGATGATGATGTATCTAAAATGATTGGAATTGAAATTGTGACATCATGGTCTCATGATCCCTCTCCTTCCCTCTCCACTTTCTCTCCCTCCTTGTTCTCAACACCCCGTGTAAGCGCACCTGCGGAGGGCCCACTCAGTGGTGTCATTCAAATGATTTAGGAACAGGAACTCACTTTTGATTGGCACTTGTCGGGAACCCGGAACCAGCCACGGAACCTGTTAGGATCCGGGACGCCCGTTCTGGTCCGTTCCCCCTGAATGACATCACTGGGCCCACTACCTTCCCATTGTCACTTTCCACCTGAGTGCCGTCTGTCTTGCTGCACCCTGTGCAAGGCAGCTGCCTTTTCATCTCCGCTCTCTGTCAATCCATCGCTTAACTCCCACACACTCTCCATCTTCACTTTCACTTCTTATGCAAAAATTCCCTCGCCCACCAGGGCCGAGCATTGCTGATACTGCCAACTGCCAGATTGTTCCCTTCCACCCACTCCATCGCCAGCTCTTTATCCAACCCTATCCCAGCGCTCCCAACGTTGCCCTGTTAAATCCTCCTTTGCGCTTTGGGACAATGACAGTTCATTGCAACATAAGAAGAGCCCTGCTGGATCAGGCCAAAGGCCCATCTAGTCCAGTTTCCTATATCTCACAGTGGCCCACCAGGTCCCTCAGGGAGCACACAAGACAACAAGATGCTTGCATCCTGTTGCCATTCCCTTGCACCTGGCATTCTGAAGTAGCCTACTATTAACGTAAGGAGGTTGCACCACCCATCATGGCCTATAGCCCATGACGGACTTTTCCTCCAGAAATCTGCCCAATCCCCTTTTAAAGGCACCTAGGCCAGGTGCCATCACCCATGGCAAGGAGTTCCACAGGCCAGGGCTTGCACTGGAGCCATTCATTATGAACCTTGGAAGAGCCCAAATCTAGGGATAAGGGACGATGACAAGGTCAATTTCAGAAGAGTCCTTAGGCTGCACATCTGCTTGGGAATAACGCCCACTGGACTCAGTGAGGCTTCCTTCTGAGTAAACATGCATAGGAGTGTGCTGTTAATTAAGTTAGGGCTGTACGTTGGAGACTGCTGGCAGATCTTGATCAACCCCTGCTTCTGCTCTTTGGCTCGCGCCAGAGGCACAAGCCAAAGGGCCATTGGCCATTGGACATGGGCTGCGCTGAGACCAGTAGCACAGCTGGGCTGGCTTGTGCTCAGGGCCAGGTGATGTGATGATGCCCCTGCATCATTATGTCACCTCCACACCTGCCCAGCCACCCCCTTCCCTGCACCTGCAAGCCCCTGGCCCCTGAAACAACTCCATTTGGAGTTGTATGTAGATGAGGGTGGGTGGAAGGACCACTTTCGGGATGCTTGGCGTGATGCTCTGCTACAGGTGGGCAATGTAACCCTCTGGCCCCAGCTGAGCTCTGCCACTGACTGAGACCCTCATTGGAGCACTTTGCAGTCCAAGCATACGTGTGTTTTCTCAGAAGTAAGTCTCAATATAGTCAATGGGGTTTACTCCCAGGGAAGTGTAGCCTTGGGGCCAAATCCTATCCAACTTTCCAGCAGCGATGTGTTGTGTGGTGAGGGCGTGTCCAGTGAGTTCTACCAGAGTTCTTTGAAAAGTGACCCACTACTGTGATCCTGCAAACACTTACAACCCACAAGCTTTGAGCCACTGAAGCCCATGGGTTGTAAGTGTTCACAGGATCACAGCCACTGCAGTGGAAGATCTTATAATTCCTGACTGACATACACTGCTGATACCATTCCTTGGGGTAATCTTCCATATTTTCCGTTACACTTTGTTCAAAGGTTGTTGTTTTTCAGTCACTAAGTTGTGTCCGACTCTTCACAACCCCATGGACCACAGCACACCATGCCTCCCTGTCCTCCACTAGCTTCCGGAGTTCGCACAATTTCATGTTCATCGCTTCAGTGATACTGTCTAACCATCTCATCCTCTGCCGCCCCCTCCTCCTTTTGCCTTCCATCTTTCCCAGCATGAGGGTCTTTTCTACAGAGTCCTCTCTTCTCATGAGGTGGCCAAAGTATTGGAGCTTCAGCTTCAGGATTCGTCCTTCCAGGGAGCAATCAGGCTTGACTTCCTGGAGGATTGACCGATTGGATCTCCATGCAGTCCAGGGGACTCTCAAGAGTCTTCTCCAACACCATAATTCAAAAGCATCTATTCTTTGGCGCTCTGCCTTTCTTATGGTCCAGCTCTCACAGCCATACATTGCTACTGTTCAATGGTACTGATTTGCTAATGAAATACGTTATGTTTTACCAATCTGCCACCTCCCCCATCTCCCCCCCCCAAGCATCTTCATCTCCCCAGTTCTTGGATGGGAGAGTCTTTCCCACCCCTTTCAGCTCTCCTTAGATCACCCGCTGTTGTAATATTACTGCACAGTCCCTGAAGTCTATATTCAGCCCACGACTCGAGCACTGTTGCCTACTTCCCGCTGTGCCCTCTGGGTAACTAATCTGATCCCACAGATGGCCTGGTATGCAATGGAGCAAGACCAGTCATTTCTGCAGGTTCCCGTCCATCAGCAGGTTGTCTCAACCCACGGACACGTCCCACTGAGAGCACAGAAACGTGCCATTAATGCATAGCGTGGAAAATAGGTAGACATCATCTCTTCTAAATATAGCGCCACAGCAAACTAAATTTTGCTACATAACTCTGCAGACATCTGTCTATGTTTTCTTTATTTCTTTTGGATGGATTTATGTATGAGATGGAAGCCATCTCCTTGCTTCTAGGTAGATTTTTGCTTGCCTTATGTCTCCATGAATGTTGGCTTCAGATGTAGCTTTATGATGTTGCTATTTCTTCCACCATAGTGGTGATGCCAAAAACTAGGAATCATATGTGACAGATGGATGACATTATTCCTTTGCATCCAAGGTGTGCACCCTCCTGTACATTATCATCAGTGGTGCAGCTAATTGGAAGCAGGGTGTACAGCCAGCGGTGTTATGCTGCCGGAACGCTGGGCGGGACATCCGGGTGATCGACAGCCCGCCCGTCGCGTTCTGCAGCGTTACGCCCTTTGCGTAACCAATTATGCTGCTTGCGTACGTTACGCAAATGGTGTAACGCTGAGGAATGCGACGGATGGGCTGTCAATCACCCAGATGTCCCGCCCAGCATTCCGGCAGCATAACACCGCTGTGTACATCACTGTGGGTATCGTGCCTTGAAGGGATGTCAAGCAAGCCTCAGAAGTCCTCTTGGACACCTTCAAAACAGGAAATGCCTTTCAGAGGCCTCCAGGAAGCCATCTGAGGTCCAGAGGCGGGGGGGGGGCAATGATGTTGTACGGGGAAGGGTGGTGTTAAAATGTTTGTGCCCCCAGGTGCTAGGTGCCCGGGGACACAATCCTAACCAAGGTAAGGGCAATGCAACTCTGAAGTAAGGGAACAAACATTCCCTTACCTTGAGGAGGTCTCCATGACTCCTACTCCACTGCAGAATGTTGCACATGCCCCATTGGCACAGCTATGCCAGTGCTGGTTAGGATTGCATGCTTAGCTACACCACTGATGATTATTGGTGTTCTTAGGGCGCAATCCTATCTTGGAGCTAGGCCAGCACCGAGGGGCTAGCAACGTTTGGCGGGCACAAGGGCCAGTGTAAAGCACATTTGGGGGCACTCTCAGAATCAGGGGGGGATGGCACACATCTGTGTGCTGGCCTCTCTGACTCAAAGAGTGGTCCAAAAATACGTTAAAAAGGGGTTAAAATGTTACAACATTTTAAAATACGTTTAAAAAGGGGTTGAGAATAAAACAGCCAATATTATCATGCCATTGTACAAATTGATGGTAAGGCCGCACCTGGAATATTGTGTCCAGTTCTGGTCGCCGCATCTCAAAAAGGACATAGTGGAGCTGGAAAAGGTGCAGAAGAGAGCGACAAAAATGATTACAGGGCTGGGACACCTCCCTTATGAAGAAAGACTGCAGCGTTTGGGGCTCTTCAGCCTAGAAAAAAGGCGCCTGAGGGGGACACACATGATTGAGACATACAAAATTATGCACGGAAGGGATAGAGTCGATAGAGGGATGTTCTTTTCCCTCTCTCAAAACACCAGAACCAGGGGGCATCCGCTAAAACTGAGGGTTGGGAGAGTTAAAACAGATAAAAGGAAGTCCTTTTTTACCCAGCGGGTAGTTAATCTGTGGAACTCTTTGCCACAGGAGGTGGTGATGGCATCTGGTCTTGATGCCTTTAAGAGGGGATTGGACAGATTTCTGGAAGAAAAGTCCATCGTGGGCTATAGGCAATGATGGGTTGTAGCCTCCTTACATTAGTAGTAGGCTACTTCAGAGTACCGGGTGCAAGGGAGTGGCAACAGGATGCAAGCATCTTGTTGTCTCGTGCCTCCCTGAGGCATCTGGTGGGCCGCTGTGAGATACAGGAAGCTGGACTAGATCGGCCTTTGGCCTGATCCAGCAGGGCTCTTCTTATGTTCTTATGTTACAGGGTTCCTTGTACCAGCCAGGTGTTGCTGGCCTAACTGTAGCAGCCTAACTCCGGGCTAGAATTGCACTCTGAGAGGCCAGGACACAGAAGTGTGCCACTGACTCCGAGAGTGGTTTAAACATGTTTTACGGTGTCCCTTGTGCCAGCAAACTTTGCTGGCCTAACTTTGCCAGCCTAACTCCAGGCTAGGATTGCTCCCTGGTCGTCTTATAGCTTCTGTGTCATTCTGCTGGCTCATTTCAGAGGCACGGACTTTTTTTTAAAAAAGTAACAATTCTTTGTGCAATGCAAATGAGAGCCTCTGTACTTCGGAAGGACGGCAGCAAGTGGCTGGTTCTGCGTAGCGGCAACTGGAAGCTGTGCTAGAACCCAAGTCCCCACAAAAGGTCTCCGGCTTTTGCCCATACATTCCTGGATCACAAGGCCTCTTTCCCCCACCCCAGCTCAATTCCAAGCCTGCAAGTCTTCTGCAAGAAGCCACGTGCTCCTTTCCTCCCACTTCTGTGCACCTGTCACCAAAGCAGCAAGCCTTGTGCATTCTCGCTCCCACCTGCTGACAAACCTGTTTCCCTGCAGCTCCCTATTTGCTATACCTCCACATCTCAGTGACAAAAAAAGCTTGTACAAGAGGTATGTGAGCAATGGAGAGGCGGCTGACCTTTCCTTGTGAGGTTTGCTGCTCTGCTGCAAACTCCAAATCTGTTTTCAAGCGCCGTTGTAAAAAAAAAAAATCTACAGATCTCCTGCTGGTTGAAATATGCCTTCTAATCTAATTGCTGCCCTGGCAGAACACTGTATGTTCCTTTTATTTTTTCCCTTTCTCCAAATAATATTAGCTTCATTACTTGTTCCATACATGGTCTTTGTAAAGATTTATGTTTCCCTGTTCCACCATCAGTTTATTGAAAGCTCCTGGTTTTCCATGAAGGCTGCTGGCAATTTGTTTCTGCAAATGACATTCTGTTCTCTGTGGGCAAAGACCTACTGGGAATATCTTCGGAACAAATTCTGCTGCAGTGACCATGATTTGGGCAAGAGCACAAAGGCAAGGGTTGCTTTTGATCTTCCTTGAAATCAGGAGCCTTCAAAACACCTAGAACTGCGGTTCTCAAAATTTTTTGGACTGGGTCCTACTCTTTGGAATGACAATCTGTCCGGGACCCACCGGAAGATACCTGAAATCGTGGATATTGGGGATGCATTTTTGAAGATAGGGTGAACATCAGTGGTTTGGTTGCAACAAGGTAAAAAAAGAGATTTGTTTAATGTTCCCCTATCGTTTTAATAGGGACAAGGGACGTGGTGGCACTGCAAGTTCAACCGCTGTTGCTGAGCTTGCTGACCAGAAGGTTGGCAGTTCAAGACCACGCGGCGGAGTGAGCTCCCGTCACTTGCCCCAGCTCCTACCACCCTAGCAGTTCAAAAGCCCATCAAAATGCAAGTAGGTAAATAAGTACCACCTCGGTGGGAAGGTAATGGTGTTCCGTGCGCCTCGGCATATGGTCATGCTGGCCACATGACCATGGAAATGCCGGCTCTTCGGCTTAGAAACGGAGATGAGCACTGCCCCCTACAGTCGGTCATGACTAGACCATTCAGTCATGGGGAAACCTTTACCTTTTTAAATAGGTGTCCCAGTATCCATGGATAACTGAAACCGTGGATGCGGAATTAATGGATACCAGGGCATGCCTGTATAACATTCGTAAGCTACAGCAGAAGGTAGTTCTGCAATCAGACTGTGCCCTGCCTGTACAGGTGACCTTCCCAGAGATCTCTCACAGTGCAAGGTGAAGTTAAAAATAAAGTGATGGCACAGCTAACCATGCAGATGGTGTCACGTTTGAGCAGTGCCAGAGATGTGAGCATTGCTTCTGATTTTTTTTTTCCTTTTGCCCCGCCTGTGCATATCCTGTAGAGTCCTTTTATTAAATCAGACTGAAGCTGGAGGGGGAAGAGAAGGTGGAGAAGTTCTTGCATTCACTCACAGGTGAGCCAATTTTATGATGGTTGCAGCCTTCCAATAAAACAGACAGCATTTCCCTGTGCTGTGAAGTTTATGGAAGGCTATTTTCAGATGCTGAAAGCTCACCTTCTCCTCCAGCTCAGCTCACAGGTGTTTGCCTGGTGCCACCTGGTTTTCCCAGCTAATGCGTTTTGAGGCAGAGCAGCCGTATTGAAAATATGGGAAGATGGGCTGCTGGAAAGGGGGAGGCATGTGTGGTTGGTTTGCTTGTTTCAAGGTTGTAAATAGGCTTTCCCCCCCCTTTCTGATTTACTTTGCTCTTAGAAAATGGCAGAGAAATAACCCAACTGATGGCTGCAGTCTCAGGAAAGCTCTGACATCACAATGACGGCATTTCCAGCCACTCTATCACTTCTGGTGGGTCCCGGACAGGCTAAAAAGTTTGAGAACCACTGAGAGACAGACAGACGACAAGCCCAAGAGCAATGCCTCTCTAAGGATCCAGACTAAGAGGTTAAAGAGCTGTGAAATCCCAGTTCAGCGGCGCGATCATCCTCAAGAGTCTAATTTGCTCCTTGTAAGCTCATTATCAGACTCCCAAGTGTTCCGTTTCCACAACCCTGTGTTTGCCGCACTTGTCCCTCAGCAAGACAGAGAAGTCCTTGAGCATCCCGAGTGCTGTACAAAGATAAGCTTCGTTCTCCCCTAATGTAATGAGCCACTAGAGGATTGGCTCCCCTCTCCCCTGCTCCTGCCTCCCACCACGTCATGCTACAAAATCAGAGATAACCCTCATCCGGGCCAGGCTTCTGTTGCCACTGCGTCTGAGACAGTCCCTTCCTTAAATCAAACAAAAGGCAAAGGGAAAAAAAGCTATTTAGAATGTCACTTTAATGGCAAGGATAAGCCCGTTCCCCCATTTCTACGGCTTGATCATTATCTGTGCTTGGTCTGCCCTGCATTCTGCTCCAAAATTCTGGTTTAAACCCATCCATTTCTCAGATTGCGGTGCCATTCGTTTAATTTACAGCCACCCCTCCCAGCGGTGTTATGCTGCCGGAACGCTGGGCGGGACATCTGGGTGATCGACAGCCCGCCCGTTACGTTCCGCAGCGGTACACCGTTTGCGTAATGTACGCAAGCAGCGTAATTGGTTACGCAAACGGCATAACGCTCCGGAACGCGACGGGCAGGCTGTCGATCACCTGGATGTCCCGCCCAGCGTTCCGGCAGCATAACACTGCTGACCCCTCCCCATCTGATAATATTATTATGCCCCCATTTGATGATATTATTATGTTACCTAATTACTAATTGCATTAGTCTGTACAGACCAGCCTAAGCATGAGTTAAACTCAACTTCTACCACCCCAAAACTGTTCTACCCTTTAATAATTTTTTTAGCTCAGGGTGGTATCAGAAGTTGGCAAATTCAGGCACTGAGCAAGAACCCACTCCCATCAGGAGTCCCACTTGAGAGAGAGAGAGACAAGAAACCTTTATTGGCATTTCAGACATACACAAACAGTAGATGCAAGCTTGATAGAAGTACAAACAGCTTTAAAATCGGAATAGTCCCAGCAGGGTAGGAAATTAGCTTCTGGGATTGGACTTGGAGACTACAAACAAAAAATTCGGCTACCAAATTGGTAATGGGAGGAGAGTAATCGCTAAGAAGAATTGGGAAGGGATCGGTAAGGGAAACAGGGAGGGAAGAAAGAAAGGGATTAAGTAAATTGGTCCTTAAATTATGATGAGCAGGACAGCGGAGAAGGATATAGTCCAAGGTGTCCAGTTCGGCTGAGCAGAATAGACACAGTCTATTCTGACGCGGGATATTAAGAAATCTTCCTTGATGTATCGCAGATGGGAATATGTTCAATCTTGCCAACATAAAGGCCCTTCTTTTGCTGGGATTAGTGAGTTGAATGAAATAGTTTGCAGGGCGACCAAGGGAAGGGGACAGACCACTTGTTCAGACTGACTGGGCATTGACCGATTGGCAGGTGCAAGGGGGTGGCAACGGGATACTGGTATCCTGCTACCTGGGCAAGAGGCACTTTTCCAAGTGGTGTTCCTCTTACATTTAGCAGGGGGAGAGTAACTGTCTCTCTTCACCCCAGCGCAGTGTCTTTTTCATAGGGAATTTAGGAAGGGGGATAGTCAGACATTTTGCCGTGGGCCTAATGCCAACTTTCAGCAGCCCTGGTGCAGACGGTTGCCCTCAAACAGCAGTTGCTCTAACAATATTTCTGGATGAGACACTTGTGCTGCCTGTCCCCAACTGTCATCTAATAAAAGGGAATCTTCTTTATTCGCTTTGGCAGTCAACGTAGCTATGATGTTTGTTATTCCTTTGCTTGTTTTGCAGCCATGTCCAACTCTGACCTTTCGACAACATTTTCAATGTGTTTTGTTGGAGACTTTCATAGTGGAGAGATGACATCAACAGGGGTACAATCCTAACCAGGAGTTAGGCTGGCATAGTTAGGCCAGCAAAGTTTGGCCAGCACAAAGGACACCATAAAGTATGTTTGGCCCACTCTGGGAGTCAGAAAGGCCAGCACACAGACATGTGCCATCCTCTTTGACTCGGACAGTAGTCCAAGCGTGCATTACAGTGACCCTTGTGCCAGTCAAGCTTTGTTGGCATAACTGTGCCAGCCTAACTCCAAATTAGGATTGTGCTCTGGGATAAATAAACTTGGTTTCAAAACATCCAATGCCTTTGAGTCTTGCTTTCAGGACTTGGGAGCCAGAAATTGTTCTGATGTGCATATTTTGGGGGCCTTTAGGCAAGTTATTTTGACACAGCTTCAGTGTGAAGGACTACAAATTAAGGCTGCAGTCCTAACCAACATTTCCAGCACTGAAGCAGTGCAGTCATAATGCAACCTCAAGAAAAGGGAGCAAATATTTCTCTACCTGGATCATTATTTCTCTGCAAGATCATCAACCCTCTGGCTATTGCAGGAAATCCTCCTAGTGCAGTGGTTCTCAAACGTTTTAGCACCAGGACCCACTTTTTAGAATGACAATCTGTCTGGGACCCACCAGAAGTGATGTCATCGCTGGAAGTGCCGTCATTGCGACACCAGAGGCTGCTGCTTTCCTGAGAATGCAGCAATCAGTTGGGTGATTTCTCAGCCATTTTCCAAGACCAAAGTGAATCAGAAAGGGGGAAAAAAAAACCCTGTTTACAACCTTGACACAAGCAAAACAAACACACAGTGCTCCCTTTTTCCAGCATCCCATCTTCCCCTATTTTCAATATGGCTGCTCTTGTGCTTCATGACCCACCGAAAATTGGGTTGTGACCCACTGGTGGGTCCCAACCCACAGTTTGGGAAGCACTGTTATATAACATGATGGTATTATTCATACATACCAAGGTTGTCACCATTTTGGCCACTGTGTCAAGCTCAGCTTGTTGCACCCCTAAAGCTTGTTGCCCGGTGCAATTGCACCCCCCTGCACTTCTTTAGATATGCCCCTGTTCTATTTGCAAATTTTGGACCACTGCGGTTTTCTTACTTATGTCTCATTCACTGCTTCTTTGACAAATGGCACAGAAAGGTCATGTCCCCAATGACCCACAGCCTTAGATTTTACTTTTGGTTGCCCTTAACGTAGCCTCTTCAGATAAGAGAGAGACGGTGGTCTGGAGTGTTGTTTGCACATCAATTTCACAGCTCCCTTCTGAATTTCTGTCTTTGCTCACAATCCAGCCTGGGGGGGGGGGGAACCAATTCTGTACACAAATACAAATCTCAACATATTCTTATCCAAGCACCCAAGAGAAACAAATATATATATATATATATATATATATATATATATATATATATATATATATGAAAAAGCCCTAGCTGCTAAAGAAAGAGATGTTAACCTTGCACCCATGAAGCAAACTAGCCTTATTCATATTGAATTTGAGAGACCTGTTTTTTTCCCCTTCTTTCATAAAAGATAAAAAACCAGGAAGGAAACTTAATTTATTCACCCTTTGATAGTTTCAAGACTGCCTTCATTGTTGAGCTGGTGTCCCCAATTCCCGGCCTTTTAGTCCCTTGCGTGGCTTCTAAAAAGGGAGCGACTGGCTTGTCATTGTTACTTAACAAAGTTATATTCCCTCCCTGCCTCCTCCTGTTTCATAATGAAAGAGACAGAAGCGAAACCAGGCGAGGCCCGCAGATGCACTGAGCTCACCTGCTGGATTCCTGTGTCGGCAGCTCCCTGGGATTTCTGGGGGCAAACAGAGTGGCTGGGAAGATTTTTGCACCGCCACATGTCACGGTTCCGTTGAGAGACGAAGGCAGCACTTCGGTTGCAAGAAAGCGCTACGAACACCAGCAGATGCTCCTGTTTATCAGGGAGAGTCCCTATTTCTGGACACTGCGCGAGGTAGACCTCTTTCCCTGGTCTGACCTCATTGCTAAGGACCCGATCCTAGCGGGCCCAGAGTGGGCGGTACAAGCATAGCAAATGTGCCGGAAGGAACCTCCAGTGCTGACAGTAATCCCTTACTACCAGCGTTAGCCCAGTGCCCCTGGAGGCAGAGCCGGAGCAGGCTCGGATTGCACCTGGGGTGGGGTGGTGACGAAACACATCACCGCACCCCCTGCTTCTGGAAGCGCTCCATTGCGGAGCCTCATGGAGGCAAGGGCAGGCGGGAGGGCCCAGCTCTGCCTCATTTTCTTCCACAGCGCACCCAGGTCCCTCGTCGGTGTCCATGGTAGGTGCTACACCACGCCCTCTGGGTGTGATGCCTCTGCCCGGAGGCCCCCATGTGGAGCTGGTGAGCGGCACGTTTCCCCACTGTTGGTTGACTGCCATTTCTGGATGAGCGGGCGGGGGGGGGATGGAACTGGCTGGGGAGGGGCAGAGTGGAGGGCGGGACCAGTGGCAGCCTCCACCGCTAGAACCAAACCCCTGTGTCTGCCACGTGGCCCAACACAGAGGCCCTCACACTTGCGCCAGCAAAATGGCTGGTGTAGGCTTGAGACCCATCAGCAGCCCCTGGGGCTTACCCGGGGGAAAGGGATGAATGCAGTAATGGCATCTAAATGATTTAGCAACGGGTACTCACTTTTGATTGGCACTTGTGTCGGGGCCTGCCCACCGGAAGTGAGGTCATAGACGGAACGCAGGAACCGCCCCCAGGAACCGCCGTGCCTCCTCGGTAGGCCGCACGGCGGCCCGGGAGAAGGCCTGGGAGTCCCAGGCCTTCTCTGGGGCTGCCACGTGGGCTACCAATTCCCCCCCCCAGGAACTGCCATGCCTCCTTGGAAGGGAGCCCCAGGTAGCCTACCTGCTCACGCTGCTGCCGCCGTCAGTCTCCCTCGCTCCGCTGCCTGCGTGCCTGCCTGCCTGCCTGGCTCTGAGAACGTGCAGGCAACTCAAACATGCAGGCAATTCAAACATTGCAGGGAGCGGAGCGGAGCGCCGACGGAGTCGATGAGTGGGCGGGTGAATGGGCGGGGCCAGCCCTAATCCTAGAAACAGGTACTCGCGTACCCCCGCGTACCTGCTACATGACAAGTCTGGATGAATGTCCCCTTCTCCAGAAGTGCCTGTGGCGGCTGCCTGGTTACCACTGGACGCAGTGGTAGCCGTTTGGCTGCTGCTGCACCCGCGGTGGCCAGGCAGCTTAGAGCTGGGCTGCCGAAGTGATGCTCTATTATTGGTTCTTGGTGTATCACACTGTCCAATCCGAAACCCTACCAGCTTCACGCAACGCCATGACCCCTGCTCCAGGTCCCGCCAATTTGGGTGAATGCATGACGTGGACTTCTCAATTCTTTAACCCTGAGGACATCTCTGCAAGTGCCCCCTCCCCATTATGGGAGGCTATGCACAACACCTTAGTGCACATGCATCTTTATGGTGGGGCTGATGTCATTCAGGGGGAACGGACCAGAACGGGCGTTCCGGATCCTAACGGGCTCCGTGGCTGGTTCCGGGTTCCCGACAAGTGCCAATCAAAAGTGAGTTCCTGTTCCTAAATCATTTGAATGACACCACTGGGCTGCACCAGTGGGGGAGGACAGGATTGGGCCACTAGTTTGAACTGGAAGCCAGACACGAGGCTGTGCTATATGTGAAGGAGATCTCTGTGATGCCACATCCAATGTCTTTGAACATAATGCGCCTTCCCGGTTCATAAAAGATCCTTTGAAACTGTATGTTTGATGAATATCTCAAATGCGATGGATCTTTAACCATAAAGAGGCAATTATGCAAATTTACTCATTAGTCATCCAGCTGACTTCAGAGAGTCTTCCCTGCTTCATCGAGGCTGCAGGAGACAATGTCTCTCAGGTGACCCTCACACTTCCATGGCATTCAAACGTCTACTTGAAATATGGGGCGGATTCAGCGATGGGATTCACAAATTGACACGGGGAACGCTGGGCGGGACTTAGGTGGGACTTCCGCTTGAGTGGCAGCCCGTCCCAGCGTTCCGCAACTGTTCTGGCCTGGGGGGGGCTCCCGCTCGCCACGGGGGACAGATGAGGGTCGCGCCGGGTGCCTGGGCAAGCAGCGGTGGGGCGCGCTAACCGGGGCAGCCGCCCCGAGGCCAGGACAGCTGCGGAACGCAGCAGACGGGCAGCCAATCACACGGAAGCCCCGCGTTAGTCCCGCCCAGCGTTCCCCTTGTCAATCTGTGAATCCCATCGCTGGGCGGGTTGCTCCTGCACTGGTTGAGAGCAGTCATTTAGTATGAAGCACCTCACCAAGTATAATTGAAGTTATATTCATAATATAAGCCACCTTGTGTGCTCTTAGGGGGAGAAAGGCAAGAGTAGAAATGAATGAGGGCGCAATCCTAACCTGGGGTTAGGTCAGCGCAGTTAGGTCAGCGCAGTTTGGCCAGCACAAGAGCCACTGCAAAGCGCGTTTGGACTACCTTCGGAGTCAGGGAGGATGGCGCATGTCTGTGTGCTTGACTCCAAGAGATGCCAGCACCCCCTTGCACGCACACACACACACACAGCAGCGCAATCCTGGGAATCGCATTACTGCCATAGTCCCTCCCCACACACACACTTGCAGTGCTCCCAACTTGCTTGCAGGAGTTTGGGAAGCACTGCCCTAGAGATTAACTTTGCATGTCTGCTCAAAAGTAAATGGGGTTCAGTTGACTCCAGGGAAATATCTATAGCCGTGATGTTCAAACTTTTTCATCCAATGGCGCACTGACAAGCTGTTAAAATTGCCAAGGGACACCATCGATGTTTGGACAAGGCACACCATGCTGTTGCGGTTGGGGGGGGGGTTCACACACCCTCTTAATAAATGACCCTCCTCCAAATTCCCATAACACCTGCAGACACTTCACGGTACATGTGCCATGGTACGCTGGTCGAAAACCTCTGATCTATAGATGATTGCTGCTTAAGAACCTCATTCAATAGCACTGATGGTCAGTCAGTAATTGGCAACCACCTGGTCATCCCCAGATGTGCACCCCCATCCCATCCCATCCGATGTGCAGAACCTGAAGCAGATGCGCATTCCCATTGAAAGACAGTCTACCAGTCAAATGGAACTCAAACACACGACACTGAACCAAGGCCAATGACCTTTCTTGGGTGGGTTCTGAGCTTCTAAAGACACCTGTTCATGCATTCAGATGTGCCTTGTTGGATCAGGGTGTGCATGTCTATCAAAATCAGAAACCCCAGCGGGTCTCATTTCTCCATAGACATCATAAAACACCCAGACTGTCCAAAAGAACAGTGGATTATTTTTTTAAAAAAATTGAAACGGGGCTTTTTAAAATGTGCCTCTGTGTTTGAAGACTTAGATTTGAGAATAAAGTTTTTAAAAAATCTCCTTTACATCTGATTCCCTGCTGTTCATAAAAGCTGTAGCTGACTTTGGCAGAAAGCTAAGGGGTCTGTCAAACCCAAACACCCTTTACATTTCTGTCCTGTGTTAGCAGCATCAAAAAATGAGATGCAAAGGGAGAAAGGGTTGGAAACGTTTGATTTGCATCAAATTGGTACCCTTAATTTCTCTTTCAACTCCTCAATGGAACCCTCCCCGAGTCAGGCTGGAACCTCAATGAATTGCAAACTGAGATCTTGAAAGGCCTTTGAACATTGGCACGCTGCCATGAACACTCCCACATCCCCCCTCTGACCACGTTTTAACTCGTTATTGTTGCCTGCATCTTGGGGTCATGTAATTTTTTTTTTCACTTGAAGATCTCTTGGCCTAACAGGAAGGTCCCTGCTGAACTTTGTACAAGGAAAGGGGTCTGCTGTGTTTTCGCACTACCAATTGATATCTGGGTCAAATCTCCACTGTGTATCTGCATTGGAAAATCTCAGACGAGCAGTGTGACTCCCTGAGTATCCCCTGTAACCCCTGCTAGCTGGGCAAGAGGCACTTTTTCAAGTGGTGTCCTCTTATATTTAGCAGGGGGAGAGCAATTGTCCCTCTTCACCCCAGCACAGTGTCTTTCTCGTGGCTGTTGCTGGTGGTGTTCTCCATTCTTTTAGATTGTGAGCCCTTTTGGGACAGGGAGCCATTTAACTTTAATGTTACTATTTGCCTGTAAACCGCTTTGTGAACTTTGTGTTGAAAAGCAGTATATAAATACTAGTGATTGATTGATTGATTATGAGAACAGCTGCACAGTGATGGACCCAACTAAGGGTGCCATCCTAACCTGGAGTTAGGCCAGCACAGTTAGGCCAGTGAAGTTTGGCTGGCACAAGACACACTGTAAAGTACGTTTGGACCACTCTTAGAGAGGCTAGCACCCAGACGTGTGCCATCCTCCCTGCTTCCCAGAGTGGTCCAAACATGCTTTATGGTGGCCCTTGTGCTGGCCAAACTCACAACATGACTCAAGCTAAAATTACTCAAATTTAAAAACCGTGGTCTATGAAAAAGCACTTTCACCTAACATTTTGCCTACTTCTGTGGCAGGCATTTTCAGAGGAACCACCAAATAGTCAATTGAACCCCTTCAGTACAACTGTCTGCCCATTTGCCGTGGATCTTAAAGTGCCACATACAGAAAGAGATTCTATCAGTTTAATTTTTACCAAGTTGAGGACTTTCCCCAAGTATGGCCAGACAAACTCAGAACTGACCAAATTAAAGATGGCACAATTTCCTTGCTCCCAAATTCCAGGTGTGCTTGTGTCCCTGAACTGCTTTTTTTGTCAGTAAGGGCCCAGTCCTATCCAACTTTCCAGCACCGATGCAGCCACAACAAATATTCCCTTCCATTGAGGAGACCTCCATGACCGTCTCCCTACTGTAGGATGCAGTGCATGCATTTTTGGCATCTCTGCACCAGCACTGGAAAATTTGGCCCCAGTTCTGTCTGAGTTGTGATTCATGTCCAGAACCAAGATTAAAATTAAGGACACAATCCTAACTTGGACACAAGGGACATGTGTATGCTCAGGAGTGTCACAAATGCACCATAAACCATGTTTGGACCACTCTCGGAGTCAGAGAGGACGGCACACATCCCCGACTCCAAGAGTGGTGCAAACACGCTTTACTGTAGATTTGCACAAGTCCTTGATGACGATATAATACCAGGTTAGGACTGCATTCTAAATAAAATTGTGAGAGAGCAATTGAAAACTCACCCACCACATCCACACAAAATCTCATTTCACATTCCGAGCCAGAATGCTGCTCAATTCACAACACATCCAAGCATTAGATGCCAGGCAAAATCATTTTCGAGACCGGGTATCTATGAATGCTGGGAACCTTCTGAGTTTCAAAGAGAGTGGCATCTCAGGAAAGGGGCTACATTAAATAACTTTTCTGTGAGTGCTTACAAAGCATCTCAACAACTGGGTGCACATATGCAGAATTATATTTTACATTCTGGGCTGGAAAAAGAATGTCCAGGAGAAATTCCGCTCCATTCTCAATGCAACTAAGCATGATGTGTGGGACAAATTCATATTCTTCTGAGCCAGGTAATTATGAGCTTTGATGAGGCCAAGAATCTGTGATGTCTCAAGCCTTTGTTGGGCTTTCCAGTTTTGGTGTCATCTGCTTTGTCCCTGTTGGTGGTTTCTGCTAACAGATTTGGGCACGAAGTTTAGTTGAGAGGGTTAAAGCCTCCGTTTGCCTGAAGATAAGATCCGAAGGTTGCCAGTTCGACAACACCGGAAGTTTCCGTGAGCGGCAGACCTTGAGAATTGCAACTGATAAGAGCTGTCTCCAGCTGCCTGTGAGAGAGGAGTTGTGCTGGGCCAGCTGTTTCTTTGGTGGGAGCAGAGAAGCCATCTATCAGCCAGCAGGAAGGCAATCGTGTGGCCAGAAAGAAAGACTAAACCGCAAAAGTTCCATCTGTATGTTGGAGTAGTACTTGGAAAGACAGAACTGTAATTTGTAAAAACCCCTTGAGGGTTTAGAGAAATAAAGCCTGCCTATGTAAACCGCCTTGAATTAAAGCCAGAGGAGCAATCCAATGGCCAAAGAAAGGCGGTATATAAGTACTATTATTACTGTCATCAATCCAAGCATCTGTTTGCGATCTATCAGCCACATGGACACCCGTCAATGGCCACCCTAAACACTACCACACTTGCCCCTTGGGCGGGCCAGTCCCCAGGACCATCTCTGCAGCCAGCAACCCCGGACACAGCCGCCTCGGTGGCACCCTAACCACTACCGTGCTTATTTCGGCAAAAGCTTTTGTGCCAAGTTTCCTCCAATCATCAGAGGAGCTGGGAGGAAGTGCAGCCTGGACCAAAGTGCTGGGCTATGCTGGGCTCCTGGCACCTCCCTGGCCTGAGCGTGCAGGTTGGGGGAGTGGGCATTGTGTCCCTGCTCCCCATAAGCCCAGCACCGGAGGCATTTGCCCCTTTGCCCTCCCCTCAGGTCCACCACTGGCTGGCTGAGGGGGCTCCTGTGGTTTCTGGTTCCAGTGCCTCTACTTGGGCAGGAGGTTTAGTCGAGAGGGTTAAAGCCTCCGTTTGCCTAAAGATAAGATCCGAAGGTCACCAGTTCAAGAACACCAGAAGCTTCCATGAGCGGCAGACCTTGAGAATTGCAACTGATCTGAGCTGTCTCCAGCTGCCTGTGAGAGGGGAGTTGTGCTGGGCCAGCTGTTTCTTTGGTGGGAGCAGAGAAGCCATCTATCAGCCAGCAGGAAGGCAAGCGTGTGGCCAGAAAGAAGGACTAGACCACAAAAGTTCCATCTGTATGTTGTTGTAGTTCTTGAAAGACAGAACTTCTTTGTAACTTGTAGAAAACCCTTGCGGGTTTAGAGAAATAAAGCCTGCCTATGTAAACCGCCTTGAATTAAAGTCAGAGGAGCAATCTAATGGCCAAAGAAATGCAGTATATAAATACTAGCATCCTCATCATTTTTTATTATTATTATTATTATTATTATTATTATTATTATTATTATTATTACTTCTGAATGGCTGGTTGACCTTGGCCTAGTTTCCAGCTGGGCACTGAAACCTGGAATTGGGGTGTCCCAGAAACCCCCTGCTGGGTCTACCCAGAGGCCCTAATGCCCGCACTAGGCTGACCAGTTTCCCTGCTGGGGCAGCAGTGCACCAGAGCTTCCCCTCTGTTTCACCAGAGTGCAGCAGTTTCCCCTCTGGGGCAGCAATGGAGAAAACACAACTGGGGCTCACCTTCTCAGTTGCCTGTTCAGTCACAGCAGCCACCCCAATCCACGTCAGTCCAAAGCCAGAACATCCAAGCTCAGAACATCAGAGTCCAAGGTGGTAGTTAGTCCACAAGCCAGGCCCAGTTAATCCACAAGCCAGTCCAACTGTCAGCCAGCCAGGTCCAAGTCCACAATCCAATCAGTCCATGGTTCGGTGGTCAACAGGCCCGTCCAATAGTCAGTGCACCAGATTCATTAGGGTCCAAGTCATGCCAAATCAGAATCCAAGCTCCCAGTCCATAGCCAATTCAGGTTTGCCATACACAAGTCGGCCAGCCAGTTCTCCGCAGCTCCTCTCAGACCAAACTTTGCTCCAGCTACACTCTACACCACCTGGTGCTCATCTCCCTCCATTCACAGCCAGGGCCCTCATCAGCCTGCCTAGGCTGCAGCTGTGTTCCTAAGGCTAGCAGGAGCTCTAGGATTAACCCCGTGTGCAAGGTTGAGCAAGAAGGGAGACCACTGCTAAACACCACCACAAGCTACCTCCTCCTTTGATCTTCCGTGTGCCCATTGCACGGGGCTGCTATCCTAATCTCACTGTTCCCACCTCTTCCTTGGGCACTGAGCTATTGCTCAGAGCAGGTATAGCGCCATACACTGAATGTGGGGATATCCAGGGGCATAGTTCGGGATTATCTTCCTTAGCTGTCTTGGGTGCCATTCAGGGAGAAAATAGGAATATAAATCAATTGAACCATCTTACAATTGCATCACAAGAAGTGCCCCTTTGGATCAGGGCCAATGCCCATCTAGTCCAGTAGGCCTCAGGGAGCACCCAAGACTGCAAGAGACCTGCATCCTGTGGCCACTCCCTTGCACCTGGCATTCTGAGGTAGCCTATTCTAAAACCAGAAGGTTGCATACACCCATCACAGCTTGTAATCTGCTATGGTGTTTTGTTTTGTTTTTTCTCCATTAATCTGTTCAATCCCCTTTTCAAGGGCATGCCATCACCACATCCACCATGTGGCAAGGAGTTCCACAGATACATGATTGCCCAATTAAAGATCAATTACATCCTCACACGTCGGACCTTCATAAAGGGCTGGGGGAGGGGTCACATCATTAATTTTCTACTCCACTCCTCCTAGTGAGCTCCACCCACATCCCCTGGTTGAGTCACTTCTCCTCTGTCTCCTTACAAACAACCATAAAATAACTTTGAGCTGTAAGTAGAGCTGAGTCACACCATGAGTTGGCCATCTAGGCGGCTTAGTCAGCTTGTTAGGGTGTAATTTTACAAGAAGCTTCCCAGGTTGTAATAATGTGATTTCTCCCCGTTTGTTCATGTTATAATCTCCCGCAGAACATTCTGTAGGGGGAAAAGATGCAATTTTGTATTAAGCAGGTGGGTCTCAACTCAATTTAAATCCAGCTAAGAGTGCTAAATTGATATGTAAGTAAGTGAGTGAGGAGCTAAGAGTCTCTCTCTGAACAAGCTGGAAAATTGGTTCCAATTCTCATTTATTTCCTGTTAGAACTCCCCTAATGGAATAAAACATACAAGAGGGATAGCAATTGTTGGATTGGTATCTGGCAAGCAATGGAGTATAGACTTAATTCAAGATTGCACACCCAGTAGTAGGGAACAGTTGAAACTGGGAAGTCTATTAGAGATTTGTTCATACTTCATGAAACAATCTCTTCAAGAAGAAAAAAAAGAGAAAGAAAGGCTTTCTTGGCTTAGTTTCATGGGTCATGATTTTTCTGAAACTGGAAAGAGTAATAAGAAGAGCCCTGCTGGATCAGACCACAGGCCCATCTAGTCCAGCTTCTGGTATCTCACAGTGGCCCACCAAAAGCCTCAGGTTGCACACGAGACAACCAGATGCCTACATCCTGTTGCCTCTCCCTTGCACCTGGCATTCTGAAGTAGCCTACTACTAATGTAAGGAGGTTGCACAACCCATCATTACATGGCCTATAGCTCACGATGGACTTTTCCTCCAGAAATCTGTCCAATCCCCTTTTAAAGGCACTAGGCCAGATGCCATCCCCACCTCCTGTGGCAAGGAGTTCCACAGGTGTGATAGGTGATGGAGAGAGAGCGAGCAAGCGATCCAGTGGGGCTCTTCTTAAGTCCCAGACTGAATTGCAAGTTATTATACCTCCCTCCCCAGCAGAGGCGGATCTAAGGAGGGGGCAAATCTGTAAGTTTTGCAAGAAGCCTTACCCTGTCATGTAAATCCCTCCTCTCCCTTGCTGCTGTAGCCAGTAAGCAACGCCAAGATGTAGCTGTTCCCTGTGAGGATTGGCTAGAACAGTGCAGGAGAGGCGTGTTTTCCACTGCAAGGTAAGGCTTCTTGCAAAACTTACAGATTTGCCGCCCCCCCCCTTAGATCCGCCCCTGCTCCCCAGACAGGATAGCAAATTCTGTTTTATTTACCTCAGAAATTTACCTCAGAATGCTAGAGGTGGGTAAAGAAAGGCTTTAAAAAAAATCAGTGAGATGACAAGAAACCATTTCAACTACAGTGTGATGCTGAATTTGTAAAAGGAAGCCGATGAGAGGGTACAGAGCAGAGCAGAGAGCAGAGCTTGCAAGAGTGGAACGAAAAAATGTAAAAAAAAAAATGCAACCCAACAGTTTGATCCAGGGCATGTTTACTGTGTAGTAAGACCATGATGTTCACTGGGGTTTACTCCAAAAATCCATAAATGCATGGGAAATGTGCAAAGTGTCATTCTGGGATTCTTATTGTCCTCTGATTTCTGACAAGTGGTCGCTCCTTGTGAAGCGCATGAAGCGCATACAAGGCCACATATGCTTTTGGAGACTCCATCCATCTACGCATCTGCCAGTCGGAAACAGATTATTAAGTGCATCACTCTAGTACTTTGGTTACTATCTAATGGAAATAAGGTCCATTGAAGACCTTTTTAACTGCCCTACAGAGTCAAAATAATTGACACTTTCCAGTAAGTGTATAGATATTGAAACTATCCACTTTATTAACTCTCACTTCTACCTCTTTAATGTGATAATATGTGCATTAAAGATGATAGTATTGCATGCAAGGGCATAGAAGAGACTAATGTACCATAACATTAGAAACTCTCTATTACTTTCTCCAAGGAAAACATTTATTTTTGTTAATGACACTGAAGTTTTGAATTATGCACTAATTTTTGGAGTCATCCCATGCTCAGGAGATTAACACTTCAAGGGAAATTCGCACATGAGCCTAGCTTGGTTAAATAGAATTCTTTGCTATTTGCCTTTACAGAGATGCGCTTTACGGTGGCCCTGGTGGCAGCCAAACTTTGCTGGCCTAACTGTGCCAGCCTAACTCCAGGTTAGGATTGCGCCCCGAGTCCCATGGTATTCAATGGGGCTTATTCCAAGGAAAGTGTGTATAGTATCACAGCCTTAAACTCCTAGGTTTCGTCCTGGTTCCCCAACACTTGGTGACTTCAAAAGTCACTGGAATTCTATAGCAGGAAGAACAATCCTGAATCTAAGAACATACGCAACCCATATTTACGTCTTTTAGTCATCCAGGTTGCTGAGAATGGTTCTTTCTTCGTCTTAACGGACTATAGTTGAAGACTCATTTATAGTCGATGGAATTTGCCAAGTTAGCTAGCAAATGCCCAGACATGCTGAAACACTGAAATCAAAGTGATTGCATTGTAAAATGGATTGGAGTCATTTGTCAAATCTAGACGAGCCGTCAGTATTCATTCCAAATCTCTGCAAGACAAGGGTTTTTTTTTTTTTTTTTTTTGAAGCGTCTCATTGACAAGTTGGGTGATGCAAACATTCTCCACCTGTTACGTTTGTTGGTGCTTTGGCAATTATTCTGCTGATTTGGAAAGGTTTGTTCAGATTTAGTGCGCAATCCTAAATTGGAGTTAGGCCAGCATAAGCTAAGCCAGCAATGTTTGGCCAGCACAAGGGCCACCATAAAGTAGCCATTCTCTGAGTCAGGGAGGATGGCGCATGTCTTTGTGCTGGTCTCTTTGACTCCGAAAGTGGTCCAAACACGCTTTATGGTGGCCCTTGTGCTGGCCAAACTTTGCTGGTTTAGCTTATGTTTAGAATTTAGTTTATGTTTGCTGGCCTAACTCAGTTTAGAATTGCGCTGTGAGTTTTAGAAGTCTTAGGACCAAACCAGATATGATGTTAGGAGGTCTCAAATGTGATTTCCCATGTGTTCTCTAAAAAGTCAATTCGGCTGTAGGGTGGGGATTCTCATCAGAGCTCTAGTACTACTACTTCACCCACCTCCAGCCTTAATCCAGCTTGCTGCTCATGTAGCTCCATTTGTGGTTTGAAAACAACATAGGAAATTTGGGGCCCAATCCTAACTATATCTAAGGAATGGACCTGGCTCTGGGTGCCAGTCTATCTGAAGTGTCCAAGATACCACCCCTAGATGTTTAAACTAGAGTTACTCGAACACAGGTTACCTCTCTACAAGGGTTAGGCAACTTTTCTAAGTGTGATTGTTATGAGTCGGATTAATGAATATTAGAGATACTTAATTACTGTAATCAAGGGGGTCGGTAAGAAACATATGTAATATACTTTGTATTGTGTATGCCAATAAAGGTTCTATCTATCTATCTATCTATCTATCTATCTATCTATCTATCTATCTATCTATCTATCTATCTATCTATCTATCT
>JAJKFI010000062.1:2402898-2420089 GCA_029204185.1 Lerista edwardsae | reverse complement strand
TCTATCTATCTATCTATCTATCTATCTATCTATCTATCTATCTATCTGTCTGTCTGTCTGTCTGTCTGTCTGTCTGTCTGTCTGTCTCTACAAGGGGAGAAGGTACCTGGCTAATTCCCTTCTGCCTTGCAGGATGGTTCTTCCTGGGTCTTGAGCTTACTACAGTCAACCTCATAGCCATCTTGGTTCAAAGCTATGGGAAGTTCATCGAACTTTTCTCGGCACATTGCTTTTTGATGCAATGGGACAGGATCCTTACGGCTGAAATTTGGACTCTGTCGGAGTCTTAATCGCCAGCTTTCCATCCCAGGTAGATCAAACCAGCTCTTTTTTTTTTTTTTTTGTCAGAACTAGCATTGTGTATATATATATTTTAACAGCAGCTGCCAATCTGCCTTATTCTCCCCCACCCACCCTGACATGATCCATGTGAAGTTTCTCAAAGGGAGGTGAATAAAATATGAGTCATTCAGGCAAGTATCAGAAGCATACTTAGCTTGGGTAGGCTGTACTTTCTCTCCTGTGGCACAAAGTTGAGGGGACTGGCAAAAGAGTATTTTATGCATTATGAAGTACAAGGACTGCCTAAATAAATAATTGCAATCGCATCTCCTCAAAAGGAGAGGAGCCGCTGTTGTCGATGCAACTTCACTAATACAAGGGGACACCAGCATATGTATAAAATATTACCCTTGGTACATGCAAAAAGGTTTTGGTCCCTGATTTTGCAAGTTGGTAGGAAGGAAAGTTTGGCTGAGTTTGAATTCTGTTCAAACACGGTAGCCTGTGTTAGGAAGGTCTTGGCATGGGAGAATAAACCAGTTGATGGAAGAAGAAGAAAAAAAAGTGTAATGCAATCTCCTTTTCTGCCTCTAGATCAGGGATCTCCAAAGTCAGGGAGGATGGCGCACGTCTGTGTGCTGGCCTCTCTGACTGCGAGAGTGGTCCTAACATACTTTACGGTGTCCCTTGTGCCAGACAATCTTTGCTGGCCTAACTGTGCTGGCCTAACTCCAGGTTAGGATTATGCTCTCAGTGTCATAATATAAGGTTGCTCTCAGCCATCAGTTTGGGTCTGACATCTCTGCGCATCTAACCTTCCCATTGTGCATTGGGGAGGGCAGCCAGAGGAACACAAGCATCAAGGAAATAATCTCAGCTGACAGTGTCGAGACAGCCAGAGTGCCTGACATATCCATTTTTGACTCTGAAAGTCTGCTTGTTCTTGGGTGCGCCAGAAAAATAGACAGTTACCAGACCGTCTCCCCATATAGTTCATGACAACTGTTGGAATCCATGATGTCAACCACAAAGGGCTCTTTTAAAAAAGCAAGGAAGTATGTATGGACACAACAAAGGCTGGCATGGCAATTTAAATGTTGGATTACGGGGCTGGGGCACCTCCCTTATGAAGAAAGGCTGCAGCGTTTGGGGCTCTTCAGTCTAGAAAAAAGGCACCTGAGGGGGGACATGATTGAGACATACAAAATTATGCATGGAAGGGATAGAGTCGAAAAAGGGATGTTCTTTTCCCTCTCTCAAAACACCAGAACCAGGGGGCATCTGCTAAAACTGAGGGTTGGGAGAGTTAAAACAGATAAAAGGAAGTACTTTTTTACCCAGCGGGTAGTTCATCTGTGGAACTCTTTGCCACAGGAGGTGGTGATGGCATCTGGTCTGGATGCCTTTAAGAGGGGATTGGACGGATTTCTGGAGGAAAGGTCCATCCTGGGCTATAGGCAATGATGGATTGTGCAACCTCCTTACATTGGTGGTGGGCTACTTCAGAGTACCGGGTGCAAGGGAGTGGCAACAGGATGCAAGCATCTTGCTGTCTCATGCCTCCCTGGGGCACCTGGTGGGGCCGCTGTGAGATACAGGAAGCTGGACTAGATGGGCCTTTGGCCTGATCCAGCAGGGCTCTTCTTATGCTCTTATGTTTGACTGGGCAGGCAAGTGTTCTGCCTGCTTCCTGACAGTGACAAAGCTATGATTTCTCTGATGGTTCTTATCATAAGGCAGCGGCTCTCAAACGTTTTAGCACCAGGACCTGCTTCTTAAAATGACAATCGGTCCAGGACCCACCAGAAGTGATGTAATGGCCAGAAGTGCTGACACTGTGACATTGGAGCCTGCTGCTTTCCTGAAATTGCAGCAAGAAGTTGGGTGATTTCTCAGCCATTTTCCAATAGCAAAGTGAATCAGAAAGAAAAAAAAGCCCATTTACAATCTTGACCCAAGTGAAACAACCACACAGCCCTTCCCCTTTCCAGCATACCATCTTCCCGGGTTTTCAATATGGCTGCTCTGGGGGCTTTGTGACCCGCCTGAAATTGGCTCGCGATCCACTGGTAGATGAATTGGAACAGGCAGGAGATACCCCGAGGAGATAAGGAATGGTATCAGCAATGTCCTCTTGTCCCAGATAAACTAGGGATTATGGGGTTAATCCCAGAACTCTTGCAAGCCTCTCTCCGGCTATGACAGAGGCCAGCACAGGTGCAGATGGGTGTGGCTGATGCTAGAATCTGCCTAGCAACAGACACTGATTGGCTGACCTCAGTATAAAGCTGGAGGCAGGAGCTAGAGAAGGGACCTGGGTACCTGGAAGGGTACCTGGGAAGTAGCTGGATGGGAAGCTATATTGGTACTGGAGGATGGTACCTCGGATGGATGGACAGACGGACGGACTGTTGGACTGGCTAAAGTCTAAGGTAAGCTCATTGTGGGGAGTGACTGTGGGGAACAGTTGTTTGGCAGCCACACCCCTGGAGCCACCAGTGGTGGAGGCAGTTGTAGCTGGGACAAGCTGACTGCCTATTGTTTGGTGGTGGGGTACCTTGAGCGAAGCCCGTGATGAGGGCAGTCTGGAGGAGGCTGACCAGCCAGTGATCCCAATCAAAGCTGCTGAAAGAGAGGAGGCCCAGTGGGTGACTGAGCCCCCTCCCTCTTGCCTATCTCTGAGGCTGCTCTGTGGGGAAACTAGCTAGCCTAGTGTGGGCATTAGGGCCCTCGGGGTGGCCCAGCAGGGAATTTGATGGAACACAGTTTGGGAATTACTGCCATAACAACATTGCAACACTGGTGTGTGGATATTATTGTTTTGAGAAATGTCATTTTGAGTTCTCTGCTTAGAGCTGACTGTGAAACTGAAACTATTAAAAGGTTGTAGAGTCTTTGGTTGGGGGTCAGACCTCCAAAAGTGCTTTGACCCACATGTTCTGACAAGAAACTTAAATAGTGTTTTGCCCACATCAGTCTGATTTTGACCAATTATTGATTTCTCCTACAGTAGTTATATGAAACTACCGTCAACTGTTTTTCCAAGCTCCAACTCACAAGACCTCCACAGAGGGAATATTGTAGCTTTGCCAATTAGCTGCTAACAAGTTTCTAAATGCTGCTAACAAGCTCCAAATAAATTCAAGATGATCCCTTTCCACATGATCTTGTCCAAGTCCCAGCAGAAATACCAATGAGTTCAACTGGTAGAGGACAATGCAGATTTAATTCAATAACAGAACGACTTGGGTGGCCATGGAGAGGAATAAATAAGGCAAACTCAACGTATTATGGGTTGGCCCAAGAGGGCAATACAGCAGATTAATGTGTACAAATTATGTGTATATTTTACTGGAATAACAAATCACAGATGGTTGCCCTTCTATATCACTTCCAATAATTTAGCATACTAGTCATATGCACTGTTTAATTAATGGTAAATTAGTCTATTTCTGAACTAGTGCTGTGCATACCTTTTCTGTGTGATGTGGAACTCCCTGCCTCAGGATATGTGTGCACCATGCCCCTGCTCTTATGAAGTGGTTCAAAACATACAGGTTTAGTTGTGTGATTTGTTCTTGTCTCTAGAGTCAGTTCTTGGTCATTGGTCTCTATTATTTCAATTGTTGACAATTATTTTTGTCATAAATTGGGTTTATAATAATAATAATCCACCTTTCTTAGGTCATCAGATTATTCTAATGATTGTAACTCAAGGTGGTTTACATGGGCAGACTTTATTCAGAAGCCCGAAGGTTTTTACAATTTTACAGAACGTTCTATCTTACAAGTAAAGAACAACACAAACAGATGGCTCTTTCTGGATTTAGTCTTCTTTCTGGCCACCTGTTTGTCTTCTGCTGGCTGATAAGCGGCTTCTCTACTCCCACCATAGAAGCAGCTGACCCAGCACACTCCCCCTCTCACAAGGCAGGCGGAGACAGCTCAGCTTTTAATCATGCTCAGCACTTGGAACTTTCTAGGTCAGAGGCAAAGAAGAATTAAATTATTTCTTTTCCCTTTGTCAACCTGATCCTCACACCTCTTCTTCCCTGCTAGAGATGTAGCTAAGGGGAGTATTGCCCTGGGTACCATATGCTTTGAGTGGTGCCAGATGGCTTAGCTACACCACTGCCTCCTTCCAACAAGATCTTCCAAATGACTGTCTTATGTGTTGAGCTGTGATGACCAGAAGCTCCATGGTATGTGCTGCTCTGGAATCAGATTGACCACCCAATGTACACTGGGTGGGATTGCCTGGTCCACAAGGCAAGAGCTTCCTTGGGGCAGGGACCACATTGCCAGACTGGTGGGTATGCTGATCATCATGGAAAAGATTCTTTGTGAGAAGAAGGTCCTTTCAGAGTCCTCATTCCTCTTGCGCTTAATGTGCTTGCTTCAAAAATGGCTGGAGGAGAACAGAGAGGACCAGGAAGCTGACAGATATGTTTCTGGCAGCACAATCCCACACGTGTCTACTCAAAATGGGATTTGATGGAACTCCCAGGTACGTGGTGGCACAGCGGGTGGAACTGCTGAGCTGCGAGCTTGCTGACCAGAAGGTTGGCAGTTCAAGACCAAGTGAGCTCCCATCACTTGTCCCAGCTCCTGCCAACCTAACAGTTTGAAAGCACGTAAAAATGCAAGTAGATAAATAGATACCACTCTGGTGGGAAGAGCGCTCCGTGCTCTTTGGTGTATAATCATGCTGGCCATGGAATCATGACCACGGAAGTTTGGACAGACGCTGGCTCTTTGGCTTAGAAAGGGAGATGAGCACTGCCCCCTACAGTCGGTCACGACTAGACCATGTGGTCATGGGGAAATCTTTATTTTTACTCCCAGGTAAGTGTGCTTAGGATTGCAGCCTGGGTTAGGGTTGCTGCTGAGGATGTAGGCTGGTGAAGAGGGCATGGAGGGCGCACTCAACCACCTCTCCCCATAGCCTGAAATGCAGAAGGAGTCTCTAGCCCCCCTTTTCACCTGGAACCAGGGCAATCACCATGGCAACTTGGGTGGCAGCACTACCAATTTTCAAACAGTGTGCCTTGGCAGTTTGGAGCACAGTGGTTAAACTTTTCCGAGTTCTGCAGCTCTGTTTCTAGGGCAACTATTTGTGTAACACATTGTTACTGCACACTGGTTCTTTGTGGAGAAAGCGCAACAAACAATTCGTTACTACAGAGAGTTGCCCTCAAAGCAGAACCCAGAAGGGTCTCCTCGAAGCAGGAAGTGACATCACAAGAGGCGAAGAGCATACAGGTGTGAGAGATTGAAAAGCATAGAGGTGTGTGCTGTGAGAGATTGAAAATCACTGATCTCTCTGAAAGAGGGTGGATGGCTGTGAGAGAGGGAGTTCAGATTTGGACACTAATGAGACAAACTATGAGAGAGACCATTTCCTTCATATTTTGTTTTTCCAAAGTTTATTGGAAAAGACTCAAGAAAATCTGAGGGTTTTTTTCAGAAAGATAAAAAAAAGGATGCTTTCTAAGATGAGCTGGGTCCCATCACTGGTACAATCAATTTTTTGATGGATTTATCCATCGCATGCTACCCTTAAAAAATAATAAAAAAACACTTTTTATTACTTCTGTGTTGCCGTGAATTAACTAGCCGGCCCATTTACTGAGTGGCTTTGGTCCAGCAATTTAAAATACATTATGTATTATGGCACAATCCCCTGACAACCCAAGGAGAAAAAATGCGATTATATGTAATTACCTCTCTCTCTCTCCCATTTGCAGGCAGGAACAGACCACATTTAGCAATTGACAATGGATTTAAAGGAAATGGAAATAAGTGCTTTCTCCCCAATGATGTGGATTAACAGAAGGGCAAGGAAACAAAGGGTGAGAAGGGATGGTTTCTGATGTTATCTCTATGGGCTTTTGCCTCTTGTGTTTGGGGGTGGGTGGGAGACATGGTATATTTTGAGAGTAATATTTTTTTTTTCACATAGACTTAGCTTGATGCATCCTGTGGGATTTTTCAAGAATGGGATATCAACAGAGATGGAACATTTTCCTTTATATCTGTTAGGAAAATGTCTAAAGCAGTTAAACTGCGGGTCGGGACCCACGTGGTGGGTCGGGACCCACGTGGCGGGTCGGGACATGATGTTTGGTGGGTCGAGGAAAACTGGGAACAACAATCTTGGAAGCTGCAGACCTTACTCTTGCTGTATTCCTTTTGTGAGTGTTTGAATCTTCAAGTGAGGGTTTTTTGAAAAAAAAATGTTTGGACCACTCTCGGAGTCAGAAGGGATGACGTACATCTGTGTGCTGCCCTCTCTGACTCAGAGAGTGGTCCAAACGCTCTCTCTACATTACCCTCTGCATTACCAATATGTGTGTGTGTATTCGGGAAAAAAACTACAAAGATTGGGATTTTGCCATATTTCATCCCTCTGAGCAGGAGAAAAAACAGGGGAAGATATGGATGAACTGTGGGGGACTTTCCTTATTGAAATTCTTTGGCTTAACACATCTTCAGCATTGTTTTAGGAACTGTTGTTAATTATTCATTGTGTGTTTCATTTGGTGGTGTATCGATTCCTCCCAGTGATTTATATTTTAACACAGTCTGAGTTATTTTCCTCACACCAGGCCATAAAACTTTGCTTTCTGATTAGTCTGCTTTGGAATAACTGGTGGAGGCCGGGGGGGGGGATCAGCCCTAATATCTTATAACCAGTGGTGAAATTCAGCCAGTTCTCACCAGTTCTGCAGAACCGGTTGCTAATTTATTGATATACAAAAAGTAGTGCTGTAGTAAGAAGCAGTACAAAGAAAGGAGGACATCGAACTGGTTGTTAATTTATTTGAATCCCACCACTGCTTATAACCTGATCTTACAGATTGTTTTGAACTGCAGTGGTACAAGAAGTGATGCGCACCTGTGGCTGTCCGTGATGCATGCTACCATGGAAGTCGTGTAGAACGACTTACCCTGCACTCCCCAGAAATAATGACACGAGACCAGAGCTTGGACTAACAGGGCCACTTTATTAAGTTAACAATTAAAGGACTTGCAGCAAAAATAACTACAGGAAAGCGTGCGGGCCTGTGGGGAAACGGCTCTAGCCGTTGATCAGGATGATCACGGGCGTAACACCATCTGACTCCAGACTTCAGCTCGTTACTTCAAGCTGAAGTCCATCCTCGCCGACCCGAAGGTCGAGGCAACGTGTCCAAGACAGGCTCACCCCGGCACACACCATAAGGGTAGCCACTATGAATCCGATCAGGGTACGACCCACCGCTCAATGAGCTGGTAAGGCAACTTATGAGCGGCCCGGCCGATCCCCAACCGTGTTGCCTCCGATGGACGCCGAAGGCCTACCTGCCTACCCCCCGCACGCTACCTGCCAAGAAGTGACCAATTAACTACACCACCCAAAATTACCTGCCTCAGGCTGGGGTAGGCGAAAAAACCAACAGCTACGGCCAATCAAGCTGTAGGCCAAAAATTCCTACCTGGCCCCGGAGCGACATCGATCGGCGCCAGAATGAGGCGGGGGCAGGGTGAGCATGCAGCAACTAGGCTCCCCCGCCCCCTGATCGAGCCCCTATTGGCCCATCAAGCCCTGGCCCCGTGCTCTTGGGAGGGGCAGGGCAAACAGGGCTGCGTGCAAGCACGCAACCATTATTCTCTGTCCTGCTCCCCAAAAAGAGACTTTCTCTACTCTTTAAACATTTTTCATTTTGACTGACAGGGATGCACTCTGGTTCCTTTTCTCATGGTTTAGTGCAGTGTTCCTCAAACTGTGGGTCAGGACCCATTTGGTGGGCCATGACCTGATGTCAGATGGGTCGTGGAAAGCTGTCAGCATCCTGGAAGCTGCAGACCTTACTCTTGCTATATTCCTTTCATGTGTGTTAAAAGTTTGAATTTTCAAGTGAGGGTTGTTGTTTTTTTAATTGTTTTTAGATGGTGGCTCCCAAATCTCATGAGATTTTATGAGCTCCAAGATGGGGTGCCCAAATGTTGGAAGATTTGGGTGCTGCCATCTTGGATCTCATGAGGTTTTGTGAGAATCAAGATGGCGGCAGCCATGGGGAAATGTAGGAAGGGTGACAGGGATATCACACAGCTCCCAGCTGAATGTGCCACAATGCCCTATGACAACACACAGACCCTATAGTACACCAAACTGTATCATTGAGAGCACATTGGGCTGGTGTAACTTTGGATATTGGACCCAATGACACCCTTCCATCATGTCTCAGAATTGGGGAACGGAAAGTATTCGGGAACATCTCTTAAGCAGACCTATGGGGAGCAAGTAGATGTATGTATTTCAGATATCCTGGCACCAAACCTGCTGAGGAATCTACAGGTAATTGTAGTTCAGTCACTAAGTCGTGTCCGACTCTTTGCAACCCCCTGGACCACAGTATGCCAGGCCTCCCTATCCTCCACTAGCTTCCGGAGTTCACCCCATTTCATGTTCATTGCTTCGGTGACACTGTCTAACCATCTCATCCTCTGCTGCCCCCTTCTCTTTTTGCCTTCAATCTTTCCCAGCAGGAGGGTCTTTTCTCAAGAGTCCTCTCTTCTCATGGCCAAAGTATTGGAGCTTCAGCTTCAGGACAATCAGGCTTGACTTCCTGTAAGATTGACCGATTGGATCTCCTTGCAGTCCAGGGGACTCTCAAGAGTCTTCTCCAACACCATAATTCAAAAGCATCTATTCTTCGGCACTCTACCTTTCTTATGGTTCAGCTCTCACATCCATACATTGCTACTGGGAAAACCATAGCTTCGACTATGCAAATCTTTGTTGGCAGGGTGATAGCTACAGGTAATAGCTAACACCAATTCAAGGCAGAAGTAGCCTCTTTGGAAGTCTTCGAACTTGGATTTTTTGTTTGGTTTTGAAAAGTGAATTTTCCTCCTATATGGTTTCACTTTCGTGTGATGCCCCAATGCAAAAGTAATATTCACACTTTAACACAATGGATTTTCAAAGTAGTGACTCAGTCAGCAGCTCAAGGCTGGGGAGAACTCAAAGGGTCTCTGCACACACAAAATGTCACATTATGCCTGGAAGCCAAGTTTGAACCAACGGAAAGTGGTGCGAGCTTTAATCTTGTTTTGTCAAGTAATGTGCTCCAGCTGCTTTTCTCCATTTATGAGATTATCAGAATCCATGGAAAATTGACATTGGATTAAAAATGAACAACAGTGGGATGTGAAACAGTGGGATGGCATTGATTTCATGTCGCTTCAGCTGCCAATTTTCTGTAATGCAAGATGACATGGCCAACATTTGATGTCATGCAATGTGTCACACAGAACACACACACAAAAATGGGTTTGCTTGGGTGACCCCTGCTAATATGTTTCCCGGGAAAGCAACTGTGCGAGGTTGCATCTGTTCACGCCGCAAACACGTTGTCGGGATGAGAAGGTGGCTGGTATGTACACAGTTTGTGATGTGTTTCGGAGCTCATGACACTCCATCGCCACACATCCAGGTCCACAGTTTCACCTGCCCTTTACCACACTTTTTTCATGGCCTGATGAACTCAGGATAAAAACTCAGGATAAGCCCCACACCAGGGGGCTACTTGGATCTGCGACAGCTATTTTGCTGGGAGAAATCTGAGGGGCCCATGCAGTGGTGTCATTCAAATGATTTAGGAACAGGAACTCACTTTTGATTGGCACTCGTCGGGAACCCGGAACCAGCCACGGAGCCCATTAGGATCCGGCCCGTTCTGGTCCGTTCGCCCTGAATGACATGACTGCCTTCGCCCCCCCCTAGGAATCCGGAGTCGCTCCCTTTCACCCTCTGAGTGCCGGCCAGCCAAGAAGAAAAGCTCTTTGCAGAGGAATTGGGGGGGAGGGACAGTGAAGTGGGCGGAGTCAGCCCTAATTTTAACTAGTGGAACTGAGTTCCCCCACGTTCCCCCTGCATGACATCACTGGGCCCATGGAAGTCTGTTTAGGTCAGGGGTGGGGGTTAGGCGGGGAATGGATTCAGCCTGTGCTGCCATCAGGGCCGGCTTTAAGCCAATGTGACCAATGTCATCACATCAAGCCCCGTGCTTCAGGGGCCCCACACTAGCAGGGTGAGCATATTGCCTGTGGCTGCAGCTGGGATCTCGATGGGCTGTAAGTCAGTGGGGCGAGCAGAGCAGCTTGACCTTGGTCTCTCCCACCTGCCTCTCCTCTGAACAGCCCAAGATGGGCTACCGGGAAGCAGTTGGCGGTGATGCTATGATATCACCACCAACTACTTCCACATGCCATGCTTTGCATGTGGCATGAACAGCGCTCTTCTTGGTGAGTGGGGGCCCTGCAGCAATGCCCCACATTGGGCTCCGCTGCTGCTAGAGCCAGTGGCATCTCTACAGGGAGGGCAGAGCTCTAAGTTTTGCAAGAAGCCTTACCTTGCAGTGGAAATCACTTCTCTCCTGAACCGTTTTAGCCAATCCTCATAGGGAACAGCAACATCTTGGCGTTGCTTACTGGCTACAGCAGCAAGGGAGAGGAGGGATTTACATGACAGGGTAAGGTTCCTTGCAAAACTTAGAGCTCTGCCCGCCCTCTAGAGACGCCAGGCCTGATCTGCCTCTTGTTCTGCCATCCCCTACTGAGAAACGCCCCTCCCCACCTCCAAAATGCACTCTGCTCACTCTCTCCTACCTCCTGTATCAGCTTGTTCAGGCTGGTGCAAACACACCCCATCCAGACACAGATCAGGAGTCAGGACTAGCTAACCGTGTGCTAGGTTTGCTCTCTAAGAATCTCAAGCCCAAGCCCACTTAGTTTTCAATGTTCCTCTCGGTTTCCAGAGAAGGGCCATGTTGAGTTCAAGCCAGAAGATCCATCTCTATTAGCCAGCTTTCCAATTTCCAACAGAGGGTGCCTTTGGCTTCAGTGTCAGTGGTGTTTTATCACTCCGAAGCACCGAGTAAGACTGCATCAATAAATTCTGTATTAGTGAAATCTGCAAAGAAGCAACAGCCTTATCTTAATTAGGTAAAATATATGATTCCTGCCACGATGAGACCAGCAGCTAGTCAACCCTGCAACAGAGTATTTTCTTTCACTCCCATTTGCTTCTAAGGCTTTAAAACGGAGTTTAAGGACTGTGCGTTTAAGGAGCTGTGCGTGGGCAGTAGGAGCACTGCAATCAGATGTGGCAATCCATGCCACTCCTGAGCATGGAAAAGCCAAAGAAATGTTGCAGTCAGGAGGAGGTGTACAAGTTGAGTCTCTGCAAACAAACAAACAAAAAACAAAAAACAAACAAAAAACAAACAAAAAAAAACCAGGTGCTTAGATTCAAGTCAGGGCACAATCCTAACCTGGAGTTAGGCTGGCACAGTTAGGCCAGCAAAGTTTGGCTGTAAAGTATGTTTGGGCCACTCTCAGAGTCTGAATGGCCAGCACACAGATGTGCACCATCCTCCCTGACTCAGAGAGTGGTCCAAACATACTTTATGGTGTCCCTGGTGCCGGGCCAACCTTTGCTGGCCTAACTCCAGGTTAGGATTGCGCTCTGATACAAATCCACATTGACTTAAATCATGATTACCAATGATGGGGAAGAAGTAGCAAAGAACTTGATGGCATCGGGAAAAGCCTAGACCGGTTACAGCTATTATTCTAATGGGATGCAACAATTTCTACTGGGAACCTGTAACTCAGTTTTGCAATTAGGCAATTATGGACGTGCGCAGAATCAATAGTCATTGATTCTCGGAAAGTATCAGCTTGCTGTGCGGTGACATACAGGTTTATGTGGGGAAGGCTAATAAATTTGTGTGTGGGCTGGTCAAATGTGCTGCATTGATCAGCAAGGATCTTACTGTACAGAATAGGGAGTGTCAGGTGATGGGTGGCACCCCCCCAATTATGTCCAGGGGGGCACAGGTCCTGGGCATGGTGCTTCTGGGGTGAGAAAAGGCAGCGACAAGGCATTTCGCCTTGCAGAGAGGTGTGTGATTTTGGCCCTCCCACCAGCCCATGCCTTAGCTACTGAACAACAACATAATATCTTCCTTCTATCAAAAGTATGGCCCAAAGCCCTAGAAAATGAAAATACCATTATGACATCACTTCCTGTTTTGACATCATTTTGGAAGCATCATTTTGCCTTCAGGACTGGGCTATACTTTCATTACATACACTACTGGGTAAGCATGAATAGGTTTGCACAGCCCTGTTCTGAATGGAGTGGTAGATACCCAGGTCCGGTGAAGGAATATCATTCGAGAACCTTTCAGTGTAACTTCTCCTTCATGCGGAGTTCCAGGAAACTCTACGTCTTGCCTTATTAATACAAGAAATGACTTCTAAGTTCTTCAGGCAACTTGGTCATCTTTCACCTTATCGCAACATCATCCTCAGGGTATTTTTTTTTAAAGTTGCAATACTCTGGTTGGAAGAGACATGTAACCTTTTTTTGGATAAGGTTAATTGGGTCTATTAGCATAAGTTAATTAGTTAATTAGTTAATTAGACTAATTAGGTTGGTTAGCATATTCTCCATTGTCTTTGCCAAAGCTGGGGGACTAAGCTCTGTGGCAAATCTATTGAGATTAATGGTGGTTTTATGCCATTGTTAATTTGCTCATATTCTGGAGGGTAATCTGTTTGCAATCAGTCCTGCCCTTAATGGATCTGCCTACTTTCCTTTCCAAAAGGATGGATTGACTGGATCATAAATATTGTAAGCCAGCATAGGCTGTTCTCTGCTGATCCTGATAATTGAAAATAATTTGTAATATCTAATGGTCTTCTGTTCAAAAGATACAGATATGTGGGGGGCTAACATCACCTTCACAGAGTCATATTGTACCAAAGAGGTCTCCAGTGTGGAGACTGCTGTGCACTGAAAGTTATTTTGTTATTAGAAGCCAGTCGCCCTGCTTTTTTTTATGGGAAGCCAGCCATGATTAAAGCCTAACCTGCTAGAGGCAACTCTGCCTGCCTCCTCCCCAGAGACTGCTGACACAGGCTCCCTGATTATTTGTTCATTGGAAGTCAGCCATGATTGTAGCCAATCAGCTGCTGGCTGCTTCCCTGTTTATTGTAACACATGCGTGTGTGTGCGTTGCTTATCTCTGACTGTGCCGGGGAAGAAAGGAGCAGTGTGGAAAGGCAAGAAGCTTTTCTTTTTACTTGTTGGGTCCTTGTGCATTGTTGTTGTTGTTGATTTACTTGTTGGGTCTGGTGAGACTCTGCCTCCCTTAACTGCACATCACTGTTGGAAAGATGTGACAAGAGGGAAGTGTGTTTTGTGTTGCTGTTGTTGTAGTAGTAGTGGTGGTAGTTGTGTAGCAAGAAATTGCTTCAGTTGGTACATCTAATGATATTGTGGACACCCACCTCCTGCCGCAGTTAGTCCTTTCTTGGAATTTCCATCTCCTAGAGGATCCTCGTAGAAGCAGGCTGGAAATTCACAGATGGCTTCATCCTGTAGGAAATCAAAAGGGGGATCATTACTGAACATAAATCTGATCTTGCGCCAGCATCCTTGATCCAAAGTTGGCTCTTGCTCTCATCAGATGAGGTCTGTTTGACGAGTTGCAAATGAAGGGAATGCTGATCAGCAGCTCGACTTCAGCAGGGGCAGTAAAAAAAAAAATGCTCGCGTCATTAAATTCTTGGCGCACCCTTTGTGCGCGAGCATTCTGTAGGCTGTGTGTGGCTGAAGGTAAGAGGAATGAATGTGCGCTTGGCAGGGGATTTTTTTTAATGTGGGTGCATGCATGCGCACATGCACATGTGTGGTTTTCTAGTTGCCCAATCCAACGGTGGTCCCACCATTTTGAGGGGGACAAATGCCCTGGGTGTCACTCTGGTCGGCTTGGATGAGGGCTGTGACGAGGTGGCTCACCTCTCACAGTGGCAAGCGCTGTTTAGCTAGCCCACTCTCCCGTGCCTACTGTATGAAGCTGCGTGGCATGGGGGCATGGTGGAGCAGTGCTGGGGCAGGGAGGGGGTGGCACTCCTCGTTCTCTGCCCCTGGACAGCCCATTGGCTGGGTTCTGCAACTGGCCCAATCCCCTTTGAAAGCCATCCAACCTAGTAGCCGCCATCCAGTAGCATTGTAGTGGGGCAATACATTTTGCAAGGCGCCTTACGTTGCCATGTAAACAGCTCCTTCGCAGTCACAGCCAGTCCTCGCAGCAAAAGCAATGCCTCCACGTTGCTTACTAGCTGTGAGGGAGAGGAGTGGTTTACGCAGCAAGGGAAAGTGCCTTGCAAAACCTAGTGCTCCACCCATCTCCACGGACACTCATGTCTTGTGGCAACAAATTCCATAGATGAATCCTGCACTGTATCATGTATTTTGTTTTGTTCCACCGAAATATCCTGCTGCATTGACTGCCTCTCCCTAGCACTGTGAGAGTTGGACAATAAAGTCTAACTGATCACTGGTGTAGCTAATGAAAGTGTATCCCGATGCAGAGGGCAAAATGATGCCCTGGAAGTGACGTCACAACAGGAAGTGACATCCCAGTTGTATTTTCATTTCCTTGGGTTTTTGGCCCATAACTTTTGATAGAATGAAGATATTTCACTCCAATTTGTTCCATTGCATTCTTCATGAAATCCCACATCGAATGATATGCAACATGACAATATTATTCCTATAAACTGCAATTTTAAGAAACCACCATTTTTACATGACTGCTGCATTTTCGTTTTCTGGGTTTTGGGTGATAACATTTGATCAAGTACACTGGTGTGTTTTTTTTGGTTTTTTTTTTGCATTCTTTCCAATGGTTTATAACATGATGGTATTATTCATACATACTAACGTTTTCACCATTTTGGCCACTACTGTCAAGCTTAGTTTGTTGCCCCCTGAAAGCTTGTTGCCCGGTGCAATTGCACCCCCTTGCACTTCTTTAGCTACGCCCCTGCAACTGATGCCTGAGTGTGGCTCACTGATATCACATACTTCTGCATACCAGGCCACAAATCTCCACTGCAGTGGAAAGGGAAGAAACAGGAAACAGATCAGTCTCAAGAAGGAAAAAAAAAAGTAATCATAGAAAAATGCCTTGCCTTGGTTTTTAAATTCATGGATAGGATACACCTTTATTTGTCTGAAGAGGATATTAAAATATGGCTACATTTTTTTCCCAAAAAAGCAAAGAAGGTTATGAAGCACCATCTCCTTTGGACATTATACATTAATTTCTCCCATCATCACAAATGAATAGCGGTAGATATATAACCTGTGATAAAAGGAGGCCATTTCTCCCTGCCGATCCAGCAAAATGGGGAATCATTAGCAGGCCCAAGATCCATCACTTGGAGTTGAAGCTGAGCAATGCAGCCCACCTTTTCATGCACTCAGCTGATAGCTCCCCCCCCCTTAATGAGAATGTCTGAGTCATGAAAACAGTTCCAGATTTCAATCTTCTAGTAAAGCAGCAATAAATCAGGGAGATGGGACAAACAAGCATCTTTATGAGACGGCCCAGAATCCATCATTTAGCGCTCAAGAAGCTCCATCCCACATGCAACCCGTTCCAATAGATCAAATGTTTCTGTTTTACAAGAGTAATCAACAGAATCAGAGGAGCGGCTTCTTTGCAAGAAGACATGGAGCTGGAAATTAGGGGAAAAAAGTGGAGCTGGCAACAGATGTTTGCTTTCAGCATGTTCGTTGAGGGCATTTGTAACTACTCCTCATCAAGTCGTCCAAAATACTAGAAGACTCAAATATAGGTTAGGCAGGTCAAAGAACCTTAGCTTTAATGTATTAAACAACAACATTTTTCTTAAAGCAGAAAAATATATCTTGCAAACGCAGGGTGAGAAGACTAATGTATGCAGATGGCACCAATTATGCAAATGTGATGGAATTATTTGATCTAATAAATCAGTCAAAGGCCATCGATTCAAACAAGCTCGAAGTCCATGCAGCTTCAGCAAAAAGGGCAGCAGTGCCTTTAATCGCCCCCCCAGCTTCCCTATTAGGCTCTCTATTAGGCTTCAACAGGCAGCCCGTCTTAATGTCGCCTTGTGCTGGCTCAGATCCCGTGCAATGGATCCAGATCCAATCCCTCTGCCTACTGGAGCAGATAGGTTGGTGCTGGGTGGTACAGGGGTGGGGGAGGGGATGGGAGGGTGTTCTGGGGTGGGGGCATTTCTGAGCAGGGCGGTAATTGGGCCCGGGCTTGGGTGGGATAGGCAGTAGCAGCACATTTAGGGCATAATTGTAACCCATTTTCCTGCACCGGGGTAAGGGCAATGCAGCTCCGAGATAAGGGAACAAACATTCCCTTACCTTGAGGAGGCCTCCATGACTACTACTCCATTGCAGAATATGCCCCATTGGCACAGCTATGTCAGTGCTGGAAGGTTGGTTAGGATTGCTCCCTCAATATCTTAACCCCTGTTGCCGGGCCAGGCAGCCCTATATGGGTAGCTCGGATGTGCGCCATCTAATCTGATAGAATAGGTTGGGGTGTTACATGGGGTAAAGGAAAAATATCCCCTTAGCCCGAGGAGACCTTCCCAACCCTTCTGTACCCCCAAGGACCCCATCCATGTTGAGCACTTGCCCCTAAATAACAGCTAAATAACAGCTGAGCTTCGGCTGCCTTGTGAGAGGGGGAGTTGTGCCGAGACAGCCGCTTCTCTGGTGGGAGCAGGGAAGCCGCTTATCAGCCAGCAAGAAGACAAACGGGTGGCCAGAAAAAAAGGACTAAATCCAGAAAGATCCATCTGTATGTGTGTAGTTCTTGGAAGATAGAACATTTCTGTAAAAATTGTAAAAACCTTTGGGTTTCAGAATAAAGTCTGCCTATGTAAACTGCCTTGAGTTACAGTCACTAGAGAAATCTGGTGACCTAAGAAAGGCGGTATATAAATCCAAGTATTATTATTATTATTATTATTATTATTATTATTATTATTATTATTATTA
>JAJKFI010000062.1:2387738-2402888 GCA_029204185.1 Lerista edwardsae | reverse complement strand
TATTATTATTATTATTATTATTATTATTATTATTATTATTATTATTAAATGCCCATAGCACCACGATTGCTGCACCACTACCAGGTCCTGCCCCCAATCTCCACCCCACCCCTGCCAGCACTTATGGTGCCTTCAATGTCCGAGTAGGACTTTGAAGACAACTGCTTTAGAGAGAAGGTGCTAGGGCGAAGCAGAAGAAGAAAAGGATCTTCCAATAAAAGAAGATGCATTGACTGCCAAAAAAAGCCCTTTTTTTGCAACCTGCACTGAATTGTGTTTTGGGGAATAGTAGACTGATTTGACAAGCTGAGTAGGTCGGGAGCGAGAAAGTACTTCCCTGAGATCCAGACGAACTGCCACTGCTGCAGAAAAATGAACGGGACTATAATTTCTGGAAGACTAACAAGGTTGTGGTCTTCCATGTGGAACAGGAGCAGCCGACATCATCATGCAGACAAACATCTCAAGCTCCCTGCTGCTCAGTCAGCTCAGGGGGGGTCCACACGGTTCAATTCAGGATCCAATACTGCACTCTCCTTCCCCCACACCCTGTTGGTGCCGCCGCAGTGAAAAGGAGCACACTGTATCCAATGGGGAGTGGGGCAGATTGGGTGGATTCAGAGGGGAGATTTAAATCCCCTTTTCTCTCATAAGCCTCCTAGTCCACAACGGTCCTCCTTGGAACTGTGCCAGTGCTTTAGTTGGCACGTGTCGGAGGAGGGGAAGGTGGCAGAGACACTGCTGATGGGGGTCAGGATCTGACGTGGGCACACACTCCTGCAGCCACCCTGACCTGTTCCTCCCCCTCTCTGCCCAGTTTTGCCCCTCCCCGCCCTTCCTGTGGCCTTGCCTGCTCCAGCAGACACAGCGGGGTTCAGCGACAGGCAGGGAGCACTGTTGTCTCTTGCAGCGGCACTCCCCAAAGGGCCACTGCCTGAGTATTCAGTGTGCAGTTGGTGGCAATTTTTGCAACAGTGGAACTCAGTGGGACAGTGGCCAGAAGCCCAATCTTGCATAGGATTGGGCAGTCAGATAGGGAGCTGCTCTCCAAGGTGCTGAAGGGCTTCCTTTTCCAGCACTATCAGGAGATACTACAGATTGACCTGAGATCTAAGGGTCACAAACGTTCCAAACTTGGCCTGTCCATTACTCCCTAACGGCAATAATTTCTCCCTTCCTCCAATGTTTCCATGAGATTTTAATTTTAATTATTGTATTTTCCATTTGGCACCCAAACTTCCAGTGCCCACTGCAGAGAAACCCACTAATGCTTGGCTTGTTAGGATACGAGACCCCTCATTAACTCCGAGTATTAAATGAAACAGTTGGGTTAGTAACCAAATCGACAGAGAGCCAGCTGACTGTATGTGTGATTAGGGACTTTGTCATCTCATGGATTAATTATATGGTCCATTATGCCGAAATGTGGGCTTGACTTCAAGATTAGCCTCTCTCTCTCTCTCTCTCTCTCTCTCTCTCTCTCTCTCTCTCTCTCATTAAATTTCACACTGGATTGTCCAGCTTCCAAGAGATCCCAATCCTATCCATATCTACTCAGAAATATATCCCATTGTAGTCAATGGGCTTCCTTCTAGGTAAGTGTGGCTAGGATTGCAGCCTCAGGATGCAATCCCAAGCACTTCCTGGGCCAAGTAGTGGTGGTCCCCTACCATTCTGAAGGGGGGGGGCAAATGCCCTGGATGGCATGCTGGTCAAGCAGGAGGAGGGTGATGATGAGGTGGCTTGCCTCTCAGAGGTTATCGCTGTTCAGCCCTCCCCCCTTGCCTCCGCATGGCTCCAAAATGGAGCCTGGTATGGCGCAGGGGTGGGACAGAGTAGCACTGGGGGTGGGGAGCTGGGGAAGTGGGCGCCGCTCCTCCTCCTCTACCCCTGGGTGACCCATTGGCTGGGTCTGCAAACGGGGCCAACACATCTCATTTGTGTCAAGCCCAGGGCAGTCACAAAGCTGCCACAATATTTAAAATATTTTAGGGCAGGGCAGTGGTGTCATCCAAATGATTTAGGAACAGGTACTCACTTTTGATTGGCACTTGTTGGGGTCCGCCCACCGGAAGTGACGTCATAAGCTGGAAGTGATGCTGTGGCAGGAAGTGAGGTCATAGCCGGAAGTGAGGTCATAAGCCAGAAGCGATGTCATGATTGTTGCCATGGATGTGATCATGTTTGTAATAACTTCAGCTTCTGGTTAGTGTTGATTTAACTTCTATTGCTTTGCTTTCTAGAGATGTGGATATACATATTTTGCTTCAACTGTTCCCTGGTTAAATAGCAGGCTAGACTGTACTAGATTGGGAGCCCTGTTGGGACAGGGAGCCATTTAACTTTAATGTTAAATGCAAGGAGCTGGCAAGGAGCAGGAGGGGAAACAGGTGACCAAAAAAAGACTGTGTGCGGGCTGGGGCTGGGGGGAGGCTGCAGGAGGAACCGGGACGCTGGATCTGCGCAGCTGGAGGGAGCGGGAGCCCCAGGCAGGTAGGCTACCTTCTCACGCTTGCTGTCTTATTCCCAGGTCTCCCTCGCTGCTGCTGCTGCTGCCGCCGCCGCCTCTAGTCCTCTTGCTCCGCTGCTGCCGCCACCACTGTGCTGCCTGCCTGCCTCCTCACAGAAAGTGCAGGCAACGGCTGCGGGCGTGCAGTATGCATGCGCAGCTGCTAAGCCAACCAGCCAACGGGGCCAGCTTCAAGTGGGCGGGGCCAGCTCAACTTCTAGGAACCGGTACTCACGTAGTGGTGCGTAGTGGGTGCATGACATCACTGGGGCAGGGGTTCCGAAACTGTTGGTGTAGATCCACTAGTGGGTCATGAGCCAGTTTCATGTGGGTCGCAAAGCACCGAGTGCAGCCGTATTGAAAATAGAGGAAGATGGGATGCTGGAAAGGGTTAGGGCTGTGCGGTTATGTTGCTGGTGTCAAGGTTGTAAATAGCCTTTTTTTTCCATTCTGATTCACTATGTGATTGGAAAATGGATTGGAAATCACCCAATAGTGCTGCATTCTCAGGAAAGCAGCAGGCCCTGGCATCACACTGACGGCACTTCTGGCCACACTGGCATCACTTCCGGTGGGTCCCGGACAGATTGTCATTCTAAAAAGTGGGTCCTGGTGCTAAAAGGTGTGTGTGTGGGGGGGGGATGGAAGATATAGTATTACTGTATCCATATTACTGTATCCAGCAGCCAACCCCTTGCGGGCAGGTTGACCTGGGTTCTGCATTGGGAAGCGTGGTAGACATGGGCTCCAAAGGCCATTCTATCTGTCACCACTTCCCTGCCCTGTTTTTCTACCTTTGCAAACCCCCCCCCCCAGTTTGCCCACTCTCATTGTGACCCCGTCCCACCCTTTCTCCTCATCCCCCTCCCAATTTAGGAAGGGCCCCCCAAGAAACTGTGTTGTTGTTCAGTCGCTAAGTCGTGTCTGACTCCTCGCGACCCCCTGGACCATAGCACGCCAGGCCTCCCTGTCCTCCACTAGCTTCCGGATTTCGCCCATTTTCACGCTCATTGCTTTGGGGACACTCTCTAACCATCTCATCCTCTGCTGCCCCCTTCTCCTTTGGCCTTCCATCTTTCCCAGCATGAGGGTCTTTTCTAAAGCGTCCTCTTCTCATGGGGTGGCCAAAGGATTTGAGCTTCAGCTTCAGGATTTGTCCTTCCACGGAGCAATCAGGCTGGACTTCCTGTAGGATTGACCAATTGGATCTCCTTGCAGTCCAGGGGACTCTCAAGAGTCTTCTCCAACACCATAATTCAAAGGCATCTATTATTTGTTGCTCTGCCAAAGAAACTGTGTACCCCCTGATAAAATTGCCCTCAGAAGCCCTGGCCTATTTGACTGCACCCAATTTTTCTACACGTTTGGATAATTAACTAGGGTTAATTAGTTGGGATAAGCAGTGAGGTGGCCAAGTTTGCGGATGACACAAAACTTTTCCGGGTGGTAAAAACCAGAAAGGATTGTGAAGAGCTCCAGAAGGATCTCTCCTAGTTGGGGGAATGGGCAGCCAAATGGCAGATGCGTTTCAACATAGACAAATGTAAAGTGATGCACGTTGGGGCAAAAAACCAAAACTTTACCTATAGGCTAATGGGTTCTGAGCTGTCTGTGACAGCTCAGGAGAGAGATCTTGGGGTGCTGGTGGACAATTCAATGAAGGTATCGACCCAGTGTGCGTCAGCAATTAAGAAGGCCAATTCCATGCTTGGGGTAATTAAAAAAGGGGTTGAGAATAAAACAGCCAATATTATCATGCCATTGTACAAATCGATGGTAAGGCCACACTGTTGTGAATTTGTGTAAATAGCAGCAGAGTTGGGGGCTTGGAGACCCATTTCAGCGCTTGCCTTAGCGCTCCGAAGCGAAGGATGGAAGCAAACGCCACATTTCCATAACAAAGTCTCTTTATTGTAGCGAAAGTGAGAAAGGTACAAAGGTTCAATCTGCCGGCTAGGAAAGCCGGTCAAGTCTTTGCCGCTCGCAGGCGGCTTTTCAGTGCAACTGTTACATCTTAGTGCACACACAGTGAAATATTCCTTCTAACACCAGAACAAAGGGATGCAGCCAGAGTGTATCTGGTAGGTGGATACCTGAAGACCCCTTGTGCCCCATCTTACCCAATGGGGTGACCCTTAGAACACTATGAGCTCATGGGAATGTGCAGTGTTTTGCAGCCAGGGCTTCCCGTGAGAAACTGCCTGCTTATTCTACACTATCAGAAAGGGAGTACAACTACTATCCCTAACAAGCTGGGAAGCTGCCTGCTGAAGGACACACAGGTGTACTATCTGATCCTGAGACGGAGAGACGGAATGCCAGTTTCAGCCAGTTCTGGACTGTGAGATGTGAAACTGCAACACACACCTGGAATATTGTGTCCAGTTCTGGTCACCGCATCTTAAAAAGGACATAGTGGAGTTGGAAAAGGTGCAGAAGAGAGCGACAAAAATGATTACGGGGCTGGGGCACCTCCCTTATGAAGAAAGACTGCAGCGTTTGGGGCTCTTCAGTCTAGAAAAAAGGCGCCTGAGGGGGGACATGATTGAGACACACAAAATAATGCACGGAAGGGATAGAGTCGATAGAGGGATGTTCTTTTCCCTCTCTCAAAACACCAGAACCAGGGGGCATCCGCTAAAACTGAGGGTTGGGAGAGTTAAAACAGATAAAAGGAAGTACTTTTTTACCCAGCGGGTAGTTAATCTGTGGAACTCCTTGCCACAGGAGGTGGTGATGGCATCTGGTCTTGATGCCTTCAAGAGGGGATTGGACAGATATCTGGAGGAAAGGTCCATCGTGGGCTATAGGCAATGATGGATTGTGCAACCTCCTTATATAGGTGATGGGCTACTGGTACCAGGTGCAAGGGAGTGGCAACAGGATGCAAGCATCTTGTAGTCTCATGCCTTCCTGGGGCACCTGGTGGGCCGCTGTGAGATACAGGAAGCTGGACTAGATGGGCCTTTGGCCTGATCCAGCAGGGCTCTTCTTATGTTCTTATGTAACTAACTAGGGTTTGGGTTTGGAGAAAACACCTCCTAGCCAAGCACCAGGAAGAAAACACTAAACCAGGTGAAAGAAACAGAAAATGTGACTGGCTGCAGAGTGTGTGCGATGTTTTGAAAGAAAACAAGAGATGGGCAACTTTTTTTTTTCCATTAAGAAAAAAAAAATAGCAGGAAATTGTTTCTCCTGAACCCTACTGTTTTTAATGATAATTGATTTTGACAACAGGAAATAGGCTGCCCTGGACATCCTGATGTTTGTTGTGTATATAAAGAACCCATTTTCAGGCTATTTGTGTTCATCTCGTTAATTCACTTTCTGCCTGTTAACCTCTAAGTAACACTTTTGTGAGCGGGTTGAGGAGTCCGGCGAGAGAACGAATAAATTCAGTAGAGTCTGAAAACCGACATGGGGGGAGCATTAATTGTATGGCTGTAAGAGAAGAGCTGAGAACATGGTTTTGAGGGAGTGCAATCCTAAACTGGAGTTAAGCCGGGATAAACTAAGCCAGCAAAGTTTGGCCAGCACAAGGCCCACCATCAAGCGGTTTTGGACCACTCTTGGAGTCAGGGACGATGGCGCATGTCTGTGTTCTGGCCTCTCTGAGAGTGCTCCAAATATACTTTATGGTGTCCTTTGTGCTGACCAAACTTTGCTGACCAAACTTTGACTAAACTCCAGTTTAGGATGTGTGCCCTGAGGCAGATAATGCTCAGAGGTGTTTCAAGGCAAGACATGTAGCTATCTTCCAGATTGCCGAAGACCAGAGGGGGGAAAGCTACACAAGTGGAAGAGGGACATTATAGGTCTTGAACAGTGGTGTCATCTAAATGATTTAAGAACAGGTACTCACTTTTGATTGGCACGTGTCGGGACCCGCCCACCGGAAGTGACATCATAAGCCAGAAGTGATGTCGTGGCAGGAAGTGACATGAAAAAAGCCCTTTTTGAGGCCTCAGATGATTTTAAACTGACCCAACAGTTGCAACAGTATTCCACAGCACCCCCAGAACATGTGAAGGAGGCCTGGCATCAGGTTAAAACCCCAGAGCAACTCATTTTTCAGTGGCAAGGAAAGGAAAGGCTCCGCTCGCTGCCTGCCTGCCTGCCTGCCTGGCTCTGAGAACATGCAGGCAACTCAAACATGCAGGAAATTCAAACGTTGCAGAGGGCGGAGTCGACGAGTGGGCGGGCGAATGGGCGGGGCCAGCTGTAATCCTAGAAACCGGTACTCGCGTACCCCCACGTACCCCCTGCATGACATCACTGGTATTGAAGATATTAAAGTTTCTCATGACAGTTTCTTCCCTGTCATGGGGCTTGTGAGATTGGGTAGGGCAACCCACATGATCAAGGACTTGGCGCACCTTCGCTCCAAGGGAAGTGGTCTGGTAAAGGTTGATGAAGGGGATATGAAAGAGATTCAGGGCCCAACCCTGAGGCCACAATTGCCGACGGTACGTGTGTCCCACAAGCTAAGGTGTTGCAAACATGCTGTAAAGCATGTCCACACCACACCACCCTGCTCAAGCCGTTGGGGCACTAAGTTAGCACCTGGCCCCAATGTGAGCAGGTGGAATGACTGCTGGTCCAGCAGAGCCAGCACTGGCAGCGCCAGCCACCAGTAATCCGTTGGCCTGAAGATAAGAGCCGAAGATCTGAAGGTCGCCAGTTCGGGACTACCGGAAGTCTCTGCGAGCGGCAGACCTTGTAATTGCGACTGATTAACAGCTGAGCTGTCTCCGGCTGCCTTGTGAGAGGGGGAGTGTGCCGGGTCAGCTGCTTCTCTGGTGGGAGCAGGGAAGCCGCTTATCAGCCAGCAGAAGACAAACGGGTGGCCAGAAAGACGGACTAAATCCAGAAAGATCCATCTGTATGTGTTGTAGTTCTTGCAAGATAGAACATTTCTGTAAAATTGTAAAAACCTTCGGGTTTCTGAATAAAGTCTGCCCATGTAAACCGCCTTGAGTTACAGTCATTAGAGAAATCTGGTGACCTAAGAAAGGCAGTATATAAATACAAGTATTATTTTTTTATTATTATTATTAATCACGTTTGGGCAGGGGGGAGGCAGAAGTGATGTCATGGCTGGAAATGTGACACCAGAACCTGCTGCTTTCCTGAGAATGCAGCAAGAAGTTGGTTCTTTTTCAACCATTTTCCAATAGCAAAGTGAATCAGAAATGGAAAAAAAAGAGCCTATTTACAACCTTGGCACAAGCAAAACAACCACACAGCCCTCCCCATTTTCATCAACTCATCTTCCCATATTTTCAGTATGGCTGTCCTCGGTGCTTCGTGACCCACCTGGAATTGGCTCACGACCTACCGATGGGTCCCCACCCACAGTTTGGAAACCACAGACCTAAGAGAACCTGCCCATATTCACATGGAAGTGTGTGTGTGTGTGTGTGTGTGTGTGTGTGTGTGTGTGTGTGTGTGTGTGAGAGAGAGAGAGAGAGAGAGAGAGAGAGAGAGAGAGAGAGAGAGAGAGAGAGAGATGCATGTGTGTGTGATGCGTGTGATGCTCAGGGCAGGAGGTGTGGACTGATGGTTGAGCTGCTGGTACTGCCTGAAGCTAAGCAGGAAAATCTGTGGTTTGCTTTTGGATGGGAGATGAATGCCAGGCTGTGACAAGCTGCAGTACCTGTGGTGGCAGAACAGAGTCGCTGTGGAGCTGATTAGCTCACCGCAAGGGAGAGTTGCGGTGGAGTGTGTGAGGAGGCCAGCCGGCAAAGAAGGGAATATGACCTTGAGGACCTGTCCAGGCTTGACGTTCGGTTGCCTACTGAGGCTTGATGGCAGGCAGCCAAAGGAGAGAACCACACTGTGAAGGCAACGTCTGGGCCTCAGGACTGGCAGATCACAATACTGTAGATTTGTAAAAAAAACCATTGGAAAAAATGGTGGTTTAAACTAGCCTGCTCATGTAAGCCACCTTGGGCATTTGCTTCGGCATGGGAAAGGCGGGGTATAAATTCTTCAAATAAATAAATAAATTTGGGTGGATAGGCACAAGTGACGTGAAGCAGAACTTTGCTCCGAGTATGTGTGTTGTGTCTGTTTTTATGTATATATACTTTTTATCCTCTTATTAATGAGACGCATGTACACAAATCAGATGTGGCTCATAATTAACTTCAGTGCCAACAGAGAATGCCCCTTTCATCTAGGCAGTTCCTAGACCTCCAATTATGGCATATAAATTAGTAACTAGAAATATAAATCTTGACTGATGCTTGCATAAAACTGGTAAATCACTGGCAATGAACCCTTTCTTGGAGACATTAAAGATATTAGATGTTTATTTGACTTGTGCGTGCGTGTGTGCATTTCTAAATGCCATGTTTATGCATTTGATTTACAATCACAGCTCTGGCTTTTCTTCCCCAAAAGTGTGGAGTTTTGTCTTTAAGGGCGCAATCCTAACCTGGAGTTGGGCCGGCACAGTTAGGCCAGCAAAGTTGGGCCAGCACAAGGGACACCGTAAAGCACATTTGGACCACTCTTGGAGTCAGGGAGGATGGTGCACGTCTGTGTGCTGGCCTCTCTGCCTCCAAGAGTGGTCAAAACATACTCTATGGTAGCCCTTGTGCCACCAAACATGGCTGGCCTAACTTGTGCCAGCCTAACTCCGGGTTAGGATTGTGCTCTAAATCTCAAAATCACACACTGAAGCAGGTTCATATTCAAGTGTAGCATGTTCCTAGGGAGAAATCAGGCATGGGGCACAATAGGAAGCTGCCTTCCGAGTTGACCCATTGGCCCATGCAACAGCACAATCCTCATCCTGCGCTGGTACAGCCAGGTCGCATGGTTTGTGCTGTATCTAATGCAGGGTTGGAGCAGGCTGGAGGTCACCTTGGAGTAAGGTAATGCATTTCCTGTGTTGAGCCCCAGGCACCCCTATGGGGCTACATAGATCTGTGCCAGCCATTGAGCAGGTGCACATCTGAGAAGCACCTGTAAGGCTGCCTAGCAGGGATTAGGGTAGGCCGTGGGCTGCTGCCACATATCTCGTCCTCTCCCAGGCCTGATCCTGGTCTGCCCTTCCCAGAAATGCCCTCTCCCTGCCTCCAGACTTTCATTCCACCACCTCTCCCATCCTCTATGTTGCTGGTCACAACAGTGTTGTACCTGCCCAGTGTTGGGCAGAAGATTTAGTCGAGAGGGTTAATGCCTCCGTTTGCCTGAAGATAAGAGCTGAAGATCTGAAGGTCGCCAGTTCGAGACTACAGGAAGTCTCTGTGAGTGGCAGACCTCGTTAATTGCGACTGATTAACAGCTGAGCTGTCTCCGGCTGCCTTGTGAGAGGGGGAGTTGTGCCGAGACAGCCGCTTCTCTGGTGGGAGCAGGGAAGCCGCTTATCAGCCAGCAAGAAAACAAACGGGTGGCCAGAAAGAAGACTAAATCCAGAAAGAACCATCTGTATGTGTGTAGTTCTTGGAAGATAGAACATTTCTGTAAAATTGTAAAAACCTTCAGGTTTCTGAATAAAGTCTGCCTATGTAAACCGCCTTGAGTTATAGTCATTAGAGAAATCTGGTGACCTAAGAAAGGCGGTATATAAATACAGGTATTATTATTATTATTATTATTATTATTATTATTATTATTACCTGTTGTACAAGGTGTTGTACAATGTTGTGCCATGTTGTACTTGTGTTGGCCGCAAGGAGGCTTGTATTGGCACACAAGTTTGGGCTGCCTGTTTAGCCCTGTCCACACTGACTGGCAACAGGCAGCTCCCACAGGTAGCTGGAGATACCAAGGATTGGACCTGAGCTTTTCTACCTGCACGCAACATTGCGCCGAATGACAACCTCTCTGCACGTGGCCCAAATTCCACATATTTCCCCCAATCCATCCACACAGCCAGCTGTGGCTCCCTGGGGCTGATTTCCATGATTGACAACAGCAGTTGCTTCCCAGTAACCTGGAACCCAATCTAGATGTGGCACTAAATACGCATGCAATCCATGTGCAATGTGCCCAGGGTGATTTGTTCAGCTTGTGCTCCCCTTGGGTGATTCTCGCTTTTCAGCACACACGCTTGTGCTCTGTCTGCTCCCATGCGCGGGGCCCCTCCTTGTGCAAGCCGACGCCAGCCTGTTTCCAGATGGTCACACATTTGAAATCGCGGCGGGAATGAATTGACGGTCATGAAACGGGCAGCAAGATGTTTAGTCAGCAGGTTGCATCACCAGCTCTGCAGCGCCAGCTCGATGGCGGGGAAGATGACTTTGCGCACAGATATGGGGGTGCCACATGCTCATAAAGTAAAGGTAAAGGTTTCCCCATGACCGAATGGTCTACTTGTGACCGACTATAGGGGGCGGTGCTCATCTCCGTTTCAAAGCCTGTAGAGCCGGCGTTTTGTCCAAGGACAAGCTTCCGTGGTCATGTGGCCGGCATGACTCTACGCCGTAGCCAGTGGTGTCATCTAAATGATTTAAGAACAGGTACTCACTTTTGATTGGCACGTGTCGGGACCCGCCCACCAGAAGTGACGTCATAAGCCAGAAGTGATGTCGTGGCAAGAAGTGACATGAAAAAAGCCCTTTTTGAGGCCTCAGACAATTTTAAACTGACCCAACAGTTGCAACAGTAATCCACAGCACCCCCAGAACATGTTAAGGAGGCCTGGCATCATGTTAAAGTGACCCAACAGTTCCAAAACCCCAGAGCAGCTCATTTTTCAGTGGCAAGGCAAGGCAAGGCTCCACTTGCTGCCTGCCTGCCTGCCTGGCTCTGAGAACATGCAGGCAACTCAAACATGCAGGAAATTCAAACGTTGCAGGGGGCGGAGTTGACGAGTGGGCGGGCGAATGGGCGGGGCCAGCCATAATCCTAGAAACCGGTACTCGCGTACCCCCGCATACCCCCTGCATGACATCACTGGCCGTAGCGCACGGAACGCCGTTCCCTTCCCACCGAAGTGGTCCCTATTTATCTACTTGCATGTAGGTGCTTTTGAACTGCTAGGTTGGCAGGAGCTGGGACAAGCAACGGGAGCTCACTCCGTCGCGCAGTCTTGAATTCCCAACCTTGTGGTCGAAAGCCCAGCAACAGCGGATTAACTCACTGCGCCACCACGTCATACCAATGCCCATTTATATCTGCCCTAAGAAATTATATCTGCAAGTGGAAATTGACTCTGCTGGCCTTTATTGTACCTAAAAGACATGAAAATACAGGAAGGATACATGCGCATCCCCCATTCCTCAGTGGACAGAGGTCCTCTTAATTCTATCAATGTTTGAATGTATTATAGCAGTGGTTCTCACATGTTTTAGACTGGGGCCCACTTCTTGAGAATGGCACTTGCGTCGTGGCCCACCAGAAGTGATGTCATTAATCTGGACGTGACGGCATAGCCAGAAGTGACATCATCAAGCAGGAAGTGCCATCAGTGTGACTTAATCCGATGACACTCCTGGAATGCACAGTGGCATTCTTGGATTGCGGCAGTTGTACAACCATGAAACATCCCTGGCAGAGAGCCAGGTTAGGACAAAATATTATGTAAAAGCACTGAATTAGAAACATTTAAAAAAAACTCACTTGAAAATTCAAACTGTGCCACCCTGCTTTGGCCACAGTATTGCTGCCTAGACCCTTGTCCGGATCTGACTGAGCTTTCTGTATATTCTCTTGTGCACTCTCTCTCTCCCCCTCCCTCTCTATAATTCTGCTCACTGTTCCACTCCGCCTTCCATTCCTGTCTGGTTCACATCCACCAACCCGGTGAGCATTTTGGACGTGTCAGTTGTGGGATGTGCACATTCACCCTCACACATGATGAACCCCCAAACACTCCATCACCTTCATTTGCATTTTGGGATGAGCGCGGTGATGGTCCAGCACATATTAATAGCTCAAATACGGCGGAAATGGCCCTGTTAATGCCCTGAGGTGCTTGTGCAGAAACCAATGAAGAGCATTAATTTGTTTTACTGCAGAAGCACGACGGTGTATCATTTAGTCATGGGGAAAAAAATAATCAAAAGCAAACTGCATGCATCTGCTCCATGTAAATTCTGGACACGCACATCTGGAGGAACCCAAAGAGGAGATTTATCTGAAGTTCAAACCCTGACATCATCACTAAGTAGGAAAGATAAAGAGTCAAGTCTGGAACCCTGAAGAGCTCTTTGCTTTCATGAAATTGTATTTGCTTTACTGGGCTACTATAAGCCTACAGGCTCTTAGCAATGTTCAGTCTGCCTCTGGCAGCCTGAACTCTTCAAAAGATGCAATTGAAGTTAACAGGAAGCGGAATTAACTTCCGCTACCTATTAACTTCAGTCTCGTCTTTTGAAGAGTTCAGGCTGCCAGGAGGCAGCCCGAGCATCGCCTTAAGCCTGTAGGCTTATAGTGACCCAGCCAAGCAAGAACGTTTCCACAAAGGTAAGCCTTGCAATCACTTTAACGGATATGCAGTGGTGGGATCGGTGCCTGCATCCACAGATAACTGAAATGGCAGATACGGGATCCATGAATACGTGGGCCTGCCTGTACTGTGTCCTGTAGCACACTGGGTCCTGCTGGTACTCAGGGTCTAGGATTGGCCCAGCCAAGTGGATCCAGCGAGGTAGCTAGGGCATCTGGTATCTGGGGGAACAAACAGATAAAAGGAAGTACTTTTTTACCCAGCGGGTAGTTAATCTGTGGAACTCTTTGCCACAGGAGGTGGGGATGGCATCTGGTCTGGATGCCTTTAAGAGGGGATTGGACGGATTTCTGGAGGAAAGGTCCATCGTGGGCTACAGGCAATGATGGATTGTGTGACCTCCTTACATTAGTAGTAGGCTTCTTCAGAGTGCCAGGTGCAAGGGATTGGCCACAGGATGCAAGCATCTTGTTGTCTCCTGCCTCCCTGGGGCACCTGGTGGGCCGCTGTGAGATACAGGGACTAGATGGGCCTTTGGCCTGATCCAGCAGGGCTCTTCTTATGCTCTTAAACATTTTAACACCCCTCCATGCTCTCCATACTCATAAACTGGGATGGTTTGTATAAGATAAAGCTATATGCTTCCTGCCTTTCATTCATAATTAGGCATTGCCTTCTCAGAAGGGCTCCTGCAGTGCTGTTCTAAGGCCTCCAGGAGGTCTTCTGAAGCCTGAGTCCAGGGGAGGTCATGTGGTCTCTGGAGCCAAATCCGAACCGGATTTCCAGCACTGATGCAGCTGTGCCTATGGGTGAGTGCTGCGTTCTGCAGCACGAGAGCTGTCACAAATACTTTCTCAAGGTAGCGGAACATTTTCTTCCTTTACCTTGGAGATGTATTGCTTCTGCATCAGATCTGGAAGGTTGGATAGGACTGGGCACTTGGAAAGGCACTTAGAAAGGCACTTCCTGTTTTTGCTCCAAGCCAGAAGGCCTTCTGACACCACCAAAAAGTGTGCCCCCCAGGGCAATATACCCCCTGACCCACCGCAGCTACACCACTAAGGGCGCAATCCTAACCTGGAGTTAGGCCAGGAAAGTGGCTGGCACAAGGGACACCATAAAGTACGTTCAGCTCACAGACCAGCTCGCAGACGTGCCCCATCCCCCCTGACTCTGAGAGTGGTCCAAACGCAATTTAGGGTGGCCCTGGGGCCAGCCAAACTTTGCTGGCCTAACTGTGCCGGCCTAACTCCAGGCTAGGATTGCGCCCTGACTCCGATGGTTGCTGGTCTTCAAACAGTGCCCAAGCTGGCTGACCCCTGACACCACATGTGTTATCACTGCCAAACTGATAACAAGTCCAGATATTCTGGGACTCCAAGTCAGAAACAGTTGGCTATGGGTGGAAGTTTGCAGTCACCCTGATTGTGATTGAAGGGCTGGAAATGTACCGCTTCTCCTCTATGTTATCCAAACCAGATTTCTTTTTCCCCAGTTACTTGCAAAACTCATTTTAAGGAAAGCTTTGCTTTTCATGTTTGCTGTTTAGCCCTGCCTGATGTCTGTCAGGTTCAATATAGAGAGTTACGTATCATGCATTCGCAGGGGGACCTGGTGTGCTAATGTCTGTAAAACGCAATGTGAACCTACATACTAACAACCACCCAAGGCATTCGGCTGAAATATTGGATAAAAAAATGAAATTTTCTGCTAGGTGGCTGCTTCTCACTGGGCAGAAGATAAGCTAATGGTCCATACAGGGAGTAGCAGGCTCTTGGGGCCTCAGTATCTACACTGAGGGCGAAATCCTAACCTGGAGTGAGGCCGGCACAGTTGGGCTATACTAGCAAAGTTTGGCCGGCACAAGGGCTGCAGTAAAGAATGTTTGGACCACTCTCAGTCAGAGAGGCCAACTCTAATGTGCGCCATCCTCCCTGACCCCGAGTGTTGTTCAAACGCACTTTACAGTGGCCCTTGTGCCGGCCAAACTTTGCTGGCCTAACTGTGCCAGACTAACTCCAGTTAGGATTCCGCCCTAAGGGATATACAGGCATAATATCTCAATGCGCATCTCTCAAATTGCTTTCCTTCGATGCTCAAGTGTTTCGTTAACCTTTCTGAGCATGCAAAGGGTGACCGGGACGTTTGAGAATGTCCATTTTTTTTAGAATGGCATTTGTGTTGGGACCCACTGTTGCAGTTTCATATCTCACAGTCCAGAACTGGTAGAAACTGGCAT
>JAJKFI010000062.1:2370764-2382592 GCA_029204185.1 Lerista edwardsae | reverse complement strand
CCCCCCACCCCCGCCAGCTCATTTGATTCCCCTTTGCTGCAGATGAACTGTTGGAGAGGCAGCAGGAAAAGGCTAATTCAGTTCTAGTTGTGATTTGATTTAGGTTAATCATCATAATCTTCTGAGCATGTGGCTGTCAGCAATCACACTGTACACGAGGTACTAATAAAAACTTAATCAGCCTGAAAAGTGCTGGGTGCAGAAGACACATTGCCCCCATCAGCCATAAATAACTATCAGCTTCTTCTTTTTTTCAGATGCATGTGTGTGTGTGTGTGTGCGCGCACGCACAAACACACACACGCACACACACACTTATCTGTCCGTGCAACACCCACACCTTGTACATAAGTGAGTGCAAATCAAACATTCCTCTTCCAGTCCACCAATGCCACTCTGGAGGTTGTCTAGGGCATTCCCGTGGGGGTCCAACACCCCCCCTGCAAGCCCCCCCCCCACTCACCAAGAAGACAGCTTGTGATGCTGTGTGCAAAATGTGGCATCTGTAAGTAGTTGGTGATGTCATGATGATGTCACTGCCGTCTGCTTCCAGGAGGCCCATTCTGGGCTGTTCGGAGGCAGGGGCCTGTGGGAGAGACCAAGGTAATGCTGTTCTGCTTGCCCCACTGACTTACAGCCCATAGAGATCCTGGCTGCAGCAGCAGCAGCAGCAGCAGGTAATATGTTCTTTGTGCTGGTGCTGCCCCCTCCCCAAAGCTCGGGGCCCACTGGGACAAAATTGGTCACGTTGGCTTAAAGCCAGCCTTGCTCTCAATGGGTCACTCCCTGAATGATTGTTGTTTATTTATTTATTTATTTATTTATTTATTTATTTATTTGATTTCTACCCCGCCTTTCTGCCCGAAGGCACACAAGGCGGCTTACAAACAATTAAAAGGCAATACAAGCCACACTATATACAATTAAGACATATTAAAAACAATATTAAAAACAGTTAAAAATTTAAACAAGCCCCGAGGTAAATATTTACCTCAGAATTTTACCTCAGAAATTTACCTCAGAATGCCAGACAGAAAGGAGTGGCGTTTGGACCACTCTCGGAGTCAGGGAGGATGGCATGTGTCTGTGTTCTGGCCTCTCTGACTCCAAGAGTCGTCCAAACATACTTGACGGTGGCCCTTGTGCCGGCCAAACTTTGCTGGCCTAACTGTGCCAGCCTAACTCCAGGTTAGGATTGCGTTCCGTGAGTGACTGGCCCCAGGTCACCCCAGGAACCTTCATAGCTTCACATAATGCTGGTGCTGGCATCCGGAGCAGCACTCTTGCGCCAGTGCTGCATGTGTAGGGCCGACACAAGCAGCTTGCATCAGCCCAAGGGCGCTTCTAGGATTGTGCCCTCACTTGCATGCAACACAGATTTCCCTTTAGACGATGCTTTTGCGTATTCACCATCTCAGATCATCATTCACTGCTGTGTCTTACACCAAGGTAAATGACTGCAACCATACCTAAAACCAGGAGCAGCATAATTGTGCCTTCCTTTTGAGAATAGTTTACCTACCAAGTTGATGGGAATGGGAGGGGGAAAGCCTAATATAAAGGAACTGCCTCGTTCCACCAAGTATATTTAAATGATTTGTAAATACATTGCACACAATGTAAATGCACTCTGCCTTCTGTAAATCACACTCCCAGCAACGTCTGACAAGGCTGACTATTCAAGATAAATACGACATTTGTCGTAATGATTTCTAAATCAAAGCCGAGTGTTTAAACTTCCTCGACAGCTTTGATGAATCGGCGACTGCGATCTCCAAATTCAAGGGCTGGGTGTGCATGTTTAGAATGCCACTTGGTAAATCAACCTGCAGAGAAGAGCCTGTGGGATAATCATATTTAATACTGATTTTTTTTTTAAAGAAAAAAAGAAAACAACAACTCCTCCTAATGCATTTTGAAAAGGGCAGAACAATGATTGCCAACTCGCTGCTTTGGGGTTGCAGTAAAATTGAACTGGAGAGGGAATTGTAAGAGATGACCACATTTTGGAACGGGATAGCTAAGGCCCTTGTTAAAGCAGTCTGGACAGAAGTAAAACCTCACTTACTGCCAAATCCTATCCAATTTTACATAAATGTAAAACATGAAACCTACCGAACACCCTTCCCAGTCTGGGGTAGGCAAAAAACTGCCATCCATGACAGAAAAACAATTCCTACCAGGCAACTCTTGATGAGCAACCAGCTAAGCTAAGACTGGACATACCTGTCATCGCTTGTAACCTGTGATGGAGTTTTCCTCCATCAATCTGCCCAATCCCTTTTTTAAGGCAGCCAGGCCACACACCATCACAACATCTCGTGGCAAGGAGTTTCACAGACTAATTACACACTGGGGGGGAATACTTTCTTTTGTTTGTTCTAGTTCTCCTAACACTCAGCTTTAGAGGATGTCCCCTGGTTCTGGTTCAGGGTTAGTAGTTAGGCTACTTTCAGAATGCCAGGTGCTACTACTTACTAAATACTTACATTAGTAGTAGTAGGCTACTTCAGAATGCCAGGTGCAAGGGAGTGGCAACAGGATGCAAGCATCTTGTTGTCTTGTGTTCTCCCTGAGGAACCTAGTGGGCCACTGTGAGATAAAGGAAGCTGGACTAGATGGGCCTTTGACCTGATCCAGTGGGGCTCTTCTTATGTTCTTAAAACCTAGAATGAGTTGCAAGTTATTTACCTCAGAATTTACCTCAGAATGCCAGGTGCAAGGGAGTGGCAACAGGATGCAGGCATCTTGTTGGCTTGTGTTCTCCCTGAGGAACCTAGTGGGCCACTGTGAGGTACAGGAAGCTGGACTACATGGGCCTTTGGCCTGATCCAGTGGGGCTGTTCTTATGTTCTTATGGTCTACAGGTCAATTGGTCAACCAGCTCTACAGAGAGTGGCCAATTAGTCATCTCCAAGTGAGACCATCAACCCAAGGCTTAAGGTGAGTAAAAGGGAAGAATATAATAAGCAGAAAGTGAGGAAGACCTAAAAAACCTTCTGATGAGGGTGAAAGAGGAAAGTGCCAAAATTGGCTTGAAGCTCAACATTAAAAAAAACTAAGATCATGGCAACCACTCCCATCACTTCCTGGCAAATAGAAGGGGAAGAAATGGAAGCAGTGACAGACTTTATTTTCCTGGGCTCCAAGACCACCGCAGATGGTGACTGCAGCCATGAAATTAAAAGACGTTTACTTCTTAGGAGGAAAGCTATGGCGAACCTAGAAAACTTAATAAAAAGCTGAGACATCACCTTGCCAACAAAGGTTTGCATAGTCAAAGCTATGGTTTTCCCAGTAGCAATGTATGGCTGTGAGAGCTGGACCATAAGAAAGGCAGAGCGCCGAAGAATAGATGCTTTTGAATTATGGTGTTGGAGAAGACTCTTGCAAGTCCCCTGGACTGCAAGGAGATCCAATCGGTCAATCCTACAGGAAGTTGAGCCTGATTGCTCCCTGGAAGGACAAATCCTGAAGCTGAAGCTCAAATACTTGGGCCACCTCATGAGAAGAGAGGACTCTTGAGAAAAGACCCTCCTGCTGGGAAAGATTGAAGGCAAAAGGAGAAGGGGAGGGCAGAGGATGAGATGGTTAGATACTGTCACCGAAGCAATGAACATGAAATTGGGTGAACTCAGGAAGCTAGTGGAGGACAGGGAGGCCTGGCGTACTGTGGTCCATGGGGTCGCGAAGAGTCGGACACGACTTAGCGACTGAACAACAACATAATAAGCAAAACATTTCTTTCTGGGTCACAATGCACTCAGCCCAGATTTCTAAAATGTCCCATGGGCTGCAAAAATCAATGGGATTCATCTCCAAGAGCAAACCTTGAAGATTTGCACAGCATTCCTGATAGCAGGTTGCAAGGGCATGCGGCCACATAACGGCACCAAAGCACTGCCTGTATCCACCTTGCAGTCCAATTTCCTTCTGTTCTAAAGCTGGCATTTTAGCAGATTGGATGGTGCAGGTGTGACAAGTAATAAGAACATATGATTTACGGAAGCAATACAAGGTCAGCAGATAAATTATCCATTACCTACTGAACACCTCCATTTTTCGAAGCTACCTAAATTATCGGCAAACTGTTCGGTTCGCGCTTTGTAATTAAAGCTTTCTTATTAGCAGTATATTAAAGCGAGTCCTTGCCTTGGCGACGGCAAACTCAAATTACAGGAGCTCAAATGAATTGCCTTCTTGGGCATGGACTCGATGGCTGGGGAAAAGCCGGAGGCAGGAGACTGACATCGCCAACACTCCAATCTGCCTAATGAACCGGTGGCAGGAGGGCTTTGAACATACGAGGGGAACCCAAATGCACCTTGGGAGGGAAAAAGCACAGAGGCATGACAAATGGGATCTCTCTGGCAGGCTTCAGCCCCAGAACTATCATTTTGGACAACCATTTCAGAGCTGAAAATCGATGGCTCAACAAAGTGGCAGTAGGGCAGGGGGCGGTGCTGCGATACATGCCGCAGGCACCACAGCGACCAAGTAAGCAGACCTTTCCATTTGCCATCAGAGCCATTCTGGGCTCAGAATGTTGCTCAGAATGAGAACATTCTACACTGTGTTGGGTTAGCGAGACCGGCGGGCCTGCGTCAAATCCAGCCAGTGATGTCATTCACTGGCGCCAGCAACCGGAACGCTGCTGGCGCCAGGATCCGGAATGCCACGACGGACGGGTAAGCTGTAGCTCCCCGCCCCCTTGTGGCGCCCGGCAACGCCTCCCTGCGCCCAGAATTGCTCTTTTACAGAGCGATCCAGGCGCAGGGGCGGGCGGGAGGGCAAAAACAGCACACGGAGTCTGCCGCGCATTGTCCCGCTCTCCCCGGAACTACCGGAACGGAGTACCGCCCCGTTCCGGTAGGATGACGCCTCTGAATCCAGCGCAGTATTAGGGAGGATGGAGCCGCCCTGTAGCAAGGGCATGTTCACGCCCTTACCAGAGGGGAGGCTCCAGCCTCCCGCGTGTGCTACTCGAATCTGCACCTGCTAAAAAGCAGGAGCAGATCCGAGGAGACAGCGTGGCCCGAATTGGGGCTGCACAGCCCCCTGGATGTGCTTAGGATTCGGCCTCATGGCTGAATCTTGGGCTCGCCTGCCTGCCTGCCCACCACCCACCCACGCCCTGCTCCAAACCACGCCCGCTCACCCACTCCCCCGTTCCAAAATGGTGCCTCCCTTGCGCCAACCATCTTCAGCAAGGGAGGCACAGCACAAGTGCAACAGAATTGGTGCTGCCTGCAGTGCCGGTCCCATTGCTGTAGCTCTGACATAGGGGTGGTGCTCAATGCCCCACATCATATAGTAATTATTATATAATAATATATTTAACAATTATTTAATAATTATTAATTATTATACAAATTATTAATTAAATATTTAATAATAATAATAATAATAATAATAATAATTTGCTTGAGAAAAAACAGTGGTGGGAAAGAGAAACTGTATCCTACAGTTAGATATTGACAAATCTAAAATTTTGGAGCAGAGAGAATAAAAATGTATCTTACCTATACATAGAAAAAAACCCAAGGGAGCAATCCTAACCTGGATTTAGGCCGGCATTGATAGGCCAACAAGGTTTGTACGGCACAAGGGACACTGTAAAGTATGTTTGGGCCACTCTCAGAGTCAGAGAGGCCAGCACACAGACATGCGCCATCCTCCCTGACTCCAAACATGCTTTACGGTGACCCTTGTGCTGACCAAACATTGCTGGCCTAACTGTGCCGGCCTAACTCCAGGTTAGGATTGCACCCTAAATGGATTCAATGGTTGAATGGATTCAACCCCCCCATAGGGGGGTTAATATAGTGTTAAAATCCTGAAATAGAAGCATATGAGACAACACTATCGTTTTGGCCAACCACTTCCATGCTCAATTTCAGGAGCCATCCCTTTGTATGCAGTCTTAATCCCCTCGCATCCCTTTCCTTAATGCATTTTTCTGAGCATTTTAGATAAGTATTTAGAGACCCGGCTCCGAGAGAGTCCTCATTTTCCGCATTTCACGTTAACTGGGAAGAACATTGTTTTTCTGATTTTAATCATAAAAACGGACTGCTCCTAATAGAGCAGAGAAACCCAATTTCCTCCCAAAAGCATTTTCCAAGCTGATGTGCCACAGATATTTCGATGATCACAAGAGAATAATACCTGAGGCTGCCGAAAATGCACAGCAATATATGCAAAAGCAAATAGAGCTGGGCCGTGCTATTATGTGTTTGGCATCGATGACTTTCAGGCAGAGGGCACAGACATTTGTTTGCTGGCTGCTGTCATCTAATAACCTTTCCCAGCTGCAAAAATGTGCCCTGGCCTTTCGTATGTAAGCACAGGGTGTCGTTTCCTGCCGAGAAGAACGAGGAAACGCCATCAAAGGAAGGGCAGATCATACTTAGCATTTATATAGGTCTTTAGTGTCTTTGTGGCAGTTCACTGGCATTAATTTTGCCATCCAACGCAACTCTGTACAACAACCCTGTATTAGGATCATCTCCATATCACAGATGGCGAGTGGATGCTGAGAGCTTGGGGCTTGCTTGAGACCCATTGAGTGAGTTCAGGGCAAAGGCAAGACTCAGAGAGCGCAATCATAACCTGATGTTAAGCCGACACAGTTAGGTTAACAAAGTGGTCACTGGAAAGCATAAGAACCTAAGAACAAGCCTTGCTGGATCAGGCCAAAGACCCATCTAATCCAGCTTCCTGTATCTCACAGTGGCCCACCAGGTGCCTCAGGGAGCACACAGGACAACAACATGCCTGCATACTCTTCCCACTCCCTTGTATCTGGCATTCTGAGGTAAATTTCTAAGGTAAACCTCTGAGATAAATATGAGGTAAATAAAACAGAATTTGCTATCATAAGAACATAAAAACATAGGAACATAAGAAAAGCCTTCTTGGATCAGGAAAGGGACCGTCTCTAGTCCAGCTTCCTGTAACTCACAGTGGCCCACCAGATGCCTCAGGGAGCACACAAGACAATAAGATATTTGTATCTCGCTGCCACTCCCGTGCATCTGAGAGCACTTTGCACATTTGAACCACCTTGGAGTCAGGGAGGATGGTGAACATCTGTGTGCTGGCCTCTGTGACTCCAAGAGAGGTCCAAATGCACTGTACAGTGTCCCTTGTGCCTGCCAAATTTTGCTGCCCTAACTGTGCTGGCCTAACTCCAGGTTAGGATTGCACCCTCAATGTAAAAGCATAGGGGAATGTTCTTTGCTTAGTGAAACAACACATACTTTGAAAGCAGAAGGGATTAACCTTCTAGCACAGTGGTTCCCAACCAGGGGATCACAACCCTCTGGGGTGGTGGTAGGGTTTTTTTGAAGGTCACAAGCTGATTTTCATTTTCTCCCATCGATGCATTTGCACACCGTTTACAAAGTTGCGTTTTTGCAACCTTTTCAGGAAACCTCCAAGCTGAAATGTAGTTTTGAACAAATGTCAAGGTATTTCCACATATGGTATTTTACTGTTCACATGTTCATCCATACTGCATGAGCATCTGGAGAAATTCAGCCTGCTGGTCCCATCCTCCAACTGCCAGGCTGAGCAGACACTGTGTATATAGACATATCCTGTCCATCTATAAATGCAATTGACGCCCCTGTATTGGCACATACATCAGTAGCCACTGTGCCCTAATAAAATACTCTACTCGTGCTCCTATATGTTTGCATTTGTATCCAGAATCTCTGGATTCTTCACACAGCATTTCCACCCATCTCCCTCAGTTCAGACACCAACCTGTGTGTTCCCAGAAGTGCAACACAATCCTTTGATCACCCAACACATAACGGAGGTCTTTGAAAAGAGCTGGGCCAGCTCGTTCAGAAATTCAAGAGCCTGCAGTGAGACAATAGCATAGATCAAATCTCCAAAGCATCAGCAGACTGCAGGAACTCTTAAAGCCTGCAGGAAGTCCGGAATGTTCTGATCTGGCTCGGTTGATCTCTGACTGCTGTTTATCAGAAACAGACTTTCCACTTCATAAACTGAAGGTGATTTTGTTTTACAAGATGTTGTCCTGTTGAGCCATAAATACATGTGAGGCAAGAGGGAAAGAAATACAGAAGGAAAGCATTTATTCCTTTTCTTCGGGGATTGCACTGCAATCCATTGCAGCTGAACCAGTGTTGGAAAGTTGGATAGGAAAAGTGGGTGCATCATCTGCCTTCAGACTGTGCCCCAGTACCAGGAAGGATATTCTGCCTCCTGATACAGTCAACCAGAGACCATCCACAAGCTACCAGGATGGAAGGGGGACTTGTCTGGTTCTACTTGCGCCCGCTTTTCTCCCCTATGATTATGGGGCTGGGGCAGCTCCCTTATGAAGAAAGACTGCAGCGTTTGGGGCACTTCAGTCTAGAAAAAAAGCGCCTGAGGGAGGACATGATTGGGACATACAAAATTCTGCTTGGGAGGGATAGAGTGGATACAGGAATGTTCTTTTCCCTCTCTCACAACACCAGAACCAGGGGACAGCCTGAAAATTGAGTGCTGGGAGAGTTAGAAAAGGAAATACTTTTTGACCCAGTGGGTCATTAATCTGTGGAACTCCTTGCCACAGGAGGTGGTGATGGTGTCTGGCCTAGGTGCCTTTCAAAGGGGACTGGACGGATTTCTGGAGGAAAAGGCCATCGTGGGCTATGGGCCATGATGGGTGGTACAGCCTTCTTACGTTAGCAGTAGGCTACTTCAGAATGCCAGGTGCAAGGGAGTGGCAACGGGATGCAAGCATCTTGTTGTCTCGTGTACTCCCTGAGGCACCTGGTAGGCCACTTTGAGATCCAGGAGGCTGGACTAGATGGGCCTTTGGCCTGATCCAGAAGGGCTCTTATGTTCTTATGTTCTTAGGAGTGGCAGGACCCAATGTTATTATAGCTCCCTCCCCACAGACAGGATAGCAAATTCTGTTTTATTTACCTCATGTTTACCTCAGAATTTTACCTCATAAATTTACCTCAGAATGCCAGGTGCAAGGGAGTGGCAACAGGATGCAAGCATCTTGTTGTCTCATGTGCTCCCTGAGGTATCTGGTGGGCCACTATGTAATACAGGAAGCTGGACTAGCTGGGCCTTTGGCCTGATCCAGCAGGGCTCTTCTTATGTTCTTATGTGTTCTTGGCATATTACCCCAGTTATTTGGGGTAGTGGCAACTTCGTCGTGCGTGCTGCCACCATTCCTTCTTTCCCCCTCGCAACTCATTTCCTAGCTGGACACCATTCCAAAGTGACTTTGGATTCTGGTCATGCATGATCTGAAGGAGCCATCCGGCCATCTCCTTCCTTCCCCACAGTGTTCCAAAGGACATCAGCAACTTTAGGGATCGACTCCCATCTTACATGAACTTTAAGTAAAAGCTTTTGAAATTGGTAGTTAAATCTGCTCTCTGTTCGCGGCAGCCCAACTTGACTCCGACGGGAATCAGGTCAAGAATGAGAGCTTTTGAAAACCTCTTCCTTTCATGCAAATGGAAGGCAAAGGTACTTAGACTGAGAAAATAATAGGCTATCTAGGGAGAAAATTGCATTGCTGCACAACATTAAATTTAAGAGAAGGGGAATGGTTCCTTCATTGTTATTATTTTCTTTGGCTTTCAATTGTCTTTGTACACAGGGGGACCTCCGCCACCCTCAAATGGCCACGATCAATTTTGCCTAACTGATGTGCTGGACTCCCTCCATTATCCCTATGAGTTCACTGCCTTTGCAAAAGTTTGCAAAAGGCCTTCATTTTTTTTAAAGTTTTAGCAAGACAATGTGGTGGGGAATTCAGAGGAGTAGGTCAAATGTCAAGGAAAGCTGTTGACAAAGAGCTTAGGCAGGGAGAGGGGACAAGTGGTTTTTCCCTTACATAAAAAGATGCAAACCATTGTCAGTAGACCCAAGACTGTTTAGAATTAGAGCGCAATCCTAAACTGGAGTTAGGCCTACATAAACTAAGCCAGCAATGTTTGGCTAGCACAAAGGACACCATAAAGTATGTTTGGACCGCTCTCGGAGTCAGAGAGGCCAGCACGCAGATGTGCACCATCCTCCCTGACTCAAAGAGCACAATCCTAAACTGGAGTTAAGCCGGCATAAACTAAATCAGCAAAGTTTGGCCAGCACAAGGGCCATCATAAAGCGCGTTTGGACCACTCTCGGAGTCAGGGAAGATGGCTCATGTCTGTGTGCTGGCCTCTCTGATTCAAAGAGTGGTCCAAACATACTTTACATTGGCCCTTGTGCCAGCCAACCTTTGCTGGCTTAGTTTATGCCAGCCTATCTCAGTTTAGGATTGCACCCTTGGGGCATTCCTAAGGAAGGAAGCAAAGCACTAAGTTTTGCAGGAGCCTTGGCTCTGCGGAACATGGCCCCTCCCCCTTGCCTTCAGAACCATTAGCGGCTTGGAGGGTTGGCTCCGAGGCTTGGCTCTCCAAGCTGAAAATGGCTCTGAAATTGAGGGGGAGGGGCCACCCATCTGATGGTGATGCTGGGAGAGCCGATGATCATGAGGGCCAGAGAAGGAGCATCCACGGGCTATATCAGGCCTGCAGGTCTTACATCTGCCATGCCTGCATTACTTCGTACAGGATTAAGGCAGGGACTTTACAGTGTTCCAGTGGTGTCATCTTGCAGGAACGCCCAGGAACGGAGTTCCTGTTGTTAAAATTAGGGCTGACTCCGCCCACTGCACTCTCACTGGCTCGTTGTTTTTTTTTACACAACAGTTCCTGTTCTTAAATCATTTAGATGCCACCACTGCAGTGTTCACAACACATTGCTCACCAGCATTGCCAATCCAGCTTGGCAACCGGCATTCCCACATCCTGCCAGGGCTGATCCAAGGTCTCTTGGCATTTGGAGTGAAAGGCTTGTGGAAGAGAGGACAGAGGGGGGAAGGAGGGCCCTTCCTCCCAATCCAGTATCTGACCATACTCCTTCTTGGGATGCAGCTGAAGCTGAACAGTTGAGCATAGGCTTCTCATGCAGAAGCCCAGGCACAATTGCTGATGTTTTCAGGTTGGGTTAGGGAATACAGTTTGCCATCCATGGAACTTTCATTCCCAGAATCCCAGGGGATGCCAAAATCTGCAGTAACAGGATCCTCAGGTGGGCTCCTAGGACCTTAGGTGGTCATAACCAGAGATGTTCTGAGAATCAGGTTGGGTGCATTTGGAGGGTACTCGTTGGCCCTCTGGATGTAGGTCAGGAAACTGTGTTAAGACAAATCCACAAGTCCCAAACCCTTAGATAATTAGAGCCAACCTGTACTCACCTGAAACCCTCAAGGGCAAGTCTGCATAGTCAAAAAGGGACTTAGCTGGACCAAGAGCCTGACTCAGTACAAAGCAGTTTCCTATACAACCAGCCAGAAAATGGTTTGATTAGCCCTTGCTTTTGCCCTTGTGGTTCAAGGAACTGGCAGCGAAGGTCAAGACCCAATGGAAGTTAAGCGCTTTAAGATCACATTTCTATGGGAAAGATAAGCAGAACTCACTCAGAGGCAGGAAAAAAAGGGCATTTTTTGAACAGCAGTGAGAGTGTTCCTGATAATCTCCACTAGCTTTAAATACTGCAACTGTTTGAATGACGCTTTTGTACGCAGACATCCAAGCAGTTCTGTATTTAGGATATTAAAGTGCTTGCTCTTTCCTGGGCCTGAGCAGTCTTGCAGGATTTCTTTTTAAGAGAATAGGATTAAAGAGGGGAAACAAGGTTTGCTTGCTATTTCTCACACACACACACACACACACACACACACACACACACAGAGAGAGAGAGAGAGAGAGAGAGAGAGAGAGAGAGAGAGAGAGAGA
>JAJKFI010000062.1:2326871-2349069 GCA_029204185.1 Lerista edwardsae | reverse complement strand
TTTTTTTTTTTCCTTGCTCACCAAGGCTAGTTCTCTGGTTGCTCTGTAATGCAGGAGAAAGGGAAGGAATTCCCTAATAGAGATTTACAGGGCAAACCTATTTTATTTTATTTATTTGAAGAATTTATACCCCGCCTTTCCCATGCCGAAGCAAATGCCCAAGGAGGCTTAAATGAGCAGGCTAGCCTAAACCACTATTTTTTTCAATGGGATTTTTACAAATATCCAGTATTCTGCGATTCACTGAATCCTCAGTCCCAGATGTTGCCTTTGCAGTGTGGTTCTCTCCTTTGGCTGCCTGCCATCAAGCCTCAGCAGGCAATCGCAAGTCAAGCCTGGACAGGTCCTCAAGGTCGTATCCCCTTCTTTGCCGGCTGGCCTCCTCACACACTCCACTGCAACTCTCACTTGCGGTGAGCTAATCAGCTCCACAGCGACTCTGTTCTGCCACCACAGGTACTGCAGCTTGTCACAGCCTGGCATTCCATCTCCCATCCAAAAGCAAACCGCAGATTTTCCTGCTTAGCTTCAGGCAGTACCAGCAGCTCAACCATCAGTCCACACCTCCTGCCATTAGTCACCTAGACTCATTAGTCTCATTGCACTCAATCAGACTTACTCCAAGGTGCTCAATACTGAAGTCGTGCAGTGCAAGCCTATTCAGATTTACTCAGAAGTATACCTCACTGTGCTTGATAGGAATTACTCATAGGTAATTGCACTGAATTGCCAGCTGAGGCTACAATCCTGTACACATTGATGTGATAATCATCGGTTGTATCACTGCAGTCAATAGCATTTCCAAATTTAGGAAAAGGAGAAACTGGAAGCAAACTTCAGGGTCCTTGCCAAGGAGAGACATTTGAGAATTTTCAAGGGAAATCAAACAAGTTTTTCTTGTGCGCTAGGCATACTCTGGGCATCCCTTCCTCTAAGATGTTGCTTGAGGAACCTTCCAAGTTCTGATTGTGACTCCTGGAAGGGAAAGGCTCTTCGTATTAGGGGAGAATAGAACTAAACACTCTGCCAAGAAGCTGGGCTTGATTTCCCTTGACTGGAGCCTAAGAGCTTTGTTTCTGCTCCATAAACTGGTGGTTCAAATCAGCTTTCCTAGACAAAGATCCTGGGAATGAACCCAAGATATCTCCATGGCACAAATTGCCTTGAGTTATTCAACACTGAAATACTGGGGGGAAGCAGAAACAGAAATGTATTTGCATTACTTGATTGCACATTCTTTCAAAGACTAAACTTTATTACAGCATGACCCTCCACTTATCCACAGGTCAAAGCAAATTCTATTTTTTTTATTTATTTTTTGCTTAAAACTTGTCCCCGACTTATCAGTGAGATAGTTTTATGCGAGTATATATGACAAGCCCCTCAAGCCTTTAGGCGATTCATTAGGGATGCCTCATTATGAGAAATTGATTGAGAGTTTTGTTGTTGTAAGGATGCTGCATCTTTTTATATGGCGTGACCCAGTTAGCAAAGCACAAAGTTGTGGTGGTACAATAATGTAAGCACCAGGGCAGGTAAAATGGAAGGCAAAAAAAATAGATCAGTAGGACAATTTTGCTGGTTTCCCATGCTAAAGAAAGCTCAGCCAATTTCCCGATGTGTTCTCTGCTTTTCCTCAGTGCCACTGAAAATGAAATTAGCGCCTCTTACTCCGCCGTAACTATGTGATCTAGTTATAAGTATTCACTGGAGCTTGGCAGGTGAACCGAAGATGTAGCTGGACGCACTCAGTGTCTCCATGTGCATCTTTTGTGTTTGTTTGTTTTGTTTCAGAAGCTAGAGGGAGCCTATGGAACAAATTCTCTTTTAAAGGGGGAAATTAATGGTGCACACAATGTGCTTTGCTAACTGGGTCACTCCATATAAAAAGATGTAGCATCCTTCCCAATCTGGACTAGACAAAACAACGCCGTGGAGACACTGAGGCATCCCTTGAGTATCAGTTGGTAAGGATGACCTCCTCCACTGGAAAAAAAAGTGAGTGCACTTTTCAGGGCACTTCTCTTTAACTGAGAGCGCAATCCTAAACTGGAGTTAAGCTAAGCCAGCAAAGTCTGTGTGCTGGCCTCTCTGACTCCGAGAGTGGTCCAAACATACTGGACAGTGGCCCTTGTGCTGGCCAAACCTTGCTGACTTAGCTTATGCCGGCCTAACTCAACTTAGGATCGCGTCCTCAGTGAAGATGTCACAGATCCAGGGCAGTGGACAAGCTCTTGAGGGCACCCTGTGTAGACACACTGAGGGCACAATCCTAAACTGCGGTGGAACAAGCAGTTTGGCTGGCCTGAATTGTCTCCAGCTCAGGTTGAGAGACTGCTGGAGCTTCCACGGGGCAAGGGGATGTTCAGCCCTATGGGGCTGTTTGGATCTGCGCCTGCTGTTTAGCAGGGGCAAGTTGGAGTTCCCTCCCATAGCCTGGATCACAGGGACACAGCCTGAAGTTTGGATGCAGCCTAGTGGAATACACCTAATGATGTCATTCAGGGGGAAAGGACCAGAACGGGCGTTCCGGATCGTAACGGGCTCCGTGGCTGGTTCCGGGTTCCCAACAAGTGCCAATCAAAAGTGAGTTCCTGTTCCTAAATCATTTGAATGACACCACTGAATACACCTAATTGATGTGGTAGACTACACCACATTGATTTCCAACCGGTTTTACCCAATTGAAATGTGAGCTTGTTACAAAACTGAAACAAGGGGCAAATGACTTGTTACAGATGAAAAACCAGATATTGAAACTCCATGGAAAGATCGCTAGAGGAAGTGGGTGAAATTGAAAAAGCCGTTTCTATCTCAGTAGGAATTTTCTTCTCAAACACAAGTAATCTTATTTCCGTGTGGCTCTGGATTGCTTGCGATAATGAAATCAACCCAAATGCCTGGAAAGTAATTTTATCAAAACTAAAAGGCTTGATTCTCATAAAGGCACACAGTACTGCAAAGCATTTTGCAGTGGTAGGCAGTTTTTTTTTCCTCTTCAGATGATGTACGCACATGGCATGAGCACTGGAGAAGTGCTCAAACTTTGATCGTCTTTTGGAAAAAAGTGGAAATATAAAGTAGAAACAAGGTTTACAACACACAAGGTTGAATTTATAACCTTTAAATTCAGGGTGCAATCCTAACCTGGAGTTAGGCCAGCACAGTTAGGCCAGCAAAGTTCGGCCATCACAAGGGATGCCATAAAGGATGTTTGGACCACTCTTGGAGTCAGAGAGGCCAACACAGAGATGTGCACCATCCCTCCTGACTCCAAGAGTGGCCTAAAAATGCTTTATGGTGGCTCTTGTGCCAGCCAAACTTTGCTGGCCTAACTGTGCCAGCCTAAGTCCAGGTTAGGATTGTGCTCTCAGAGTAATCCAGAGGCGGAGCGTGGGTATAGCCTGGGGTGGCGTGAGCCATGGGCACCGGTAGCGGCGGGGTGGCGGGGCGCCATTGCGCAGAGTAACCCAAGTGCTAACCCGCACTGTTTGGCCCTCCCTCCCTCCCTGGTGTCCGTTTCGCTCCAAAATGGAGCTATTCCGGGTGCAGGGAGGTGTGGCGGAGCGACGCACGGAGGCGGGGCAACATGCTGGGGGCGCGGTTTCGTCGCCCTGCCATGGGCGCGCTCGGCACTCGGTTCGTCTCTGGCGTAATCAGGAAATATGAGAATGCATTTGTAGCTCTATTACAGGGTGAGAACCTCCGCTCATGTGAGAAATGCTTAGGGAAAAAGAAAAGCCACAAGCCTAGTGGCGCTAGGAAATGCTGTTGCAGCCCCACTGTCTGCGATCCAGTGAAAATAAACAGGGGGAAAAGAAATTGAGGGCACAATCCAACGATGCCGTTGAACCAACACCTGTGCACAGCGTCGGACCAAGGCTGTCGCAAACGTGCCACACCAGCTGAAGAAGCACCGGGCTGACATCAGCGCTCACACCAACACTGCCACGCCCATGGAGCCAACAGGTAAGCCTGCCCAGCACTGGCTGAGTTTGGCCAGCGCGGGGCAATTTCTGGGCGAGGAGAAGGCAGGAGGGAGGGCGGAATGGAGCAGAGCGAGAGCGTTCCGGCTGGCGGGGGCGGCCTATTAAGCCACACCCAAACTCCCGTCCCCGATTCGGGACACTGTGGCTTGCTCAGACTTGTGCCTGCTAAATAGCCAGTGCAAATCCAAACAGCCTAATGGGGCAGCCGGCTCCTGCCCTGGGGTGACACTGTGCTAAGGAGTGTCACCTATGCATTCCTTGGTCTGGTGCATATGGCTTGTGGCAGGAGCTGCCACCAGGTGCCTGCGGTCGTGCCCCCAGCATCCTGCATGGATGAGCGCAAGTTCGGATGAGTTCAAAAAATGTAAGATCCCCGGAAACTCCAGGGCCCCCCTTTTGACCCTGAGCCTGGGTACAAATTACCCCCTTTACCCCCACTCTCTGTTAAGCCCTATCACTCTCAAATGAAGAGAAGAAGTTATTACTGTCTGCCTGCTCAGAGGAACAAAACACAATAGATTGGGGGTTTTGTAATGTCAGCCCTCCATCAGGAGTTCTTTTAACAGTGGCGTAAATGTCATTTCTGCCGTCGTGATCTGAGGCAGGCACCTGTGCTTTTTGGGATGCTTAGACAAAACATGGTTATAATTGCTCTCTTGAGACCACAAGGCATTTGTGCCATAAATTATTTCTTCTTGCTGTTGGAGGGAGTGCTTTTTTCCCAACTTTGACTGGCTAGGTTTCACAACCAGCTATCCAGACTTTTTCATTAAAAAAAGAAGAGAGTTTCAAAAATGGAAAACAGACAGCTGTTGTTAGGGCAATTTAGAGAGCAACCCTAACCCAGAGTTAGGCCTGCACAGTTAGGTCAGCAAAGTTTGGCCAGCATAAGGGCCACTGTGAAGCACATTTGGACCACTCTTGGAGTCTGGGAGGACGGCACACATCTGTCTTCTGGCCTCTCTAACTTGGAGAGTGGTCCAAACATACTTTTGGATGTATTAGTCCACATACTTTAAACTGTGCCTTGTGCTGGCCAAACTTTGCTGGCCAAACTGTGCCAGCCTAACTCGCTCAGAGGAAAGTATTACAGGATTGGAGCCACAAGTATTACAGGATTGGAGCCCCCCCCCCCAGTAAGTTCATCACTAAACTATGGAAATCTAAGAAGGCAGAGTGTGTTTTCAAACAGTTTTCAGCCCTGAGATCATGGCAACTCTAATCAGCCCCAATGCACATAAATTGTCCCATTAAAATTAAGCCCCCCAAATCCCCTGCCAAAGTACACACACATACTTCTTGCTCGCAATTGGAATTTGGATTGGGCTTTTATTCCCAGTCCTCTCTGCAGCCTTTGCTATTCTCTCTTCCCACGTACACAGTATACAACTTAATCTTCCATAAGCCTTTAATGCCCACTCTGTCCGCATCTCAGGGTGTCACGTCGTTCCACAGCCTCATCTTAGGGTTGATCCAAGTTGCCTGATGACTTCGAAGCTTTATGGCCTCTGAGTTTTTCAAAAGCCTTTAATAGTGTTACAGCCATCCTTAGGTCTCAGGTGACACTGTTAAAAGAATGTATTGATTGATCGCATTATAGCCAAATGCTGCCGTTCATCATTTGACATCCAAAGTGCATTTGAATGGGCTTGGAAACCTGATTGCCCACGCAGAGCATCTGGATGCCGCACCGGTACAAAGCGATCCATCAGGCCAATTGTAGAGGTCACCTCAGGAAGCAGATTGCTGGGAAGGCACCTCTGTCTTCCTACCTGCCTCCACTTCCCCTTTTTTGCCTTCCACTCCTTACCTTGAGTGGGACGTGGTGGCGCAGCGGGTTAAACCACTGCTGCTGGGCTTTCTGACCGGAAGGTTGGGAGTTCAAGACTGCGTGACCGAGTGAGCTCCCGTCGCTTGTCCCAGCTCCTGCCAACCTAGCAGTTTGAAAGCACCTAAAAATGCAAGAGATAAATAGGGACCACTTCGGTGGGAAGGTAACGGTGTTCCGTGCGCTACGGCACAGAGTCATGCCGGCCACATGACCACGGAAGCTTGTCCTCGGACAAAAACGCCGGCTCTACAGGCTTTGAAACGGAGAAGAGCAGCGCCCCCTACAGTCGTCGGTTGTGGGGAAACCTTTACCTTTTACCTTGCCTTGAGGAGGCCTCCTTGACTCCACCACAGAATGCAGCACCCACCCCATTGGGACAGCTACATCAAGGCTGGAAAATTGGACAGGATTTGGCCCTTAAGTTTTCTGATGTGTTTTCACTGGAAGCTCTGCTGGTTGCTAGACAACCCACCCAAAATCAGATCACAACCCACAGTTCGGAAACTGCTGAGACTGAGCAAGATACTGATCAAATAGATAAATAAGCATATGCAACTGGAGATCCAATTGTGATCTGTGAGTCAAAGTTCAGCTAATGTTTGATTGCACAAATCCATTGATTCAAAGGCACAGCTCTAATTAAAAAGGGACGGATTTTAGCGGTGAGAAGACTTTCCTGTGAGCTATTCCATATGTGCATTAGAGATGTTATCTTGCGGGTGTTTGTGTGCTTTTTTTTGGAGTGTGGTTACTCCCCCGAGACTGAGAAATGAGTTAAGAGATTGACAGAAATACATTTGTGGCTTCCTGAATCAAGTGGAATAAATGAGAACTCAAAGATGGGAGTGCCTTGCCAGGAATAAGATGCAAGTGACCCCACATTCAATGCATCCGATTTTGGAGATCAGATTGCCCCAGGGGCATAGCTAAAGAAGGGCAGGGGGTGCAACTGCACTGGGCAACAAGCTTTAGGGCAGGCAACAAGCTGAGCTTGACAGTAGTGTGCCAAAATTTTGGAAAAAAAAAAAAAAACCTTGGTATGTATGAATATTACCATCATGTATCACATCATTGGAAAGGGAATTTAATGCAGAACTCAATGAAAGAAACCACAAAGTAGTATCTATCTACTATCTACTAGTCTATCAAAAGTTATGGCAAAAAAACCTGAAAACGAAACTACAACCGTGACATCACTTCCTGTTGTGATGTCACTTCCAGGGCAATATTTTGCCCTCTGCGCTGAGCTACACTTCATTAGTTACGCCCCTGGACTGCCCATCCCTACAAATTCATCTTAAGGTATTTTCTCTCCCCCCACCCCCACCCCCCCACACACGTTTCTTTCTTGCTGTTGTTGCTCAAGCATTTATGGTCATTAATAATTACACTGGCAGGTTTTGTAAGCCCTTTCTGTCATTTCTCTTCCTACCGTTATCAAGAACATTTATGATGTTCCATAATTATCCTCCTACAGAGACTCCCACAAAACCATGGACAGGGCCCAACTCCTTTGGAGACACCACCTTGTTGTCCGACCCGAAGATGTTACAAAGCTGCTTCATCCATCAAAGAAGAATAAAAGTGAGATGGAATGTTCGGAGGTGCCAAAGGAGTGAAGGACTTGAGATGGATTGCTTCACAAAGGAGTGTCTCCTCATTCTTACTGGCCCAAAAACATGAGCAAGAGAGACGGGCACAAAATGAAAATAGATCTCAGTAATTTACATCACCGTTAGTTCCGAGCATGATAGTCCAAGGGAAACTAGAAATTGTTTCGCCCTACTGAGACTACATGTGCTTCATCCCACTCTGTACACAAGTGCATAGATGCATGTACTGGTTCTTCTAAACTGCCTTGGGGCCCAATCCAAAAAGGCCCTTATCACTGCTGATACATGCATACGCCTAGCTAACACTGTTGCAAACGTGCCGTAAAGCATGTAAAATCATGCACAGGAGGGATAGAGTTGACAGAGGGATGTTCTTTTCCCTCTCTCACAATACCAGAACCAGGGGACATCCACTGAAATTGAGTGTTGGGAGAGTTAGAACAGATAAAAGGAAATACTTTTTTTACCCAGTGGGTAATTAAGCTATGGAACTCCTTGCCACAGGAGGTGGGGATGGCATCTGGCCTAGGTGCCTTTAAAAGGGGACTGGACAGATTTCTGGAGGAAAAGTCCATCGTGGGCTCTAGGCCATGATGGGTTGGGCAACCTCCTTACGTTAATAGTGGGCTACTTCAGAATGCCAAGTGCAAGGGAGTGGCCACAGGATGCAGGCATCTTGTTGTCTACTGAACTCCCTGAGGCACCTGGTGGGCCACTGGGAGATACAGGAAGCTGGACTAGATGGGCCTTTGGCCTGATACAGTGGGGCTCTTCTTATGTTCTTATGTTCATGACACAGAGAGGAGACAGCGCTGGTGCTGGGCCGGTGCAAGTGGGCGCATGGCCTCAGCGCCAAAAGGATGTGCTGCTGGTGCTCCAGCAGGGCCAGTGAGCGGAAAGTGCTTTTGGGGTAGGGGGAGAGGCAGGGAGAGGCGGAACTGGGCAGAGGGAAGGGAGGATCATGCCTGCATGGGGGGGGGGCGGACACAGGATCAATGCTGACCTCTGCCGCCAGATCCTATGCCTCACATTGGGCTGGGCACCCATCACAGGGGGGCTTGAGTCTGCCAGAAAAATGAACCAACAAATTTAGCTTTCAAGAAGTAATGGACTGGATGAGGGTGGCCACAGATGGCGATGACATAAAGTAGAGGCTCTGTGGGTAGATGGTTCACCTGACCAGGAAGTGATAAGTTCACCAGTTCGGAGCTGTCCCTCATTGCCTGAGATTAGGTGGGTGGTGACGGAGGACATTTTTGCTTATAGCACCCCAATTTTGGAACACACTCCCTGGAGATGTTTGCCGGATGCAAGCTATTTTTTCTTGCTTTGAAGCGTGGTAAAAAGCATTTTTATTCAAGGAGACACTTCAGCATGTCATCTACACTGGTTTTAAATCTCCCCTGTTTGATGGCTTGCTGCTATTTTTTTGCTATGGTATTACACTTTCTGAACATGATGCATTCTGCAAAATGCATGATGCATTCTGCATCGTGATGCATGATGCATTCTGCAAATGATGCATTCTGAAAATGATGCATTCTGCACATGCAAAATGCATTGTCTTGATGCAATTCTTGCAGCAAAATAACTTCTGCAATCCAGCTTCTATCATGGTTTTTTGGGAATTGATCGTCAGACAATCATGAGCAGTCAAGCACTTGGGTACAAGCTGAACAGCTAAGAGGGCTGAAGTTAGTGCTAGAAAGAGAGAGGCAAGCTATGATGGAGGAAATGTGGGGGAACTATTGTCACTTTTGGAGTAAAGGTTAAGCTGCAGCTCATTAGAGCAAAATGTCACTTTCCATGATGCAACCAGTCCTTACCTCAGATGTATTAAAAACTGCTGCCACCTTCACAACCACCCCCTGACTCAAACAATGCTGTTCATATTGAAACTTGGGTGGGTTCTCTCAATATGCTTTGGAAATTGACACTTCAAAAATTGTGTCAAATTTCTGGCGCAGATGTAATTTATGTGTATCTTTAATTCTTAGGCTTAACCAGTTTCATCGACACAGTGGTTTAGAGGGCATGCCTAACTGGGAGTTAGGGTGGCACAGTAAGGCCAGCAAAGTTTGGCCAGCACAAGGGCCACCGTCAAGTGTGTTTGGACCACTCTCGGAGTCAGGGAGGAGGGTGCACGTCTTTAGGCAATTCTTCATCTTTAGACAATGACCCCAGGACATAAAGCAAAACAGGAAATCCATCTTACCTTTGAGCGTCCAGCAGCAACTCTGATTTCAGCAGGGCATGTTAAGGATGCTCCAGTAGGTAGTGTAATTTGCCTGGGATCATTCATGGAAGGTGTCTGGAGATTTGCTGATGAGAAAAGAACAAAAGAGAACAAGCAATGATTTTACGCTGATCAAAAAGAATAGAACGATATTAATAATAGTGTACAGTGAAGCACTACATGATAACCGATGCACAATGGTACTGCCTTTCCATCACAGAAGAACTATCCAACAAAGGTGCCATTACAGTTCAGCAATGCATTCACTGATCATTTGGATAAGACCGGAGGCTGCTCATTTGAGATAAGCACAGGTATTACATTATTCAAGGGACCATTTCAGGGACCACCTGATAAGCCCTGTGTGATGCTTAAATCTGTTCAACTCCATCATTCTCCACCCCCAAAAAGGTTGTATAATTATAAAGTAGACCTGAGTAACAGAGGAACACGCTGACACTTGAATTAGACTGTCCCCCCTTGCTTTTGGCATTCTTAATTGATGGTCTCCTCTGTGCTTTTCATTTGTCTCCTGCCATTTTGTTATTAAAAAAAAAATAGCTGGCAGAAGAAAGAGCCGAAACAAATAGAAAATGAAGGTTTGTTCTTTGCCTGCCTGCTGAAAATACCATAATCTGATTTGTGGAGGAGATGAGTGAGCTTGAACGTCTCGCCTATGGAATATAGGTCTAAAAAACGACACAGAATTGATACATAAGTAATGCACACAATTCCTCCACTAATCACTAGAGGTGGTTGTAAACAGTATTATTTATTTTACTCAGAAGTAATGCTATTGTGTCCAGTAAGACTTAGGGCACAATCTTGGGGGATGGTTAGGCCAGCAGGTTACTTGCCGGCAGTGATGTCATGCAGGGGGTACGCGAGTACCGGTTTCTAGGATTATGGTGGGCCCCGTCCATTTGCCCACCCACTCATTGACTCCGCCCCCTGCAACATTTGAATTTCCTGCACATTTGAGTTGCCTGCCTGTTGGGTCACATTAACATGATGCCAGGTCTTCTTAACATGTTCTGGGGGTGCTGTGGAATACTGTTGCAACTGTTGGGTCAGTTTAAAATTGTCTGAGGCTTCAAAAAGGGCTTTTTTCATGTCACTTCCTGCCACAACATCACTTCCGGCTTATGATGTCACTTCCGGTGGGCGGGTCCCGACATGTGCCAATCAAAAGTGAGTACCTGTTCTTAAATCATTTAGATGACACCACTGCTTGCCGGTTGTCGCAATTGTCGCAATTGTTGCAATTGTTGCAAAAGTGTGCCACTTCAGTGTTTTCTATACGGCATCATTCTTTGTTTAGCCATTCTTGCATTTTGAATAATATAAATAAATCTCTTCCTAGTCCATCCTACACATGCTCCTTCCTCACCCTGCAGAGGAGGACTTAAAATGTAGAGCAAGAGTCATTCCCAGAGAATTATATTTCGGTTTCTACAGGAATATTGTCAGGCAGAGCACAGAGCCTTTTCCTCCCTCCTCCTCCTTCAAATGCACAGAATTTGGCCGTGTCCATCTCAATCGTCTTGGGCTCAGTAAGAACTCCAGTGGGTTGAGTGCCAAATTGTGAAGCTGTCCAAGAAACAGATCATTCAGCGAGCATTTGGAATGTAAATTTTACTGGTAACTCCTTAAAAAGTGAAAGACCTTTTCCTGGCCTTTTCCTCAACTGGAAAACATAATACAAGTTTCTGCAATGCTAATCACAACGACTATTGTTCAAATAATAACCAATTGGCATAGACACCGTTGGTGTTGGTGTGTTGGTGTTGGTTTCTTTCCCCCAAAACTTACTTGGCAGTAACAGCAAATGGTTCCTACAGCTCCCAGTACCCTACTGGTACCCTGGTACGCATCAGTTATGGTGGCTACATTTACCTGGGATACTGACATGGCAGTATCTGACTCCAATCTTGGAGTCAGAGACACAGCACGCGGACGTGCACCATGCTCCCTGACTCCAAGAGCGGTCCAAACGTGCTTTGCAGGGGCCCTTGTGACAGCCAAACTTTGCTGGCTTAACTGTGCTGGCCTAACTCCAGGTTAAGGTTGCACTCTCAGGCTCAGTACACAAGATGAGGAGTATTTTCAGCAGTTGTTCCAAGATTAATTAAATGAGTGGTAATGTTTCAGGATAAGCTTATTCATCATATTGCGCCATCGTACAGCTGGAATAGATTGCAAAGCTTTCTTTCCCAAAACAACTCCATTGGGCTTTAAAAGGGGGGGGGGTAATTCAAAGCAAAAAAAAAAAAGTCCCAGAAGTTGTTGGGTGAATCACTTTGATTTCCAGTAGTCAGAAGCCACCTGAAAAGCAAGTGAGAAGACTGACATTGTTCCTACTCAACTATGGGAAGCAGAGTAATCCCAGATGTGATGATCCCCAGACCGTCCTGTGACAGGAAGTGCCGCGAACAGAGGAAAATGTGCTTGAAATGCTGAAAAGGAACATCGTTCCCACACAATTCTGTAGCAAAGGGGATTTGGGGGAAAGTCAAGGCCAAGGTTGAATTTCTAAAATTAGGAATGCTAAGCTCAAGTTTGCTTAGCTGTCAAGACTTCTGCTGAGAGGTCCAGGAGAATGAACAAACAGCCCCTCTCTCCATTTCTAAGCGTGCAATCCTAACTTGGAGTTAGGCCTGCACAGTTAGGCCAGCAACGTTTGGTCGGCACCAGAGCGTCGTAAAACACATTTGGACCACTCTCAGAGTCAGTGAGGATGGCTCACATCTGTGTACTGGCCTCTGGGACTCCGAGTGGTCCAAACATACTTTACAGTGTCTCTTGTGTTGGCCCAACTTTGTTGGCCTAACTGTGCCGGCCCAACTCCAGGTTAGGATTGTGCCCTAAATCACAGTCATCCAGTAGCATGGGAGGACCAGAATACTGTTAAATGCATCCATGGCCTCACCAATAAAAGCTTGTCCTAGTTCATGCAAATAGGGCTCCAGTGGTGAATCAACCCTAGTTTGGGTGATTAACCAGTGAGTAGCTACCTTAGGGCCCAATTCTATAGACCTCCTGCAACCGCCAGGAACTCACATTCCATCAGCGCATTCTTATGTTAGTTGCAGCAAGCGGCAAGCTGTTGTGGCCACATTCCAGTACCCTCCAAATAAGACCCTCGATGCCAGGAAGTCAACATGGGGGTAGGTGGGTGGAATGGGGGGGAATGGGGCGGAGATGGGGTGAAGAGATCGGTGATCACAACCAGGAAAGGGAAGGTATTGGTGGCAGTAGCTCCATCAGTATCCTATCCAACTTCCTGGTCTCCATCCCCTTTCCTGAGTTTACTTGGTTTGCGCCAGCAAAATTACTGGTTCAGGTCCACGTAGACCCATTGTGGCAATGGGTCTACTTGGAGATCATGGAGATCACCACCAGGCAAGAGAACAAATGATCCTTTGCCTGGAGGAGACCTCCAAGACACACACCCCTACAAGATGCAGCGTTGGGGTGGAAGAATTAGATTGGACTGGCCTGTTAATTAATCAAACCAGTAGTTGATTGATACAATGAGTAATGAGCCGACCAGCAGTCCAACAGGGTAGTTCATGAGGCTTAGCCCCAGCTTTGTTCAAGTGCCAGGTCTCCTAACAAAGAGATGTCCAAGAAAGGCCAGGCCTTCTTTTCCCATCTCCTTGAAGCTGACCCACAGAGGTTGGCCTTCCTAACGGCTCCCTTGTAGTGGAACTTATTTTATGTCAAACAGCTGCTGCACTTCTAAACATCTGCCCGGGAAAACATATGGCCAGAATCAGTCAATGCTCAGGGAGGATAGATAGTACATAGTTGCATGCAGGTGGTCCTTATCAGAGGCATAATTTTGAATTTTGAATTATTATAATTTTTGTGCCCTGTCAACTGATTTTTTTTTCTTCATTCCTTGTGATGATGGGGGTCCCCTTGGTCTGCTCTTTCCCTTAGGAAAAACCTCAGTGTATAGTTCATTAGGAAAGAAGCTTCCCTGAGACTGTATCAGTGGTGTCAGCCTACCGGTTCGCTGGGCGGAGTTTTCGCGGTCGCTGGGCGGGTTTCCACGGTGAACGGCAGCGTGCTCGCTGCGTCCTGTTGCGTAATGGCGAAAGCCCGCGTAATGGCGAAAGCGTAATGGCATTGCGTAATGGCGAAAGCGGGCGTGCTTTTGCCATAACGCAACGGGACGCAGCAAGCACGCTGCCGATCACCGTGGAAACCCGCCCAGCGACCGCAAAAACTCCGCCCAGCGAACCGGTAGGCTGACACCACTGGACAGTATGCCATTGCAGGAAGACTGCACAGCAAAGCAGGCAGGTGATTTTGTGGATCCATTGTCTTCTGTATCCATGTGGGGCTAGTGGCATACAAAATGAGTGACCGGGGGTCCTCTAGGCCCCGGGTAACAAGCTGCAGGAGGGTGTCGAATTGGCCTCCCCAAGAGGCTTAAGCTTCTTTTTCAAAAAAAGAAAATTTATTTCATTTAGGGCACAGTCCTAACCTGGAGTTAGGCCGGCACAGTTAGGCCAGCAGAGTTTGGCCAGCACAAGGGACACCGTAAAATATGTTTGGACCACTCTCGGAGTCAGAGAGGCCAGACAGACGTGCGCCATCCTCCCTGACTCCAAGCGTGGTCCAAATGTGCTTTACGGTGGCCCTTGTGCCGGCCAAACTCTGCTGGCCCAACTCCAGGTTACGATTGCGCCCTTAAATGTATTGTTCAATTGTTTATTAGTATAATTGTATTGACAAAGTTTCCAAGTTATATATAAATGTACAAACATAAATATACAAACTTCCAAAGTTAGAGTATTATATGCACCAAGTTCAATAAAAAGGAAATGTTCACTGTCTGCACTTCTTCACTGGCCATTATTATTATTCATGTCATGTCATGACTATTACTGAAAATAGTTTTGTCATAGGGGGTGCCAAAAATATATGGGCCCTGGGTGCCGAATGACTGTGGTATGCTGCTGGGTGGAACAAGAGCCCTGGCCAGCCCACCTATTAGGATTGGCATGCACCAATTGTGCATCTAAGCCCACCTGAGGAGTTCAAGGGGCAGGTAAGGATGCCCCTGATGAACCAGTGACCTCCTCCTCAATCCTAGATGTCTTTTTGTCAAGGCCAAGGGTCCGCAGGTACGATCTGGGATGGCTCGCTCAGAGATCAAATCTTTGGCCCCCATTCTGGAGATCAGAGAGGTTTGCTAGACTCTTCAAGTGGAACTTGGTGTTGGGGAAGAGTGAAATTTAAACACAGTAGAAAATTAGTTTGCTGGAAAGTTTGGCTGTAATACAAGGTAATGAATGCAAGCAATAAATTGTACTGCAAATTACAATACAATAAGTAATTATTAATTATTAATTATTAATTATTAAATTAATTAATTATTAATTATTAATTATTAATTATTATTATGTGATGGTCCACACTGATCACTCCCAAGTGATTGTCCAAGTCTTCAATCCAAGAAGGCCGCAGTGGCCCGGATCGGGGCTGTGCAGCCTGGGGATTTGGATCCAGCATAACCAGCAGTGTCATCCTCAAATGAAGTTCCGGAACGCTAGGCGGGACTTACCGCTTGATTGACAGGCTGTCCGTGACGTGTCACTGCCTGCCCGCCTGCCGCGTGGGCTCCCTCCGGTTGGTGCGCCCCTCCGCTGCTTGCCCAGGCACCTAGCACGCCCCCCCAAGCAAGCGGGCACCCCCTCCGAAGTCAGGGGTGCCTGCGCGGCGGGCGGGCAAGCAGCGATACGTCACGGACGGGCAGCCAATCAGGCGGTAAGTCCCGCCTAGCGTTCCGGAACGTCGTTTGAGGAGGACACCACTGAGCGTAACTGCTAGATCTGGGCTCCTGAATCAGTGTGCCTGAATAAACCAGCCTCCAGAGTCTAGGCGAAAACAGCACGGACCTTTGTGCCACCCAGGATCAGTGTGTGCTTGGTCTTACGTTTGACGCAATGTACCCTGCAGAAAATAGGAGCAGCGAGTAGGATTCTTAAAGGTTGACTTCAGTGTCGTTCGTGTTTTGCATCTGTGGACAGCTGAAGAGGGGCTTGGACCTCGCACAGCAAAGGATGACAAGAGATAAAGTCTCAGACATCAAATGCTCCTTCCTGCACTGATAAAACTCCCCTCACCAAGCCCCTCCGGACGGCTGGATCAGTCTTGGCACCACCTCTGCATTTGACCGCGGCCATCTCGGCTTATTTACACAGCCACTTCAGCCAGCACTCGTGCGCTGCTAACGAATCAACACCACTCTGTGCTTTATTTTAATTCCACTGGCTTGTTATGATTGATGACTCACACTTCATTGCTGGTTTTGGGGTGTTTTTTTTTTATCCTCCCCTCCTAGAAAAGCTATTCTGGAGAAGAAGAAGAAATTCACCATCTATCTTTAATTCAACCCTCCTTTCAAATGAAAATCCATTCCAAGGCCGTGTGACTCTCCACAGTTCCTGCCCCTGACCCATCCCTGAAATGTCCATACAGGTGACCTTCACCTTTAATGTGTCCCCCTCTGAGCAAAAAGGGCCTTAAAGGCAGTGATGTCATGCAGGGGGAACATGGGGGAACTCAGTTCCACTTGTTAAAATTAGGGCTGACTCCGCCCACTTCACTCTGCGGTGCTTCTCCCCTCCTCCCCCCTCCCGATTCCTCTGCAAAGAGCTTTTCTTCTTGGTTGGCCGGCACTCAGAGGGTTAAAGGGAGCAACTCCGGATTCCTAGAGGGGTGAAGGGGTCTACCCATAGGAACCAGTCTACCCATAGGAACCAGCCGCGGGCAGATCTGGGCTCCGCCAGCCTCCGCCTTATGACGTCACTTCCGGTGGGCGGGTCCTGACACATGCCAATCAAAAGTGAGTTCCTGTTCTTAAATCATTTAGATGTCACCACTGCTTAAAGGTAATGTGGGTGACACCGAGGGCACAATCCAGCACCTTATGTAGGTGTAACATTGTTGTGTTGACACGACGCCATTAGCATCCAAGGCCCCTTCTGGAGGCCACACGGCCCCAATTTGGGCAGTGAGGCCCTATACAGCAGGCACAGATCTGAAGAACCCCATCGGGGGGGCTGAAGCCTCCCCTGGGGCAAGGGAACAAATGTGCCCTTGCCCCAGGGAGGCTCTCCAGTGCACCTAAGGTGCCCTGGATTTGGCGCAGGTCTGTTCTGCCAAATTCTCCCTGCTGGGCCTCCCCAAGGGCCCCAATGCCCACACTAGGCTAACTGGTGTCCCCTCCAGAGCGGCCTCAGCGATAGGCAAGAGGGAGGGGGTTCAGTCACCCTCTGGGCCTCCTCCAGACTGCCCTCATCACTGGCTTAGCTCCAAACTACCCTAAGTCTAGCACCAACAAACAATAGGCAGTTAGCTTGCCCAAGCCATAACTGCCTCCTCCACTTGGTGGCTCCAGGGGTGTGGCAGCCATACAACAGTTCCCAACAATAGTCTCCCTAAACAACCTTACTGTATCTACAGCCAGTTCCTCAGTCCGTCCTTCAGGCAGGCAGTTCAGCACCTGCCCAGCGCACCATCTTCCAGCACCTATCCAGGTTCCTTTCCTCCACCTCCTGCCTCCAGCTTTATACTAAGGCCAGCCAATCAGTGCGCAGGCTTTAATTCATCAGCCACACCCATCTACACCTGTGCTAACCTCCCAGAGCCAGAGCCCTTATCAGCCTGCAGCTGTGCTCCTGAGGTTTGCAAAGAACTTGGGGGTTAACCCTATAATCCCTGGCCAATCTGGGACAAAGGGCCATTGCTGATACCACTCCCTATCTCCTTGGGGTATCTCCTGTCTTTTCCAATACAGGGCCTTCAGGCCTTGCCAATCCAGAGCAATTTAGGATTGCGCTGCCAGAGAATTGCACTCACTGGTGTCATCTCTGACCCCACTGCAGCAAGTCAAACCTTTGTGTTTAGAAGAGGAATTTTAGGGGGTGGATGGTATGGGGGGTTGGGGGGAGTGTCGGGAACTTAGTGTGTGTATTGGTTTGGTCTCCGGGTGTCAGTGAATTTCGTTGTGTAACACAATGACAATAAATAATAATAATAATAATAATAATAATAATAATAATAATAATAATAATCGTTGCCTTTGGTCATGCACATTGGCCATGATGACTACATGGTTGGCGTTCCTCTGTATTGTGGAGAAAGGCGGGAAAAGAATGATGGCAAGTGAATCTTGTTATGTCTGTACCTTCTGGCACTTTGAGATATACTGCCCTTGAACTTGGAGGCTCTATTTAGCTATTGTGGTGATTGCCAAAAGTGTCATGAATTGGCCGCTGGTTAGGATTGTGCTCTTTGTCAGGTTAGTTGGCTCAGGGTGAGCCCAGCCCTGGGATACTCCTTGCTCTGGGTACAATAGTCTTAGCATGAGGCCTGTCTGCAGATGCACCTGTGCGCATCGGCCTCAGAGCAGCAATCAGCTAGGAGCTGTGGAAAGCGCCTACGTGCAACTCCGCACATCTCCAGGCTGTGCGTTGTAAGAACCTGACTGGGCCCACGGTAGTATTTAAGAGCTGGGCAAGCTGACCCTCAGTGTGGGTTGAGGTAGGAGCGAGGGTGACATGCTGTTGGAAAGAACATAAGAACATAAGAAGAGCCCTGCTGGATCAGGCCAAAGGCCCATCTAGTCCAGCTTCCTGTATCTCACAGCGGCCCACCAGGTGCCTCAGGGAGGCATGAGACAACAAGATGCTTGCATCCTGTTGCCACTCCCTTGCACCCGGTACCAGTAGCCCACCACCTTTGTAAGGAGGTTGCACAATCCATCATTGCCTATAGCCCACGATAGACCTTTCCTCCAGAAATAACATCTGTAAATTCTATCTGCTGCAAACTATCTGACTGTGTACTGGAAATATTTGACCTTGGACTGTGTACCTTGACAAATTTGCCTGACTCCTGAAGAAATCCTAATCAATCAATCAGTCAAACTGGTACTTATATACTGCTTTTCAACACAAGTTCACAAAGCGGTTTACAGGCAAATAGTAATAATAAAGTTGAATGGCTCCCTGTCCCAAAGGGCTCACCATCTAAAAAAAATGCAGAACACCACCAGCAACAGCCACTAGAAAGACACTGCACAGGGGTGAAGAGGGACAATTCCTCTCCCCCTGCTAAATATAAGAGGAACACCACTTGAAAAGTGCCTCTTGCCCAGTTAGCAGGGGGATACAAACTAATACAAACTCTACATGGTAAAGCTGTGTGCTCGTGTCTCTTTGCCACTGTGCTGCAATGTAGAATCTTCCACAGCCCTGCTTCGCTTCCTCTGTTTAGACAGCCGGGCTCTCTGGCAAGCTACGGGGTCCCGGCAACTGGGGAGTCCCCCTAAAGGGGAGTTAGTTACTGGGGAAACTTCCCAATTATTCCTGTTACTCTTAATCAAACAAGTGTCTTCCAGACCTTTCTAATGAGGCTTTCGGTATTCTGCAAGCCAGCGGTGTTATGCTGCCGGAACGCTGGGCGGGACATCCGGGTGATTGACAGCCCGCCCGTTGCGTTCCGGAGCATTACGCCGTTTGCGTAACGTACGCAAGCGGCGTAATTGGTTACGCAAATGGCGTAACGCTCCGGAACGCAACGGGCGGGCTGTCGATCACCCGGATGTCCCGCCCAGCGTTCCGGCAGCATAACACCGCTGCTCCAAGCTCATATGTGACACATTTGCACGTCATAGTTCGAAATGAGCTCACACCGGTTTATTTTTATGCATTAAATGCCACGGAAGAGATTTTCCAACTCACAGTAAAAGGGTTAGGAAGCCACTGCAGCTGTAGCGCTGTGATTCAAAGAACAAACAGCGATTCAAACAGGGGCTCATGCAACATACGTTTATTTTCTTAATATATGGAAATTAACTTCTACTGAGGAAAGCAGTAATGCATGAAGCACCCCTAAGAATATTTAGCGGCTCCTTCATTCTTCTAAAAGAGCACACTAGTTACACCCTACACACACACACACACACACACACACACACACACACACACACACAAACATCAAACGTTCCTGTACTCCTATGGGAGAGTGTAACTGATTAGCCCAAATAATGGGATTTAATGCAATTCAGAGCCAACGTATTAATTAATTTATCTCTGGAAATCTATCTGCTGTCGCGTCTGCGTCCATGATTTTTAATCATTCCCAAGCATCCGTGTTTATTATTACAGCCAGCGGAGAGAATTTTATTGTTATTATTTATTCTCCATAAAGTAACTGCCAAAGATGATTTATATCTCCTGGACTGGACGCAACGAATCATGACATTCTACTGCAACAATGTTTGAATGGAAAAAAGAAAGGTTAGCTGGAGTAAGCCTTACTTTCCCCAGCAGCAGAGGTTTGAGAGAATAACAAGTGGTTGGTTGCCCATCAGGAGGTGCTGCTTAAGAGCGACACAAGTTGTGACTTACAGCACAAGCCTACGCATGATTACAGGCATGCCTTGGTGCCCACTGATTCAGGGCGCAATCCTGACCTGGAGTTAAAGGTAAAGTAAAGGTTTCCGCACGACCGAATGGTCTAGTCATGACCGACTGTAGGGGGCGGTGCTCATCTCCGTTTCAAAGCCTGTAGAGCCGGCGTTTTTGTCCGATCATGTGGCCAGCATGACTCTACACCGTAGTGCACGGAACGCTGTTCCCTTTCCACTGAAGTGGTCCCTATTTATCTACTTGCATTTTCGGTGCTTTCGAACTGCTAGGTTGGCAGGAGCTGGGACAAGCAGCGGGAGCTCACTCCGTCGTGCAGTCTCGAACTCCCAACCTTGCGGTCGAAAGCCCAGCAACAGCGGATTAACTCGCTGTGCCACCACTTCCCACGACCTGGAGTTAGGCGGGCACAGTTAGGCCAGCAAAGTTTGGCCAGCACAAGGACCACTGCAAAGCACGTTTGGACACTCTCGGAGTCAGGGAGGAAGGCGCATGTTGGTGTGCTGGCCTGTCTGACTCTGAGACTGGTCCAAACACACTTTACAAACTTTACACACTTTACAAACACACCGTGCTGGCCTCACTGTGCCGGCCTAACTCCAGGTCAGGATTGCACCCTCACTATCCATGGTTTCAGTTATCCACGGATACCGTGGACAGTGGGACTCCTACTATGCAAATCTCTCTCTTTTTTTACCTTGTTGCAGCAAAACCACTGATAAGGGAACCACTGATGTTCCCCTATCTATAAAAATACATCACTAATATCTACAATTTTCAATTTTCTGCCCACCCAGCTTATGAAACCTGATGTGAGCTGGGCAAAGAGCAATCTGCTTAAGGCTCAAAAGTACAGGGAGGCAGTCCCTGCCAACCTAGCAGTTCGAAAGCACGTAAAAATGCAAGTAGATAAATAGGGACCACTTCGGTGGGAAGGTAACGGCATTCCGTGTGCCTCGGCGTATAGTCATGCCGGCCACATGACCACGGAAACTTGTCCTCGGACAAAACGCCGGCTCTACAGGCTTTGAAACGGAGATGAGCATCGCCCCCTAGAGTCGGTCATGACTAGACCATTCAGTCGCGGGGAAACCTTTACCTTTAAATAGGGACCACTTCGGTGGGAAGGTAATGGCATTCTGTGTGCCTCAGCGTATAGTCATGCCGGCCACATGACCACGGAAGCTTGTTCTCAGACAAACACCGGCTCTACAGGCTTAGAAACAGAAGCCTACAGTCGCCCCCTACAGTCGGTCACGACTAGACCATACGGTCGTCGGGAAACCTTTACCTTTTATCTTACAGGGAGGCAGGAGGGGGTAGCGTGACATGTATGGTAGGCACTGCCACATGCTGTGTAAGCGTCCCCTTCCCTTCGCTGTAGGAGCCATTCAGGGGAGCGATGGCAACTCTTCCTTTTGTCGGGAAAAGAGACCACTGGGGCCTTGAATGGCATCCGTTAATTGTCACTCCAAGGGTACCCAAAAGGCACATCAAGGTTGTTGTTTTTTTGCTTCCCGCAGCTCACAGTTGAATCGGTGCTGATGAACAATGCAGCCGAGAGATGCTCGCAGCCTGCCAGCTCCCCTCACTGCAAAAATGATGGATGCTTGACTTGACTAAGTGGAGGCACTTAGTGCAAAATGAAGTCAGCAGGAACTTTTGTGATGCAAATGAAACGATGCTATTTCAAATTGGGTTAGCCTTGGAAGTCACATACCGAATGTATCATCCCCCTGCCCTGATGGACTGAAGTGGCATTTGGTTGAACCAGCATGAGGTTTTGTAGTTGTCTTTGTTGTTGTTAATTCCGACTGTTTGTGCATCACTATTTCCTTGAGGAAGTAAGCCACGTTTACATCTCATTTCAGGAATGAAAAAGGGACAATCCAAATGCGTTTTACGGTGGCCCTTGTGCCGGTCAAACTGTGTTGGACTCACTGTGCTGGCCTAACTCCAGGTTAGGATTGCACCCTAAGTCTAGCTACCAAAATCTGGTGGGCTCTGGATAAAAACCAAAATTATTATTATTATTATTATTATTATTATTATTATTATTATTATTATTATTATTATTA
>JAJKFI010000062.1:2314207-2326861 GCA_029204185.1 Lerista edwardsae | reverse complement strand
TATTATTATTATTATTATTATTATTATTATTATTATTATTATTATTAGCTGTTTGTGACCCGGCGTTGAATTAGGGTGGCCCTCCCCCCACAGTGTTTCTGTCCACCAGATCGTCACGAATATGTGTAGCGCGTGGGGCGCACAGCGTTCCAGGCGTCCCAGAGTGATGGAGGACCGTAGACGGAAATATGCCAATCCCCCTAAACAGTATGAAGTGGTCAGATCCAGGTGGAGAAATACCACTCCTCAGTGAAATAAGAACGTATTGATGAGCCTGAACCCGAAATGCACACTATCACTGTGAAAGTAAGTAGGAAGCAGGTAGACAATCAACCCAGAGAGCAAACTGAAACAGACATTACTGAACAATGTCTGCAGGTAATCTGGTGGGATAGCAGTGAAGTATGAGAAATGGGAGCAGCTGGCCAGTGAGCTCTGTGTAAATATGTCCATCTCAGATCCGACTGGGTGCTGGAACTGTGTGGAATCTGCTCTTTCTCCTGGGCAAGTCAGGGACTGGGAAGACATTTCACTTTCAGTTTTGAGCACTGCCTGTGTATCAGCTCAGCTACTGCAAGCCTACCACATAACATGCAGAATTGTGTGTGACCACAGGGTGGCAGCAGACCTGTAGTCCAATGCAATTCCCTTGGTCTGGACGTTCTAGCCCCCCTCCCCGAAAAACCGGGGGCTGTAGGGGGGTCTCACCCCCGCAGTGTTTGTTGCCAGGCCGCAAGGTACGTGCGTGCCGAGTTTCGTGCCGATCAGTGAAGGCATTGAGGAGCCTATTCAGAACATACAAACACACCCACAAACATACCCACAAACCCGGCCACGTCCGTTTTTATATATATAGATTATTGAGGCAGAGGCACATGAACCTCTGCTATCAATGGGCAAAACAATTAAAAAGATGGCTTTTGATATTAAGAAGTATCTGACAGTCTTCAATGACATCTGCAAAGTAACACAGAGGAAATCCAAGAATTATGAAAAAAGCATCACATGGAATGTCAAAGTGTAGAACAAAACAGCTCAGAATCCAGATTTGATCAAATATTTAAACTGCGGAGTTGGATCTGCCGATTAATATTTACTCCAACTTTGCAAATGTCACCGAAACTCCGAGTGTATGTTGATGGGTCAGGGTTCATTCTGTGTGATGGAAAGCAAAAGTTTTGATATATTGACACATGAAGAACAATGTATTCATTATGAGTACAGAACTCTTACTGAGGGTCAAATTAGATGTGCATGCAAAATGTATGCTTTTGACTCTTTAATTTTTGTGTATGTTTACAAAGTGACTGAGAGCGCAATCCTAAACTGGAGTTAGGCCGGCATAAGCTAAACCAGCAAAGTTTGGCCAGCACAAGGGCCACCATGAAGCATGTTTGGACTACTCTCGGAATCAGGGGGGATGGCACACATCTGTGTGCTGGCCTCTCTGGCTCCGAGAGTGGTCCAAACATACTTTACGGTGGCCCTTGTGTTGGCCAAACTTTACTGGCTTAACTTATGGCGGCCTAACTCAGTTTAGGCTTGCGCACCGAGTGTGTGAGTGCACATGTGCATGAAACAGCCCAAACAGTGGAGGGTAGGAGGATTTTAGCACATAGCTACCGTTGCAGTTCTTAACATATTGGCCACTCCCATGCATGCTACTTAGTAAAAATAAAAAAATAAAAAAGGCTCTGCTGAAAGCCTATAGAATTCCCAAAGCTGATCCCTCCACTTGTCACAAGCAGAGAATTATTTCCAGTGAAAGAGAGTAGCATTTAGGCAAAAAAGAATGGGGGGTGGTGGAACCCACACTTTATTTGCATGTACTGTAAAAGAAACATTTAGAACCGTGGTTCCCAAACTGTGGGTCAGGACCCACCAGTGGTTCATGAGCCAATTTCAGGTGGGTCGTGAAGCACCCAGAGCGGCCATATTGAAAATATGGGAAGATGGGATGCTGGAAAGGGGGAGGGCTGTGTGGATGTTCTGCTTGTGCCAAGCTTGTAAATAGGCTTCTTTCTTTCTGATTCACTTTGCTATTGGAAAATGGCTGAGAAAGAATCCAACCTATTGCTGCGTTCTCAGGAAAGCAGCAGGCTCTGGCGTCACAATGGCGGCACTTCTGGCCATGACATCACTTCTGGTGGGTCCTGGACAGATTGCCAGCCTAAAAAGTGGGTCCCAGTGCTAAAATGTTTGAGAACCACTGATTTAAGGGGGGGGAGGAAACAGAATCAGAGACGTTCCTTGCATATCTCATTGTTTGTCTCCGATGGAGAGGGAAAAAAGGAGGAAACCTGACAGCTTGGGCTGCTCTTTTGTGTTTTCATCTTCTGACCCACAGAAAACGAAACATGTGCTTTGGATTTCTGATCCTGGCCAAAGGCCATAAAAGTGGCCGCTTTTATTCTCATGCAATGTGTCAACACGGAACAAGTACATGATTATATGCAAACACTGAGCAACATTTGCTCTAGGTACGTTAGCTTTGGTGGTTGTTTGCCAGAAGATTTCTCTTTCCCCCCCCCCCCCCCCCGGTAGAGGTTTAAAAGATGGAAACTGCTGCAAAAGGACATGTCCCTCCATATTCAGGGACTGTGCATCTTCTGGAAGCCTAATAAACCATTTCATCAAGGCTGAATGTTAGACGCCAGGATTAATCCATTGAGGGGGTGCAAGGGGCACCCCTATGGTGAGCACCAAAATGATTTGTTTAAAGCTGCTGTCTTAGGCACTTGCAGAGGCGGATCTACAGGGAGGGCAAAGCACTAAGTGTTGCAAGAAGCCTCACCGTGTCATGTAAATCCCTCCTCTCCCTTGCTGCTGTAGCCAGTGAGCAATGCCAAGATGTTGCTTTTCCCTGTGAGGATTGGCTAGAACCGTGCAGGAGAGGAGTGATTTCCACTGCAAGGTAAGGCTTCTTGCAAAACTTAGAGCTTTGCCCTCCCTTACATCTGCCTCTGAGCACTTGTACATGGAAAATAAGCCCCATTGGTAGGATTGTGGGTTTTTTTTTTGTTCCTGGTGATATTTTTTCCAAAATTTCTTGATTCAAACAGCAAATTGCAGGGTTACGTGTTTTTATTCTCCATTCTCCATCTCAGTTCTCATTTTTATTAATTTTAAATGCTTTAAAAAGTGTACTAGGTCGATGATACAGGTAATAATACAGTCTCAGCAGATGCAGCCATAGTATTATTTCTAATTGGAAAAGTCATCTTTTTTTTTTTCTGGAAAATACTTCAACACCCAAATGTGGTGCTTTGTGTTTTGATTCAGGTATTTTAACTGCCAAAAGGTGGTTGTAAACACCCAAAGGGCAACAACAACAACAACAAAAAACCCTCACACCTACCCATTGGATTCAGGAGAATTTAGTACCAGTAACCATGCGTAGGAACAGATAATCTAATTTCAGCTGCATATCAACATTAAATTCCCCCCTCCAACATGCTTCCCTTGGCTTTGCTCAGAAATAAACAGAGCTTTTCCCCCTGAAAATCCACCCCCACCAAGGAAGAATCTTGGCTTATTTTCCCAAGCCAATTTGAATTTGCTCCTCAAGCCTCTACAACAATCTAGTTTCTGGAACCTTGTAATTCCTCTCATTTCTTTCTCATTTACTAGGCATGGACAGGGTAGGGCAATAGGAGTAGTGGGAATATACTGGAAGAAGGGAGATCTGATCAGACTGACCCTTCTGCTTGCAGAATAGCTTTATTCCCCAAGGGCCCCCCCCCCCCCGATGTATTGCACATTAGCAGTGGGCAAGCCAGGAGAGAGATGGAAAAATGTCCATGCTCTGCAATAGTCTGATGTTAAGGTGATGTGAAAGGAAGGAAATACTTTTTTACCCAGTGGGTAATTAATCTGTGGAACTCCTTGCCACAGGAGGCGGTGATGGCATCTAGCCTAGATGCCTTTAAAAAGAGGACTGGACAGATTTCTGGAGGAAAAGTCCATTGCAGGATACAGGCCATGATGGTTAGTGCAACCTCCTTATTTTAGAGGTAAAAAGGTAAAGGTTTCCCCACGACCGAATGGTCTAGTCGTGACCGACTGTAGGGGGCGGTGCTCATCTCCGTTTCTAAGCTTGTAAAGCCGACATTTGTCCGAGGACAAGCTTCCGTGGTCATGTGGCCAGCATGACTATACGCCGTAACGCACGGAACGCCGTTACCTTCCCACAGAAGTAGTCCCTATTTATCTCCTTGCATTTTTAGGTGCTTTCAAACTGGGAGCTCACTCCGTCGCACGGTCCTTAACTGCCAACCTTCCAGTCCGAAAGCCCAGCAGCAGCTATTTTACCCTCTAAAACAGGTGCTGGATGCAGGGGCATGGCAACAAGACACACATATCTAATTGTCTTGTGTACTCCCTGAGGCATCTGGTGGGCTGCTGTGAGATGCAGGAAGCTGAACCTTTGGCCTGATCCAGTGGGGCTCTTCTTACATTTTTATGAACGTGATGAGCTGCATTCAGCTGTGTGCCTTGTAACATCTATTTTAAAGGTGAAGCATGCATTAAAAGTCCTTGAGTGCTATGCTATGATCTCACAGTCCACCAGTGGTTTGGACTGGGGCTTTTGGATGATCACCAGTTCAAACTCTGCCTAGGAGTGATACAATACCACTGTATAATATTCCGTGTTCCTAGTTGTACAGCTCACTGCAATTATTCAACTGTTATCAATGCTTATATTAACCATCTAGTATTTGTTATTAGTATGTCATACCATGTAGTATTGGTTATTATTGTAGTATTGGTTATTATTTGGTCATTATTATAATAACTTCATTATTACAAATTATATACCATTAAAAAAAATCACATAGTAAAAGAGACTTTAAAGTGTTTCCAGAGGAACCACAGTCTGGAAAAAAAAACTCACTAATATTAATGTTCTTCATTTGATTTTAAATTTACATCACTGGTGAGATGAGAGAACACGTGTCTTTTTTATTCTTGTTTTAAACCAACATTGCACCGACGCTCAGATAGGTATACTGATTTTGAACAGAAAAAATGATGGGATTAAGCCAGTTCTGATGGTTCACTTTCTTGATTTCTACCTCCTGGGACTGCTTTTCATTTTTAAAAAAGGATGCAATGCCTAACTGTCTGCCTCATGTAGGGATTGTATGTGCATCGCACTGTTGGGGTTGAACACTCAATGCAAACATCAACAAAGGCTCAAGCCATTGTGAGTTGTTGATTTGAGTCCTTTCCTGAATGCTGTTCTCAATTTTGGTTGAAAGCATTCAAACAAGGATGTTATCTTTTTTTCAAGTACCCCTCACCGACACTTCATGAAACAGTTAGGGCCCAATCCTATCCAATTTTTCAGCACTGGTGCAGCCACAATGCAGCCTCAAGGTAAGGAAAAAAAAGGCCCCATACATTGTGGAATGCTTTGTAGGTGCAATCCTAACCTGGAGTTAGGCTGGCACAGTTAAGCCAGCAAAGTTTGGCTGGTACAAGGGCCACCGTAAAGTATGTTTGGACCACTCTCTGAGTCATAGAGGCCAACGCACAGACGTGCGCCATCCTCCCTGACTCCGAGAGTGGTCCAAACGCCACTCCCTTGTATCTGGCATTCTGAGGTAAAATTCTGAGGTAAATATGAGGTAAATAAAGCAAAGTCTGGTCAGCACAAGGGCCACCGTCAAGGACCACTCTCAGAGTCAGAGAGGCCAATGCACAGACATGGGCCATCCTCCCTAAGTGGTCCAAACATGCTTAACGGCATCCCTTGTGCCGTCTAAACTTTGCTGGCCTTACTGTGCCGGCCTAACTCCAGGTTAGGATTGCATCCTGTGACTGTCCCCCAACCCACCACAGAATGCAGCATGCACCCCATTGGCATCGCTGCAGCGGCCCTGGAAAATTGGATAGGATTGCGCCCTTAGTCACATGCATGCTCGATCTTTAACCTCATTCTGCGCCAATTCATATTTGTTTGCTTGAATAAATACCCCAGGCTTCAAATTGCATTTTAGAGAGCACGGTGCTTGTGATAATCCTGGAGATAAATACTGTTAGGAATTGATTGCTCACAGTAATTCCATATCGCTCCCTGCAACAACAACAAAAGACTTTTTGGAGACAGGTTGAACAAGGGAAGCAATCACATGTTGGAATAATCTTTTGTCATGTGTGTTCCTACAACAACAAAATAGATGTTTGGTAGGGATGGCCTGATTTCAACTCACAGGGATTTTGGTTGTTTCAGTTTTGCCTTATTAAAAAGTATATAGGCATGCCCGGGTATCTGATGGGGTTCTGTTCCAGACCCTAACATGGATACCTGAAACAGTGGATACTGGGGATGCCTTTTTAAAGATAGGGGAACATCAGTGGTTTTGCGGCAACAGGGTAAAAAAGAAGATTTGTTTAATGTTCCCCATCTTAGTGGAATTCATTCATTCATTTGCAGGTTTATTTCTTTATTTAGTGGTATTAATTTATTTACAGGTTTTTACATCCTACCTTTCTCCCACACTGAGGGTGCAATCCTAACCTGGGTTTAGGCTGGCACAGTTAGACCAGCAAAGTTGCCCAACCACCATAAAGCACGTTTGGACCACTCTCGGAGTCAGGGAGGATGGTGCACGTCTGTGTGCTGGCCTCTCTGACTCCGAGAGTGGTCCCAACATACTTTCCGGTGTCCCTTGTGCCAGACAAACTTTGCTGGCCTATCTGTGCCAGCCTAGGTTAGGATTGCACCCTGAAGGGAATTCAACGTGGTTTCCACGGAATGCTATGCTGGTTTCCATGGAACGCTAGCCCCTTTCCCTGCCTCAATCCCCTTCTGAGGGAACCACCCCAGTCGGGCATTGGAAATATGCAACGGTTCAAAAGCTAATGTCAGTCTTTGTGCTGACAAAAGGGCATACGGGCAGATGTCTGCCCATCGGTGGAACGTGGAAAGGATAACAATACTTCCAGCTGTTTACCAAATTGGCAGGAAAGCGATGCTATCTGAACTTGACAATGAGGAGTCACCTGCTTTAATTGCTCACATTTCTGCAAGAATCTCCCTCCCACGCCCAGAGTCGGCGGAATAATACTTTTTAATGGATTTGTCACACCGCAAATTGGGTTCTTTTACCGCTTCTCTGCAAAATATGTAAATTGACCCGGCGTATTTTTTTTTTAAAAAAATGCAGCAATTTATACCATTTGAAAGGCTTGCGTATGAATAATGTATGCAGCCGCACTCTCCGTTTGCTCCCAATTATGACACCCAAACAGAGGTGGCAAAAGAAATCATTGCATAAACCAGATTGCCACTCCAGGATCTTTCACGATGGTCCCAGCTGATTAAAACTGAGGGCCTTTTCAATACAAATTGCAGGCGGATTTGACATCAGCAAAGAATCCTGTTTTCTCCAGCCGCTTCTCTTGTATGTGTAGGTGATACCGGGGTGTTGCATGTGCTCTGCATGGATCTCCCGGTGAAAAACGCTTAGGAGCGTCAATGGGTACAAAATGCAGCCCAGATTGCTTTAGAGCGCAATCCTAACCTGGAGTTAAGTCAGCACAGTTAGGCCAGCAAAGTTTTGCCAGCAAAAGGGACACCATAAAGCACATTTGGACCACTCTCAGAGTCAGGGAGGGCAGCATACTGATGTTTGCCATCCTCTCTGACTCCGAGAGTGGTTCAAACGGGCTTTACGGTGGCCCTTGTGCCAGCCAAACTTGGCTGGCCTAACTGTGCCGGCCTCACTCCAGGTTAGGATTGTGCCCTTAGATGCAACCTGCTGCAGGCAGCACATCACAATCATATTGTGCTAATTATGTCGTTTCTGAGGATTTCAGGGCCCCATTCAAAGTAGTGATGAAAGTTCTCATGCAACTTGATTATCCCTTATCTGGGATTCTGAAAATCAGAATGCTCCGAAATTCAGCATTTTTTTGAGCACCATCACAAAATGACACAAAATGGCACAACTTGACTTCAGGCACCAACTCTGGGCCAGTTACTTCCAGTCTCACCTATTATATCTCATGATAGGTTGTGAGAACAAAAGGGAGGTGAACACTACTCTGAGCTTCTTGGAGGAAGGACAGTATAAAAATGTGAAAAATAAATAATAATAAGTAGACCTAGGTTTGTGCTGCCAGGACAAAATAGGATGAATGGAAACAAAGTGTGATGTAGGACTGCTTGAATAATGTCCTTCTGTACATCAGGCAATTAAAACCAAGGGCACACACAAAGACACAACACACGTTTCTGAAACTTCATTTTGCTTGTGTGTTATTTTTTCCTGAGCCAGGAAATATGAATCTCAGAGATATCTCTGTATCTAACTGTGGCATTTATTTACAAATCTGTCAAAGATGGTAAATACCACCTACCAAGAGGGGATAATTCATAGTGTGGTTTCCAGAAGATGAGGACTGCAAGACATTTCAGAAAATAAAAAGCCGAACTAGACTGATGGTTCTTGTTATGATGGAGATTGTGAAACTTTGAAGGAGGAGGACCAAAATAGCTCCCATGATTAGCTTCGCAATTAGTCTTGCATAAGACGGTAGCCAAAAAGATAAATGTCTCCTATCACATACTTTGTAAAGAGGAATGGAGAAGGGAGGGTCTTCTTCCACTTAATTCCTTGCTGCTAGAAGAGTTTTAAAGAATTTAGTGTGACTGAGAGAGCAATCCTAAACTGGAGTTAGGCCGGCATAAACTAAGCCAGCGAAGTTTGGCCAGCACAAGGGCCACCATAAAGCATTTTTGGACTACACTCGGAGTCAGGGAGGATGGTGCACATCTGTGTGCTGGGCTCTCTGACTCCAAGAGTGGTCCAAACATACTTTATGGTGGCCCTTGTACTGGCCAAACTTTACTGGCTTAGTTTATGCCAGCCTAACTCCAGTTTAGGATTGCGCCCTAAGTCTAAAAAGGTAAAGGCTTCCCTATGACTGAATGGTCTAGTCGAGACTAGAATGGTCTAGTCGTGAACAACTGTAGGGAACAGTGCTCATCTCCGTTTCTAAGCCAAAAGGCCAGCATTTGTCCAGGGACAAGCTTTCGTGGTCATGTGGCTGGCATGAGTATACGCTGTAGCGCACAGAACGCTGTTACCTTCCCACCGAAGTGGTCCCTATTTATCTACTTGCATTTTTAGGTGCTTTCGAACTGCTAGATTGGCAGGAGCTGGGACAAGCAAAGGGAGCTCACTTCATTGGGTGGTCTTGAACTCCCAACCTTCCGGTCAGAAAGCTAAGCAGAACAGCAGTTTAACCCGCAGCACCACCACTTCCCACAGCTCTAAGTCTGCAGCCCTTTAAATTCCATGGAGCACAGGAAGAGGAGGAGGAAGAAAGGCAGATGATAGCCATGGTGACGTAGCAGGAGGGGAGGGCAAAACGGTAAGTATAGCAGGTGCTGCAATGCACCCTTAAAGCAGCCCCTCCTACTAGCCACCAGCCATTCAGGGCAGCGAAAGCAATGCACAGGTGTTTGCTGAAACAAATGGCGTCTCTTGTGGATTGAAGCTGCTGTCCGGAATGACACTACTGAATGAGAGGGTCTGCTTTCACAGCACATTGCGGTGCCTGTAATACTTACTTACCATACTTATACTACTGCCATGGTGGATAGCAGAGGCAGACAGAGGCAATCTGCAGGTGCAGCATCCTTGGCCAATCTAGAAAGACAACACTATCCATCTGCCCCATAAACTGGTGGATCCCATATAAGAAGGTCCAAATACTGAAGTGCTGTGAGCTCCAAAGGAATGGAATCGGTGGTGGGGAATTCAAATTCCTGGTCCTAGTTTTGGGTCTTGGATCCAGTGATTCCGGAGAGAAAGCAGCAGGCCCAGTTCCAATCAATATTTTGGTATCAAAGCAGAGCTAGTTTATCTCCTAAGCCTCTGATAAGTGACATCCCTTGGGATGAGGACTTAGTTGTTGGGTATCCATCCAACACGTCCCACCTGCTTCAAATCCTGATAGCAACAGATGTCCCCTTGGCAATCCGGAGAAGTCCCTTTTTGCTCTGCACGCCTCTAGAAAGAACTGTGCCCTGAGACAGTGCTGTGAAAAGCGACCACTTGGGGTCTGGGAAAACACTCTGCTTGTGCCTTAGTTAGCTCATAAGAGCCCCAGCTTCCAGGGCCATTGCTAATCTACTTCAGCCAGCTGTTCACAGCAAGATATTAGGGAGATCAATACACTTGCAAGCACAGGCTGGCAGCTGGCCTTCAGTCATGGCTTTGTGTTCAGGAGTGGTTGTGACTCTCCTGCTGCCCATCACCGAAGCACTTTCTGCAAATCAGAAGAGCAGGTGCCTCACTGATGCCTGCAGCAAAATATACGAGAGATTCTCCTTCATTAAGTCCAGGGGAAAACACGCCTGATTCCAGGCAAAAATCCTGCTGCCTTGTCCCTTCAGGGGTGACTATGGAAGGCTGGCTCAGTCCTGCGACTGAATATGGCCCCAGGTTGGTTCTCCCTAGACTAGAGAGTAATGGGGGAGGTTGACAGCTAGGGCCATTTCCCCGAACAGTGCCCTGCACCCTAGGGGATAGTGTTATGTTTTATCCTCACCTAGTCCTGCATCAGTGTATAACATTTAATAAAGGGGGCTCAATTTAAACCCAATTCACAATCTGGTGTTTTTATTGGGGTGTATACAGGTAATGTCCACACAGGTAATGTACTGCCTTGGGTGCCCTATTATTATTATTATTAAGATGATAATGATGATGATGATGATGATGATGATGATGATGATGATGATGATGACCCACCAGGACCCACTTTTTAGAATGGCACTCATGTCGGGATCCACTGGAAGAGATGTTGTGGCAGGAAGTGACATCATCAAGCAGGAAGTGCTGTCATAATAAAATGATACTCCTGAAATAAAATGCAAATTGGCATGCTTCGATGGCAGCAATTGCACAACCAGGAAACATCCCTGACAGAAAGCAAGGTCAGGACAAAATATGATGTAAAACTGGTGAACTAAAAACAATTAAAAAACAAAAAAACCCTCACTGGACAATTCAAACACTCACAAAAGGAATATAGGAAGTGTAAGGCCTGCAGTTTCCAAGATGGCTGCTCCCAGCTTTTCGCGATCCACCTGACATTAGGTCGCACGCGACCCACCAACTGGGTCCCGACCCACAGTTTGAATAGCACTGGCCCACAGCCTTGAAAATGCAGCGGTTTTGCTGTGGGAAAGCAGGCAGAGCTATTTTTAGCTTTTTTCTTTACTTTGTCGACCTTTTAAAGGCACATCTCCAGTATCTGCCGATTTGCAGCATCCATATCCGAAGTGGAGGGCGTTATCCAGAACGGATACCGGGACACTCCTGTAGTCATTCATTTTCACACCATAGAAAAACCATCGCACAGCAGCATCCGATGCCCAAAAAAGAAGCCGAATGGGCAGACCAAATCATGCCAACTTCAGGCCATCCTGCCAACTGTGTTATAAAATCACTCCATCTCATTTGTATTAATTTCCCATCCCAGTGAACGCTGCTGAGAGAAGAGCCGGCAGTCTCGGCTCTCGCTGCTTCCTTCAGCTTTTTCCACAGCAAAAATTACACCCAAGTGTCCGCTATTATAAAAGAAAAAAAAAATCTGTATTCCTATCAGATGCTGCAGGCAGTTCCATTAAGCAGCTTAGTTAGTTTAGGAAAGCAAAACGCGACTGGAACCAACAGAACTCGCCAGCACCCAAATTTAGTATGGATTAGGGAAACCGGTCCAGAGGTGATCATTATCAGTTTGCTGAGCTATCATTTCCAATTGTTTCTCGGGTTACAGAAGTCCCTTTTTCCACCGCAGAAGACAAAGAGGGCTGTGCTTCTTTATAATAATGGATAAACAATTTTACCTTACTGGCAGTTTTTCCTCTCCAAGAGAACCCCCAATTCAAGTGAGACGTTTTGAGAAGGGACTGTGGCTCAGTGGTCCATAACATGCTCTGCAGTTGGAAGGTCCCTTGGTCAATGTCTAGATAGGTTGAAGACTCCTCTTCAGAATGCTGGAGATCTTCTGCCAGGCAGTACTGACAATACTAAACTCAATGGACTGCAGGAGCGTAGCTGGAGAGAGTGAAAAACAGTATTAACATTTTGTCCTAGGCTTGCTTTCTGTCAGGGATGTTTTATGGTTGTTCAGTTGCTGCAGTCCAAGAATGCCAGATTGCATTCCAGGAGTGTCATATGATGATGATGTCACAATGATGTCACTTCCTGCTTGATGATGTCACTTCTGGCTATGACATCACTTCCAGGAGGTCCCGACACGAGTGCCATTCTAAAAAGTGGTTCCCGCACTAAAAAGTTTGAGAACCACTGTTGTACAGCATACAATGCTTCGTATTACCTCAGAGAGTCCCTAGGACACAAAACTCTCATTCTGAGTTAGATTTGTGTAGGTAGGCATAAGAACATGAGCCCTGCTGGATCAGGCCAAAGGCCCATCTAGTCCAGCTTCCTGTACCTCACAGTGGCCCACCAGATGCCACAGGGAGCACACGAGACAACAAAATGCCTGCATCCCATTGCAACTCCTTTGCACCTGGCATTCTAGTAGCCTACTAATAATGTAAGGAGGTTGCACTACCCATTTATTTATTTATTTATTTTATTTAAGAAATTTCTACCCCGCCTTTCC